>VZSG01000007.1:3871854-4038674 GCA_013398315.1 Nothoprocta pentlandii
AAAAAAAAGAAAAAAGTTTGCTGAAATATTTCCCAGGCAGATCGACTTGGGCCTCTAATTCTTTGGCACAGGCTCAATATCAGTCACTTAGAATATGTGTTTCATCATGTATCTAGAATTGAGAAATTCTTTAAAAATACTTAATACAAAATATGTTATTTCCTTTATAGTACATATTTACAATTGTGATACTAAGGTACTGAGGAAAATGTAAACAAGTATACACAGGTATAACGGATATGGCTTCAGAAGGGTTTCTCCTTCCATCAGCTGCTTGAAGATAGCAGACAGATAAGAAAAACAGTCTATTTTTTTTATACTGCTGCCAAAGAACAAGACATTCTTGTTCTTTCCGCATTAGTGTGTAAACATACCAAATATAAGGCCCACTGACAACAGGTATCTTCCATTAAACTAACATTCCAGACATACTAGGATGAGTCCAGTGGAGGAAGACCAAGACTAATAGTGGCTGGAGGACACGTCGTTCAGGAGGGCAGCGTCTGTCCAGTGTGAGGAAGACAAGGCTAAGGAGAGGTGTGTTGCTGTATCAGCTACTCCATACGGACTGAAGACGAGGTGAAGGCCTCTTCCTGGAGGTCACGAGGTGAAGGAGATGAAGGGGCACCAACTTTTCTCAGAGGCGTGCGCTGGAAGGATGAGAAGCAGCAGACAAATTGCGACATTGGAAGTTCTAGTTCAAACGTAGGAAAAAAATTTCATGGGATGAGTTACGACGGGAGGAAGGCCCAAAGAGGTTGTGGAGTCTTCATCTCTGGAGATATTCAGAACTCACTGGACAAGTCTCTGAGTGACTCCATTTTGCTTTGAGGTTGACTTTGCTTTGATCAGGACCAGGACTGGATCTCCAGGGATTTCTTCCAACCTAAACTATTCCATGAACAATTCTGAATATAACTTAATGCTTGCAGTAGTTTGGCTCTTTGACAAGTGAGCAGTAAATACGCTGGTGAGATCAAAAGAAGGCAGTTGCTCAACTCAGATGTTCCTTCTGTAGTAGTTAATAGCATGATACCTAATTGTCCTCTTGTACAAGATTTACCTTACTACATTCAATTCACTTAAGTGAAATGGCTCTCCAAAGAAACATTTAAAATGTCACAGCTGACAGAATAGGTCTACGGAGAACCACACACTTCTGACTAGCTGGGGGAAAATGGCAATTTTGACACATTACATCAAGTAAATTTTCCAGTAACATTCATAGAGCTATGAAGAAGAAATGACAAGGGATCAGATCAGTACCTGGGATTTTCTGATGGAAAGCACAGCTGGTTAATTAATATGGTCACAGGCATGAATGACTTTCAATACCCATGGAGTGATGAATAACAACAATAAGCCTTCCATTAAGCTTGAAAATACCTAGCAAACTTGCATTCCTTCCAAAAGATCACAGCTTGAATTAAAGTCCCAGGTGAGCAAAAGTCACTTATTGCATACTGGCCACTTAATGACTGCAGATTTGTTTAAGACCTGAGGTGAACCTTGGCGTAACTCTTACTTCACCTACTCATTACCCAACTGCAGCAACAGCAAATTTTTTTTTTTTTTTTTGAAAAATCACAAGTTAGCATCAATTACTGCAACTTTGCCTCTTCCAAGAGGAAAATCTTTTCTTGTAGGGGGTAATTTATTGTGGAAAGTTAATAGTAGTTTGACTGAATGACCTACAAATCTAAAGAGCCTGGGATTCTGATGTCTTTTAGTAAGTGCACTTTTTATCTAGTCAGAATGAAGAGGCTACTGCATAAATTTTGTAACTTTTAATTGACCCAAAGAGAGGTACAGAGAGGTATATAGAGAGAGGTATAGATTCCTGATCATGGAATCAGGATATTAAAATAGAGAACATTATTTCTTCATAAGGACTTTGTCCCTATTAAACAGTAACCTGTATAAACAGACAAAATAGCACCAGAATGTCTTTATCTTGCTTGCAGAAAGGAGACAGCAAGCAAGGATAGATGATTTTCAGGCAAAGGTCCTTTTGTATTCTTTTTGCAATGGGATGTAACGTGCTTTTACTACACATAATTGCTTAAGACAGTTCAGCTTTAAAAAGTCCTGATAGCATTCAACATCTGCTGTTGTTCACTTATTATAAAAAAGATAAAGGTCTTTTTTTGTGTGTGTGTGTTTTTTTTTTTGTGCACTCTTTTATGAGAACTACTGACTTGACAAACTACTAGTCTGACTTGACAAACTGCTGAGAAATTCAAGTGACAAGACAGGAGAAACCCAGACAAGCCTGATGGAAGGCATTCTATGTTTTGGAAGGCAGACTCCGACATAAATGAGGTATAAACTGAGACCTTCCTGTCTGTGAAATTCAGGTGAAAAATTCAGTACATATTCTTAAATTAGTTAACAACTGAACAAGGATTGCAGAGAATTCTTCATCAATGGCAATTTTAAAATCAGACTAGACATTTTTATATAACACATGATGCTATTTTAAGAGAAATTAATTCAGGGAATTCTGGGGGCCTCCGGACAACGTGATTCTGCAGTGGATCCATATCAGCTTCATGATCTACGAAAAACTCATTTAACTTCACTCTGGTTGTCAAATGGGTTTAGAAAGTCACTTACAGTTGGTGTGGCTCACTGTAAGTTGATACGTTCCATACTGTTTATCCTGATACTCTGGAGTTGGTTTTACTAAAAATGTGTCCAAGCTTTCAAACAATGAACTGCATTATAAATCAGAAAGAATGTCCAGTTCAGATTAATTGAGGGGCAAAAGGCTAGGAATAAATACATAAAACAGATTCGACTTTTTAAAAGGATCCAGCTACTAAATGGCCTCTGTATTCTTCCATAAGAAGTGTGAATACTTCAGTACCATTCAAGCTGAATTGAATAGCCATTTTCATTTCCAAATTCAAATACCGTCTGTGCATATAAAACAGTTCATTTATTAATCCAAATGTTACTGTTGCAGAGCTCTTGGAAAAACATTCTCTCTTTCTTGGGTTTGCTCTTCATAAAAAGGAAGTTTTGGAGGGCCACCTAGAGAATTCAGTAGAAACACAATTGTAGGTCTATATAATTCTGAAATACTATATAGATTATACAGTTCATACTTAAATAATTTAATATACTACACCTTTCAAAAAAAAAAGTAGAGGACTGAGCTACACTGAATTCCTCATGGAGACAGACAGGACATGTACAACAACAGTAAAAATCTCTCTCAAATGGAAAGTTCACAAAGCGTTTCCTCCATTTAATTCATTCTAAACTGTATGGCACTGGTAAGCAAGCCAGCCATGATTAGATTACAAGTGGGAGGAAACTTTCACACAGGAGTACACATCATTAAGAAGTTATCCAAACTGAAAAAGCCTACACATCTCCAGCTTGCATTACCTTCTTTGCAGGTTGGCCCCATCCACGTGGCTGGACAGACGCAGTGCCCATTGTAAGGATTGCACTGGGACCCATGGGCACACTGGCATGGCAGAGAGCAGTCTGGGCCGTACCGGTCCCCCCTGCATGCTGGAAGCACAAAAGCAGGAGCAGTGAGAGGTGCACTCCTCTTGCCTCTCGTGTCCCTGTGGGATGGCTGCTCTACATGGGCAATGTGTGGATAGAAAAGGAAGCGTTTGCAGTGGCAGTATTCAGGACCAAATGCAAGTAGGAAAAATGGGGGATATTTATTGAAACAAACAATCCCCCAGAAACGTCACTGGCTTTTCACTAGGGAGGAAAGCAAAGCTCCTACTGGCTCTGCTGAGAATTCAAGCCTCCATCAAGATCTGCAAACTAGGGTCACCTGCTCAACTGAAAACTTCTTTTCTTGTTTTTGTTTAAACTCTACTAAACATCTAGCCTAAGAGCGTAGGTTAAAAGACTTTGCCTTGGTTTACCTAAGGTGATACAGCTACCCCTACAAAACAAAAAGCAGCCCAGTACTATTGCACTGTATAAGCATGCTTCTGCCATGGCTTCGTGGAGAGAGAAGACACCAGGCAGCTCCTCAGCCTGCTAACCCCAGAGCAGCAGGCTGCAGTCATCTACTGCGTCATCTACTACCTGCTCCCAACCAAACTATGCTCCAGCTTTCCTAAAGAAGCTCCCAAAATGGGAACCATTACCAGTGTAAAACCACAGGATGTGAGCAGAATGAATCGCGGGATTTGCTCAGGAAAGTTGCTGTCAACATGCTGGATCCGCACTCCCCATTCCATACACCTACTTCATGTATATTCACTCACCTTCTGCCAATCGCACATAATTCTAATGACGAATCAAACACACGAAACCTCTTACTCCAATTACCTTCACTGCAGAGGATGAACAAGCCCATAGGCATTTTGGGACTGTGCTGACAAATTCTCCTGGCAATTTTTCCAAGCTGTTTATACCTCAAAGTACAGGCACGAAGGGAAAGTCAGCAGCGGGTTGCAAGGCAGGGTGCTAAATATGCTGCAAGCACCAACCCTCTGTCTCTCACCTCACTCAAACCCACTGCAGTCACCCGAGGCTCTTGCTTTCCTGCACGGCACCGTTCGCCAAGCAAAGCTCTGCTCGGGCAGCCCCGGGGTATCCCCCCTGCCCTCCCAAGCTTGGCCTTTTCCATTAGAAATGTTATGAGAAAAGGTCTCCTCGAACACCTCTGGACCTGACTTTAATTTATGTAATACCACATTTTCATGTTAATAACAATGTGTATTTAAGACATCTGTTTGGAAGTCTGCAATGTTAATTTACTACAGCAAGAGAGAACCCATAAAAGTCTGTTATATTCTTTCTCTTTTTTTTTTTTTTTTTAATTAACATTTTGCCTGTTTAATGGGTGCTTTACCAGAGTTCAAATTAAAATCAGGCCTTTTATCTTTATGGCTGCTGCACAGTCACAGCTGCTCACAGTTATATCACAGATGAACTGAGCCTAATTGAAAATAAAAATGCAAATAAAACCTACCCTGTAACAGCTTTCCACGGACGGGGGCTACCCTAGCTGATTTAAGAAAAATAAAAATGACTCCTATAGTTCTCAAGAAGCAGAATACTTGTTTCACATTTGTGGTGCTGAGCTTCCCCCTTGTGTTTTATTTCTGCCTAAAATTTCATTGGAAAAGCCTCTGGATTCATGGAGCCTTACTCACTGCATGGTGTGGTTGGACTCCTACTCAGCCCTGCGCCTGCAGAGCGAGTTACTTTGATTTCTGACCACAGGACGGTGCAGGGAGGGCAGCAAATCATTTTCCTTTTGGGTTTTTGGGTTGCACTTCAGCTCCCAGCAATTACTTAACCCTCCCTTGCACTAATGGCGTGACGTTTAAAACTGTTTCCTGCCCTGTCCGAGAACAAAAGGAGAACCAGTATTCCCCCCAAACAATCCTGGGGCTCTGGGCATTACAGTTCCCACTGTGAGCCTGTAGTATTAGCACACAGACATTCACCCCTTTTAGCATGTTTGCTATGACATGATGATTTTTTTTTTTAATTTTAATTCAGTGATTGCCATAAATTCACACCAGCATTTCTGAGACCAGAATCTGGCTCGGGAACTTTAACTATCATTAGTGCCTCTCAACTCTGCAATGATTTCACCAGGATAGGGCATTTTGGTTTGTTTTCTTTACAGTAGAGTTTTCTCACCTATTTTTATACCCTTGTTATGAAATAATTCAACCTTTGTGGGCCAGCTCATTACTAAACACACAGCCCAAGTGCCTGTGCTGCAAATGAGGGAATTTTATTTGGATCAAACGTTCTCGGACTACTACTGAATCCCGGAGCCAGAAACAGCTGCCACAGGTTCCCTACCCGCCACCTACACATGCAATTGGATCCCTTCACACTCCTGTCAAGCATCTTTCCACCACGTCTGCAAAACTGCTATTTGCTCTACGTTCTTGGTATATTCTTCAACAACGCATGAAACTTGGTGCCAATGAGTGACCCACAGAGCTTTCCTAACAGTGGGTCAATCTGGGTCCTGATTGACATAAGAGGGGCACGCTGCTGGCAGAGCACTTGAACCTGCAGGAAAATACTTAAGTTACAAACGCCCACAGATTCCCTGTGCCAGGAAACGTCCTTTTGCAATTATGCCAAAACCAGCAGGTCACACCGGTTCAATTCTGCACAGTCCAGCCCTCAGCAAATCTCACTGCTCTTACCAACGCTGCATTTGTCCCCAGTCTTCCCAGGTGGGCAAAGGCACTTTCCAGTTTGGGGATCACAGGGAACTCCTCCGCAGTCACACCGACGCTGACACCTCTCGCCAAACCACCCAGCGTCACAGCCTGACACACGGAACACTTTGTCACATGCACTGCATACTTGAATCGCAAGAAATACATTAGTTCAGAGGACTTTTTCAAGGATGTCTCACAGGGCAGCTCATAAACTCTGAGCTGAACCTAGTATAAATGCCAAATTTAATGAAGAATGGAATATCGTGCAATAGGCATAATATTTATATGATCGCCCTTTATGTTGGTTTAGTCTAATCCAACCTATCAAAGGTATCTGTAAATCTGTCCCAGAAATGTAACTGGCACTTATTTTCATTTTTAATTAGAAGTCTGTGAAAGACTATTTCGTAACACTCAACTGGTTTAACATACACCAATTTAATAATCTCATTTGAAATTTTAGAAGCAAATTTAAAATCAGTAAAAGGAACTCATTTTTAATAATCAACATGTGGAACTCATTGCTGCAAGACATCATGGAGACGAGGACTTTAACTGCATTAATCAGAACCAGGTTAGTTTGTTTATAAGGGAACGACAACATCCAGGTAAACAATCCCAAATTCACAATTCAGGGTGTTCATAAAGCTAGAAGCCTGGACAAAGTTGCTCTCAACACAGTGAAGTATTTGAGTAATAACACTATTTTTAAAGAAAATTAAATGTTTATACATACCTTTTTCACAGTAGACACCTTGATAACCTGAAGGACAAATACACTGTCCTGTCACTGCATTGCAGCTAGCTCCATTCTTACAGGCACATGCTTGAAGACAGTTCAGCCCATAAAATCCAAGGGGGCACTCTGAGAAATGAAAGTGCCAAATAAGGAAAGTTGATGAAGAAAACCATACAGCCCTTTAAAATCCCGGGCATTCTCTGCTGTGTTCCCTGCGAGCCAACAAAACTGCTGTATGTTGTAACCTCTATGCTATGTGCTTTTAAATTCACCATAACACCCCACTGCTAAAGAGATATGGAAGTTATTCAGACGCTGAAGCCGCCTGGTGATCTGGGAGACCCCGGAATTTTTTACTGAACTACGGAGGTGTTTATATGACTACGCTGAAGATCCCACACGGTCTTACTTTTGGAAAGCAGACTGCTCAGGCTGTGGCAGGGGTTGTCCACTTACTGTGCTCACACGCGTGGCCAAAATAACCCTCGGGGCAGCGGCAGCAGCCCGTGAACCTGTCGCAGGTGCCGTTGTTCCCACACGGGCAGTCCAGGCGGCAGTCAGGTCCGTATTTACCCGGGAGACATTCTGCTCACAGAACAAGAACAGCACAAAGGCTTTTTGCTGACCTCACGGGGATAAATCGCCTTCACAGCTGCAATCTAATGGCCATATAATAGCTTAGAGTGCTGAGACCAACACTTGCTACCAATTTCAAACGCCCACCCCCTTTTGCACATTGGACACACAGCACTTCTGCACGATTATGATGCTTTTGCTTACTTTGGTGAGAAATGTTTTATATTATATAAATAGTTGTATAGCACTCAGTTTCCTCATGCTTATAATAGTCCATCTTCTTAATTTGTCTCTTCATATAGCTAATGTTGGAAAAAAAATGATGGTTTTGCAAGGTCACATAGCAAATGATATCTTCTCTGCTATCTGCCTATCTACAGCAATACTTCTTACAGGGACTTACAAAAGCTAGAAAAAATACAGCTTTTCTTGGACTGTGTTGTCATTAGAGTTCACCCTCTTCCAATTTCTAATGAAAATGGAAGGACCTCTGCTTCACACATAGTGACAGACCTTCCATGTGTAATTAGATATCTACTTTTACAGAACTAAACATGTCTCAAATTACTGAAAGCCAAGTCATGCAAAAATGACTGTGTCAATATAATTAACCTATGCATCATATCTGCAGAAGTTAACTTCATCACTGCTGTGGTAATTTGAATCTGGTGCAGACTGACTTAAATGAGTGTGACCATCCAAATAATCAGATTCATAAGTCTGCAAATGTCAGACAAGGCTTTTTTTTTTTTGTATCTTTCAAGAACATCATATCTAATCAGTAGGAAAAAAAATGATGCATGGCTGCAAGAAGCCTTTCAGGCAAAATGCACCGAGAACCACACAGATGTGGAAAGGAAGATTCTGTTTTCCAACAGCTTGCCTATCTATACGGACAGGTAAACTGTGAAGATCTTTCTAGTGATACAACACACGGTTCTTCATGCTATATGTGTCCCCGGTCCTCAAAACCTGGGACTTTTTATCTAAAGACATCTGTTAAGACATGCGTGCATGATCCACACTACCCTTGGACACCTGCCTGGCCCCAGGAAAGCTCTGCTACCCACCTGCAGCTAGTGAGTAGTTGCAGAGATTTCAAGGAAGAGACAAATTCACACGAGTGTCCATGTCTGCTCAATCTTTTAGCAGTCAGTGGCAAACCTCACTTTTCTGGGGGCTTCCTTGAGTGATTATCCACAGTGGCAGTCACACTATGAGGACCCCTCATAGTTAGCATCTTTTCTCCCTGTTCCTACCCTAAAGTGTCATTTTTGGAAATCTGATTCTTCGTAATTGACTGATTCTTGGTATTGCTAGGGAGGGAGCTTATGGTGGATGTTTTACAGACAGCAAGGAAGGAAACACTGTACGTGAAGGCCAGAACTGCATAGAGTAGGATTCTGGAGAAAAGTCTCTCCCAAAAAAACAAAAAGAGACCTAAAGCTCTAACTTGGAGCTATTCTGCTTGAGAGTGATGAGTACAGCTGGGAGCTGTCTGTTTCAGCAAAAACCTGCTTCATTTCAAGGTTGTGTAGATACTGAAACCCCCTGCTTGAATCTACACATTCACTATCATCAAAGCAGAAAATCACCTTTCTCGCAGGAGCTCCCAGTCCAGCCCAGGCCACAAGCACAGCTCCCATCCACCTGGTCGCAGACGGCGCCGTTCTGACACGTGCACGTCAGCTGGCAGTTGGGGCCATATTGTCCCTGGGGACACACTACAGAGAATTAACAAAGTTTGGAGAAGAAGATATTAGCATCACAAAGGAGGAGGAGGGTGACAGGGAACAAAAACAGATGCATGCTCCCCGTACAGCATCACAAGTGCCTGATGCAACAAGGCTGCGTGACGCACACAGCTCGTCACTGCACATTTATTAGCAGTTTAATCCAAGCACTCCCTGCCTCACCCCATGTCCCTCTTGCTTCACACTCCACTTGTTCTCCTCCCCTTGTCCCATCTCACTCCAGTCTTCAGTACATCCTCTAACCTTCTCTTTTGGGTTTCAAGCAGTTGGTTGGGAAATTCAGTCCCAGCCAGGCACCATGCCCTCACAGTGCTCACCACAGAGAGCTACCCTTGCCTCTGTCCTGGGTTCACATCGCATGTTTAGAGCGCAGTGTGGGAGAGCTGTGACTTCTTTTGCTTTGCAGGGAACTAGTGCAATGGCACCAGTGCTAGTGGGGCCAAGTGGTGAGGCCTGGGCAGGAGATTGGGGCAGGATGAAGGAGGACTGTGGAGAACAGCCAAAAACGCTTGGTGCGGGGCTGACTTGCTGGCTGTCCCAGGAACGTGCCCCGCTGACAGGAGGGCCATGGGCCCCGCTTGGTTACCTTGCTGACAGGCTGCTCCGGTCTGGCCAGGAGGACAGGAGCAGTTGCCAGTCCGTGGGTCACACCAACCTCTGCCGCAGGAGCAGAGCAGGGCGCAGTCCTTCCCGTACCGATTTCCAGGGCAAGCTGGAGGAAACAGAGGCTTTGGTTAAACACCTCGGGTGCAAAATGCCAGATTTTGTTTTTAACATAGCTGGCACTCTGCAGAACCAGTTCATTTTTATTCCAGTTAATGTGTTTCAGAAGAACAACTCTGGAAACCCCATCCAGAGATATGATAACTTCTGAATGTTTTTATGACTGTCCTCCATGCTTCCATGTTGAAGGATTCTTTCTTTTCTTAATAGCAATATTCTCCTGTTTTAGACTCCTGAATGTTTTAAAGCAATGCCTTTCTATGATAAGCAGACGAGAATTTCGAAAAGAGATTGAAAATGATAAAAGTTAAGTTCTGATTAATGCTGTACAGTACAGTTGGTTTTAGCCAACAGGTAGAGCATGTGGAAATACCAAGTTACCCATATTAGGAGATCACAGATGCGGTAATACAGAAATTCAGCCTTATAACCCAACTCTAATGTAAAGAAGGAGATGCAGGGTTGCCATGGTCTTCTTACCAGCTTTGCCATGACAAAACTTGAACTTTCTCCCATTTACTGAAAATAATGACACCACAGCGTGAAGCAAAATACTGGGATAATTTCTCAACTGAGAAATTTTGGACAGGAAAAAGGAACTTGAGCAATTCACACTGAGCTGTCTCTACAAATAAATTTGGGTGGGTAGGCGGGCTGTAATCCTAGGATGAGTATCCCTGCTTCTGCACATATGAAAGAAAGGGAAAATATTTTGCAAGAGACTTTTTACAAAGCCAGACATCTGATTTAAAATTCAAGCAAATACGAGCTGGGATCTATTTTTATACTGGCAATTATCTGAATTATTCTCAGTGCTGCTTTCTCCCAGCAGCAGCCCGTGAAAGGAGCTCACCTTTGCTGCAGTCGGCTCCAATGAAGCCGGGCGCGCAGTCGCAGGTGCCCGTCACAGGGTCGCAGTGGCCTCCGTTCATGCACGTACAGGATTTTTGGCAGGAGGAACCGTAAGTACCTTTTGGACACCCTGTTTAAAAAACAAAGCCAAATAACCAAGCTGCCAGGCTCTGTTGCTATTTGGACCGTTGCATTTCCTGTCTTAAGCCCTTTGTTTCGGAGGTAGCAAGAAAAGCCAGTCCAGTCCTCTAGGGATTTTTCCTCCTGGATTTCTATTCCAAAACACCCTTTCCCCTTATCCTTAACAAGGCAGAGATGGAGAGATGAAGCCTTGGTCTCTCCTTTGGGTTAAAAAAAGCAGTCTCTTTTGCCTGTAATGGTGAGAAGACATCTCTGCCTCTTTTAGGTGTCATTCTGGAAGACCTGTTCTAGTTAGTAGTACATCATATCTTTGTTTTTATTTATTTATTTATTCCCCCCCGCCCCAGCCCCAAGAAAGTTTACACAGTACAACGTTGGTTTCCTCTTTCACCTGAAACTTGCATTGTTCAGTCTAGTCTAGTGGGTTGTGGATGCAACACTATGGAAACACGTATGTGGCCATAACATAAGAGATTTCAAGAGACACCTTTTCAGAAGATGGATATAGGGCAGATACATTTCACACGCAAAGCTGAAAGCTCCCTGTGAAAAGACAAGCTGTGTTTTGTAAGAACCCAAGCAAACACTAGACTTGGATGAACTGCTGAGCCAATGTCATGTGGCTGTCCACAAATAGGTTTTCTGTGTATTTTCCGATAGAGTGCTTTTCTGGTTTCTTTCTGGACAACTAATTTTGAAGGAATTTTGAATATAAAACTAAGGAGACTTCAGTGCAACAGTTATACTTTGCTCACATCTTCAAGATACTCTCCTGAAGCATGAAGGCCAGAAGAAAGAAAAGTGCAGGGCTCAGGTCCTAGGCACGTGCCTCTAGCTGTCGTGGTTGACTCCAGCATGCTAAAAGTGAACTCGGGATACCATTCTCCCAATTTTCCAAGACTAGAAATAGAATATAGAAGACCGGAACGGGGAAGAAGTCACTGCTCTTATAACAACAAAAACATGAACAAGACTCAACAGTAACTCCCTGCAAAAGGAGAGTGAGAGAGGAAGAGAGAGAGGGAGAGACTGAGATTATGCTACATCTTTAAAAGTATATATGATATAACTGAAGATGGGTTTTGCTTGAACCAGGATAGCAGATCATCAGGACTAAGCAGACACAAACTTCCACATCATGCAGATCCTCTCTCTAGTGCCTCAACCGTGCCTTCTTCTCAAAGAATACTTTGTGCTTCCATTTGTCAGTACAGAAAATTTGTTTCATATGCAAATCCTGGCATCAAAGAATGATCCTTGAAGCATCTATTTAATTTCTACCAAGAAATGAAGCTAAGGACACACCCTGATTAAATGATTTAGTCTGGACTTGCAGAGAGTTCCTTCTCCCTTCCCCCTTCCTTTTGGTCATCGTCTGGCTTTTCTCTGTTTTAATTCTGTTTCCCGCAGTCCCAGCTACGCTGCTTCTCCCTGGCAAAGCTTTCAGAATTGCTCTTCAGTTCAAAACTAACAAGAGCTGTTCCATAACTAAAAAGGGATGCAGTATTTCCCTCCTTACAGATTTACTTATCCTTGCAGGGCTTTATTTATTTCATTGTAAGGGGGAGTAACACAGGCAGGGCAAATGCATCGCTGCAACTTTCACGTGATTATTAACAAGGCTGTCTCATCTGTTACCACTTTGCAAAAGAACTTACATGCAGACAGCTAGGGCAATTTACACAGTGTCCTGCCATTTAAGTAGGCTCTGCATTTATTAAGAGGGTTAGCCTCTAACCACCAGTTATCTAATAAAGACATTTTCTAATTTAACAGTTTCCTGTGCATCTGACTTATGTTTTTGTCAGAGCGGCAGGAACTGCAGCCAGATTTCTAACTCATTTCCTGATCTTTTCCTTCTGGTTTGGGTGGGTTTACCACGACCAAGAGTTCCTAAATCTTTTCATACCAACTTTGTGCACTAGGGCTTTCCTTACCAATATTACTAACTGCACTGCCAAAAACACAGTCTTGTTGCATCTGGTTTAGATACCTTGAAGGTGAAGCTGGTGAGGTCTTTTTGGCTCAGAGTTCATCTAGCTCAATAAACAGCACAGAGATGCAGCGTGTTTTTTTTCTATCCATTATAACACCTCTTAATTTTTTTTTTCTCCAGCTTCTCCAAACTCAAGTATATCTGTCCATCCATCGAGTTATAGACAACTGATGGGAACCTCATTGCTAGTTCGCCTGCTTCCTTTGTATCCTGCCAGGAGACTATTTCAGTTCTTCACTCCAAAATTTGAGAACATGAAAGCCTAGTTGCTCTTGGCTCCTGGAAATTTGACTTCCCAGCCAACTACACCTTTTATAGATATTTTCTTGAACCTTTTTTCACAGTACTAAAAATACAGCAGTAGTTGCCAGAAACCATTTCCAGCAGCATCCAACCACATGTTGAGTGGACTGAAGCCCATTTAACTTCTTTGGGAGTGGCTCCCTATGCTGTTTTTAATATTATATCGAAAGCTTCTTCACCATGGAGCAGCCCCAGGTCTCTATGCAGCAGAAATGAGTGCTTCTCTCAATGCCACGCTAGCTAACCCTGGTTATCAGACAGCGTGAGTTCAGAATGAGATCCATGATGTCTCACTTCACTGACCTATATTTAAAAATAACTTACATGTAAACTGCTCTGTTTCCATTTTCATGTCTCAGTCCAATTTGTAAGAGAATAGGGATAAAAAGGGTGGGGACGGGGGAAGAAAGACGTGACAAATTTTCCTCCTCTTTAAGTCTCTACACTCATGACACACAGACATTTAATTATTCCAACATTAACATTTTAACAGAACTGTATCAATTAGCTGAGAATTTGCTTTTCATGATACCGTGTACTGTTGGAATCTAGAAAATACAGCATCATGAAGGATGCTATAGGTTTAATCCTAACCACAGAAAACTATACAGCAAAATCCTCTTTGCAATAAAACACAGCTTCCACTTTGCAAGTAACTTCTTTTACATCAGCACTTCTGTAATAATTATTAATATATATGATTTTTTAAATTAGAAAGTAAAATCTTAAGGAATTAAGCAAACTCAAGACATTCATTAAAATCTACTGAGATTTAGATAGAGATACAAAGATAAGGGCTATTGCAAGACTACTACATAAAAGGTAAGAGTCTAACCATGTTTAAGTCTTTAAAAAACTGCCCTGTTAAATAGATGATCTCTTTGACTGCTCTACTATAATATTCACCATAACTCAATTGATAATGGATCCAGATGGCTCAAACCTAGATTTTGAAGGCCAGATTTTGATTTCACTTACAGTGAGAACTGATGTATAAAGGAGAACAGAATCAATCCTTATATATTATTTTTTTATTTATTTTAAAGAATGACTTGTGATAACCTGATGGCAATGCAAACATTCATCTCTTAAATCTGCAAGCTTCTTGGCTGCATAAAGCACAGGTTTAACCCTTACCAGATCTGCACATATTGCTTCTGGCCTTTGTATCCAAATCATCACCCAAGAAATTAAGCCTACTAAAACAGCCATTCTGGATTCTTAGGAAAGGAAAACCAGTGTTTGCTAAAGAGAGAAAGACTGAGCCTGGAAAAAAATAGCCTTTTACTCTTTTATGAGACTATTACAAGTCATGGAGTAAAAAGAAAATTAAAGTTGTAAATAAAAAGGTAATTAACTGTCTCCTTTTTTGGATACTTCAGTATATGTTTCTTATCAGTTGCCACATTCCACTACAAACAATTTTACAGATGTCCTAAAATGCCAGCATGAGGCATGTGGATCTGGGAATATTTTTTATGATGGAGTGTTCAGCCAATTGGCATTTTGTCCTTTACACCAGTCACCATTTTTCAATACAGAGTAACAATTTGTTTAATTTGATTGTTCCTCAGAAGGCTCTACAACCTAACTGACTTTATGAATCACTTAGATTTATTGCCAATCGCAGCTCGTTGGCTTTATAATAACCATTTGTCCTTACTTGAACACTCAGATTTCGGGAAGCATTTTGGCCTAGGTATGTTAGAAAAAAAAGAAGAGCAAAAAAAAGAAAGAGAAAAAAAGTTATATAATATTCTTTTGTAGCTGAAGGTTAAGAGTTGTAAATGCAATTATATCAATTACATTGATAATATTCTTTTGTAGCTGAAGATTAAGAGTTGTAAATGCAATTATATCAATTATATTGATATTCTTCAGCATGCATGAAATTGGACAGAATTTTGCTAGCAAATGATTCTGTTGTTGACTTCAAGTTCCTCCCAACAAGGCAGACGCTGCTGCTGTTGTGCATTACCACGAGCTGTGTCTTGGTCAGTGCTGAAGGTGGACAGGGATGGAGGCAGGGGTTCCCATGTACTCACTGTGCCTGCAGCGGGCTCCAAAGTACCCCGACCTGCAGGAGCATCTGCCCGTCACCGGGTGACACTCCTCCTTCTCCGCAGAGCACCGACACACTTGGTTACAGTTCTTCCCGTACGTGCCCGGTGGACAAGCTCGGGGAAGAGGAAATGTAAGCCAATAAATTCAATTTGTCCTGGTAAATAGAGCACTCAAACAAAGAGCAAGCTCAAATTTATTAAATAAAGCCCCTGCCTACAGAACTATGCTGTCCTCCGGGACTCTGGATTTATTACATTTACTTGGGGGTTACTTCACTGCTTGATTTTGTTTCGCTCAGTCAATTTGTGCCCAACTGTCAAGGGCCAGATACAATTTTCTTGTCACTAGAGAAAATCATAGGGAAATGTCAGGTAAAATTGACTAAAATAACAGTATAATTCACAGGGGACTAGGCACACGGATAAAGACATTCTACCTTTTGCAGGGAGCTTAAACTTGCAAAGCCGCTTTAGCACATTTATACAGGTTGCATTTTGTCCATCACAGTTACACTGACGATGTTTTTTGGTCTTTCTATGTCTTAATTCTTACATTACTGCTTCCCACAGCATTTCCTCGGTTGAGGCCCTCTTGCCAGCTAATGTAAATTGGTGCAAAGAGCAGATGTACTGCATTGCATTTAACACAAACAAGGCTGGGTTTCCCCATCCCTTGCCTAAGGAGGTGGCCTGAGGCTCTGCTCCCTGCTGCAAGGAGGAGGAAGGTAGGAGCTCCTCCAAGACAGACAAACTGCAGCTATTGCTGGGTGGAGGAGAAATTCCATCAATCCCCAATCTTGGCTTTTCTCCCAAGAGCAGCAGAAGCAGCGGTCAAGCCTGGTCTTCACGAGGGGCAGCAGCACTTCTGTCCTTGCTTTTCAGGCACTTATTAACTCATCACTGTAGCCACTTAAGATATGAACCCCTCTCCTGGGGTGCCTGCCAAGGAAGCTCTTTGCTTTCTTACAAACAACTTACTCTTTTCACAGCTGTCACCAGTAAATCCTTGTGGACAGCCACACTCTCCCGTCACGTGATGACAGGGGACACCCGCAGGACAAGTGCACCTCTGGGCACAGCTCAGGCCGTAGTAGCCTTTCAAGCAAGCTGGAACGAGGGCACAAATTCTGGTTAGAAGAGTTGGCAGAGCATGAAGACGATGGTTTGAAAGCCACCACTTGTCAGCTCCGCTGCTGCTCCATGTGAGCACTACCTACCCAACAGGGAGGCCACACAAGCTAGCCCAAATCCCAGGAGAGTTCAGGTTAACACATGAACACAACACTGTTGACAGAGGCAAAGAGCAAATTGAAAAAGGATTTGAAACTTCCTTAAGCTGCTTTAACTAGATAGAATAGTTACGCCATTAGAAATCAAAAGCCAGGATCAGCATGGACTTCAGCTGGCAATTGTCAAGGTTCAGCCCTCTATGTCGTAAGGAACATCCATACTTTCAAAAATTGAAGCAGTTCAGAGGGAAGAATGAGATATTTTCAAATTGTCTCCAGGCTGATTTGCAAAAAGGATAAAAAAATATCAGAATCCTACAGAGTTGGTTCTATTAAGTGCAGAAAACATCAGAACAAAGGAACTGAAGGTCTTTTCAGCGGATGAGGATGTACCAGGGCAAACACAACAACCAGGACTTCTCTCCTGACAGTCCTGGCAGATACTCACGTTTGTCACACCGCATCCCTCGCCATCCCTTTTCGCAGTGACACGCGCCAGTCTGATGGTCGCAGGACGAGCTGTGCACACAGTCACACCGCTCCTCGCACCGCTTCCCAAAGAAGCCAGGGGGGCAGACTGAGGAACAGAGAACACCAGGCCTTCTATTGCACGGAAAGCATCACTTGTTGACAAAAAGTCAGCATTTTTCCTTCTTGGACATAACAATGTGCACTTAGAACACTGTATGCCCAGAAAATATAACTGAGAGAAAATATACTCAAAATATTAAAAGCACTTAATGTTGACTGTTAGTGAGTTTCTACATAAAGGTTTGCAAGTTTGCAGAGTTGCAGTCGAGAGTACCAATTCAGATAGTCCCTACAGAGGTAGTCATGTCACTTACTTTTACACTGTCATGTGAATGGGAAGAGCAGTAACTAACTGTTTCTATAGTGAGAATACACTGTGCCTAGGTATAGGCGCTCTGCTACTTACTGCTTTCCACCTCACACATCTTTATCGAGTGATCAAAGAGAAACCTGAGGACATGGGAGCTCCCCATTGCAAAGATCCTTCCAGTTCACACTCACCATGGAGGCTGTGCAAGTCCTCAGCACCCAAGTGGATGCATCGGAACACCGCTTGTGGCTTGCAAAAGCCACAGCATGCCGGGGCAGAATCAAATGCAGGTTTCAAGTCATCTGATACCTGCTGCTTCCAAGATTTCTGCTTAAGGGACTTGTGTGGGGGTAAACGTGGCAGACATCTATTTTAAACCTGTGTAGTCTGGATCACAGGTAAGTCATAGCAGTTAGGATGCAGCATGGGCCATTACGGTCTGATTTCCTGAGCTTTCCTCAGTGAGGCACAGTCTTACTTACAACTTTATTTAATATATACTTCCACACATCTGTAAAGTGGAGAAATACCTTTGTTTTCTTAGCAGACATGACCCAGAAGTAGAAAGGGATAAATGATTGGGATAGGGCACGTGTTTGTGATTGAGCAGCGACCTGCCTCCAGAGCTCCTGTGAAACATGGTGAACTCTGGCACTTCCCTTATTTTACTGGCCTACCAAATATAACAAATTAAGATATTAAAAAATATAAGGAAACTCGCTCCATATTCTAGAAGCAGAAATGACTGACTGATAAAACATGAGGAGGAAATATCCATACCAACATCACAGCGGTGGCCAGTCCAGCCTGAGTGGCAGGTGCATTTCCCCGAAAGCTGGTCGCAGTCCCCATGGTGGCAGCTACAGTTCTGCTCACAGCCCTCTCCGTATTTCCCATCCTCACACTCTGAAACAAGACCGGGGACACTGACACAAGGCAGGACAAGGGAGGGCGTCAGCGGGGCCAAACTAATGCCTGTGGCCTGGTTCAGGTCAGGTCTCACCAGGACGGAATTTGGCTGTGGAGTGAAAGGCGGTGCTGGAGAACTCCCCCAGCTCGCAGGGACTCCCCCAGCTCGCAGGGACTCACCCAGCTCACAGGCCGTGCCCGTCCAGCCCTCGGGACAGCCACAGCGGCCGCTCACTCGGTCGCACGTCGCCGGGCTGGGGCAGAGGCAGGGCTGCAGGCAGCTGGCACCGAACCAGCCCGGCGGGCAGGCTGCGAACGAGAGCCAGCAGCAAGACACGTAAGCCGGCAAGCGCGGGACAGCACACGGAGAGCACAGTCCTCCCCAGCCCAAACCTGCCGCGATGCCCGGGGCCACTACAGGGCGAAACTGGAGGCAAAGACTTCCGAGGAATTACATTAATAGAAAACTGGTCTGGGAACACGATATGTAAAACGGCAGGTGACAAAGACCTTGCCAATCAATTCAAGCTTTTCTACTCAGACTCATGATAAACATATTTTGGGTCCTTTCTCTTACCTTCTCAGCACCAAGGAATGTCATTATTGATTTCTGTTTTCAGCATTCCCTTGTACAGTGCACTTAAAATCACAATTACTTTTATAACGAACAATTGATCTTGCTATCTGCAGCTGGCTGAGGACATTTTACAGTTTACTTATTTTTAATTTAAGCAAGATTACTAAATCCCATTTCAACTAGATCCTATGGAGAGATCCTAACTTTCTGGCAGTAAAAATGCAGGCATCTTTTCTGTGCAGAAGTGGTAACCGAAATGTTAGCAGAACAGGTTCTCACTCTGCAAAGGGACAGTCACTGGAAGATTGCTCACTCACCCACACAGAATTGTACCACGTCCTCACTTCCAAACGTGAAGAAATACAGAAACCACCAAATGTGGCATTAAAGGAAAAGGGTATGCTTCACAAAATCTTTATATTTGATAGTGGCTTTATTTTTGTATTTGTTTTGGATTTGAGGCCTTTAAGCAAACCATGATGTTTGGATGCATCATGAGGAAAGGTTTGGTGCATCTCTGCTCTGTGTTCCTTCATGGAAAACCCTCTTCTATTGGGTTCTAAATATCAGGTTATATCAAGTTTTCCATTAATTCTTATATTACTCTACCATCGTTTGTATCTTTCCTTTGCTTAACTGTTGCTCCCTATTATGCTTTGCAGCTGCAGCTGCTTCTTTGGGAACGCTGACTTGGTCCAAAGCCCAGTGCGTCCAGGGCATCAAGCATCCCAGTTTTGCACTCCCTGCTCTATGGCACTCCTAAGGTACCAGAGAGCTGAAAAATGCAGGTAATGCTGAGGAGGGGACATAGAAAAGAGAGAGTTTCTGGGACAGAGATGGACAAACTTGGCCAATGGCTTGGATACGGTGGATGAGAACATGTAACATAAGCCTCAGCACAGCCCTGCTTTGCTGTCCTCCTTCCGGAGCTCCCCCAGGAGCAGGGCTTTGGTTTTGGTCTCACAGACTGGTACAGCTGCCAGCACTAAAGCTCCCAAAGCCTTTCCCGTGGTCTGGATTTAGCTGCCTGCGTCTGGGCCGGCAGGAGGTAATGGTGCGTGTCTGCAGAGCGCGCGGGCCGCGAACGCAGGCTGCGGCAAGGAAACGGCTTCATTGCTGCGTCGTAAATGAAAGTTTGCTGGACTTTTTCTCCTTAATCACACAGACTTCAAAATCAGCTCTCCTTTCAGTTTACAACCCTGTTTTGGCCCTTTCTGCCTCTTCCTGCCAGCCTCGCAATGCATGCCCTAATGTGGGGCACTTGTAACAGCCCTGGCTCCAAGATGGGCTTTTAATGTGCAGAACTTCATTACTGTGTGGATACGAAAATAACAACCGAACAGTGCACAGGGCTGATAATTTCAATACCAGTGGAAACCCCTTGAGCTGGGGTTTCATTTTTCCTTCCTACAATCTTGTGCACCAGGAGTGCAATCCCGACTGTACCTTCTTGGCAGGTGGCTCCTCTCCATCCCGCTGCACAAATGCACGTCCCAGCTACGTGATCGCAGAGCGCGCCGTGGTGACAATTACAAGCGTGACTGCAGCCCTTCCCGTAACTGTCACCCGGGCAGGCTGCACCGAGAGAAGGCCATAAAATGCAATTAGAACACATCAAAGGAGGCATCATACAGAGCAAATTTGAGACATAACCCACTTCTGGGGAAATCAGTTTGAAACTGGCTTCTCATGACACACTGTTCACATCTTAGAGGCACGTAGGATCACATATTAACCACACCTGACACTAAATAATGTGGCTCAAAAATATGTATCATAACACATTCTGAGCAGATTTTTATCAAAGACTAGGCTCTCGGGGGTGATGGATAAGCTGTCATCCTCCTGCACTGCGGAATGTCTTTGTGCTAAACTAATGGTCCAGCAGAACAGCCAGCTTGACAGGCTGGATATTTATTTGCATCCTGGTAGGAGAACTGACAACTTCATTGTTTTCATTGTTCATTTTTCACAGTTGGATGCATTAGCTCACCCCGAGGAGCCTTGCTCGTTGGTCAGACAGGAGTGATATTTTCAACACATTGAGTTAAGCAGCTGGCTCCCAGGTGAAAACTTAGCACACCCATCTCACAAACGTACGCTGGCTTCAGCTCCATTCTCAGCTGCGCTGTGAAAAACAACGAGGGTGAAATCCCTGTAATTTCCCTCGCACTGGAGATGTGGACCTCTAAATGGTGGAAAGCAGACAGTTCTGTCACTCTGCTTTCCCAGGTAACAACCCCAGAATACAAAAGTGGTTGGTGTGGTTTTCCGTGTCTGTGTTAGAGAAGTTCACATGACACTTCCATGAAGCTGTCAGAGTCTCATCTCTGCTAGATGGCCAGGGCTGTTAGCAAACACTGGAGAGCCAGCAAAGCATCCTGATCCAGGAAAGTGTCCTGCACTCGCTGACTGGAACATCTCCAGGACCTCAGCCAAAGCACAACTCTTCACAAAAGCCTCTAGGCCTTTGATGGTGTGGTTGCAGAATGAGGTTCTGTGCGAAGGACTCATCTCTGGGGGCAGAGCACTGAAATCACCCAGACCTCAAGGGGTGATCTGGTTGACAGCACTGGAGCTATTCACCGCCTTTTGCTTCTTATCTGAGGACTTCTGCAATTCTCATAGATATTGGTTCTCCCAGAACATCTTTTCAACACTATTCATTTTTGTCATCGCTTGGACCTCATCCATGCTAAAACTACAAGAAAGTGCAGGAACTCAGCCACATCACAGTTAAAGTTTGTTCTGCAAATGAGGTCTGTTTGCCAAGTGAAAGATTCAGCCCATCTCACAGAGCTTTGGCTCAACTACAGGAGTAAACTAAGTCTTTCCACAATAGAGATGAAGACTGTGTCATAACCAAGCCAAAGGAAAAACCATCTCATAACTAGCTCCTCCGACTAGTTACCAGTGGTTGGTGTGAGGTTTCTAGAGTATGTGTGCAAGGCTCTTCTTACTCTCATTGAGAGGATGAAGAGTTTTGCACTGATTTCTGGTAAGAAAGTAGAAATTGCTGGAGAGGAAAAATTAAGCTGTTCTCATTCAGTGTATACAAACTTAGTTTCTCTGTGGGACTATCCTGACTATCAAACCTCCACTCTGAAGATCAAGGGATATATTTAACTGGCTTATCAAGTTCCTTGACCGAACAAACAAACATCCCAGTGAATTTTCCCTGTCACGATGAATGGAAAGAAGCAGAAACATCTGAATTATTAGACTTCTTCCTGCTCTAAACTTCTCTTTTCTGAGGAAATGTTTGTTAGTGGTCTTAAAAATCCCTTTTACGCTCTGAATAACCAACATACAAAACTAGAGGCCAGAATACTGAGGCAAGAAGTCAACATCTATCAAAAGCATATGGAAGCATAAGGAAAAGACTAAGACACAAAAGGGTGCCCAGGACATTGGATTTCATGCAACTTGCGCTGATATTTCTCTCTCAAAAGAAACTGCTGCTTTGAAAGAACATGAAATTTGCAAAGTTGAGCACTCAGATACTATGAGATATGAAAACTTTAGCTATCAGTAACCCAAATACAAATGCTCTGAGCCCTGATCTTTCTGCAGTGATTTACTTCACATACCAGTGTGGTCTCTTTTCTGAAAGGAGCTGATTCTGTGAAGATCTTGCTGAGCAGAATTTGGGAAAAAGCTAGTTGCTGAATTCACTTGAGCTTTTACAGGCCATACACACAAAGTTTTGGGGTTTTTTATTTTGAGACTTTCATTCTGCATGAGTTTGTATACAGAGAGTCACATCTCTGGCATAGGAAAATGCCAGTGGCCAAATCCTAACTTCTGTATAGCTGGGGCATTGTAACTCTCAACAAGAGTTTATTTTTAATATAGGCAGTATACCTTTCCAATATACCTCTTCTTTCAAAACCTGAAATAGCCTGGTCAGACAATAAAAAAATAAAAATAAATCTCCCCATCACTACTTTAAGCTAAGGCTTAGCAGATTTCATCACAAGTAATTGAAAATTATTTTCAAGCAGCCAAAATATAGTCTTTTAATGCAGAGTGTCAGGCAGCTTTCACAAACCGGCATTCCTGCTTGTATCTCCCATAATTAGATAGCAGCTTACAGCAGGCGCTGCATGGCTCGCTTAAGATCAATTCAAAGCCCATGAGGGCAGAATTAGCTTTCAATATCCTGCAGCACATTGCCTGCAATTTGATTACCTGAAAACAAATGCTGTCCTTCCAGCTGTTGGAGCTAGCAACTTCTTGGAAACAGGAGCACAAACACTAAGCACTGAGCACAGACTGGGAGTAGCAGGTGAGCATCTCCAAAGCCTGCTTGGAGTCACTCGGGAACATTGGGAGCACTGTGGCCGAGGTCTGAAGCTCCAGGAGAAATGGTTTGTGGATCCATATGGTCAGCAGGTACCTCCTTTTCTCTGGAGACCTCTAGTCTTTGACCCAAGAGCACTCAGAGTTGACCTGGCTGATCAGACACACATCCTACCCAGATGGCTGGCTATGGTGAGGGACACCATGTAGTTCCCAAGGATATCACTCCAGCTCTGCAGCGAGTTGCAGGCACCCCAAAATGAGCTGCCTGCAACTACTTGCCCTGCAAAGTGCCATCTGTAAAGCAACAGGCGGGAAGAACTGACCTTCATTCACATGCTGAGCAAACCTGCTTCGCCTTGAAAGATGTTTCATCTAAATCAATCTTCTAAGTCCTCTGGGCACTTGGCGTCTCATTAAACTTGTGCACGAGGGCAGCATGCAGACCCCAGCCGCACTCAAGGCGGGCAGGCTGCAGAGCTGGGATCGCTTTGCTGGCCCCTGCCACACGGTCCTCTCATCCCTCCTTGTTTACAAGCTCTTGGCAGGGAAGCTGCTGCTTCTGCTGTCAGTTTTGAAAGCTTTTTCATTTGCACCCTGGGATTTCCCTAAGCCAGCAGCTCTTAAGTGCAGTATGGTTCAGACTGAATCGATTTCTCTGTAAATTGGGTTCCTTCAAACTTGCTCTTCTCCCCCATCCTCAAGCCTCTCCACAACACTCCAATGCCATTTCCCATGAGGCAATCTACAAAGGGGCTATTTCCATGGATTTTATTAACTGCTGTAGGACAGGACATCGCTAGCTCGTCTAAAACCCAAGGAAGACTCAGGCTTTAGCCAGAGGAAGCCCAGGTTACCCTTCTGCATCATTAACTGACCTTGTTCTCCTCCTCAACCCAAAGGAGGCCTCAAGGGCTTTGGCATCTTAACTAGCGGGAGGAATAAATCAAGCTCGGCATAAAGCCCTACTGGTCACAGGGCAAGGGAATAAATAGTTTCTCTCTCATATGAGCAGAGGGGAGCACAGGCAGCCTTTGACAAAATGCTGCATTTCTTCATTGAGCTTAATGAAATACACAGGAACAAAGCTTCCCATCCCTAGTTCAGCCCAAGGGCCAAGCTGACAGATTGCTAACTTTGGGGTTCGTCCAAAGGACAGCAAAGAAATAGATGGTGACCAAGAAGTAAGCATCACACCTGCTCAGGGACACCTTTTCTTCTTTGAAGCATGTCTACATGTCAATGGCTTCATATTTATTTCTCAGAGTTGGATCAAGTGCCTAAACTCACAGGGCAGAATTACAGTTATCTTCAAGCGATGGGAGAAAAGCTGGTCAAAGGTCCTATGGGGGCCTCAAGGAGGTGAAGGAGTCACCAGCACTGACTCTCCTATAGATAAGGAGGGCAGGAGAAGAAGCCCTCTCCAGAAGAAGACACTATGTGGAGGAGCAAAGGACAGAAGGTGAGATGTTATCAAGAGCAAGTGCAGCAGGCAGCCCTGCTGCTGCACTTGCTCCTCAATTTTCTAAATTAAGCTGTAAGTTTCTATTAAAGAAAAATAACAGCTGAGGATTAAAGAGATCTTACGAAAGCGTTTGCTGTCAACAGAAGTTGGCTCTTTGCATGTTCCTGCAACACCTTCAGAAGGCAGTCGTATTTTCAAAGGGAAATATGGATTACAATATGGATCAATCTAAAGGTGAAGTTGAGACATTGAGAAGCTGAAAGGTGACTATCTTAAAAAAACAAACAAAAAATCCCACTTTTGCTGCATTTTGTTAATGGACTCAATGAGCTCCATGTTTAACAACACGTAGATAAGGAAAATAGCTGAATTTTCCATAAAATCTGGTGATAATATTTCTCAGAGCTTCCTATCTGCATACTTACCAAGTCAACTACTTTCAAATAATTTGTCTAAAAACTGGTTATAACCTTATTTTCTTCCACTAAATTAATTAAGTAGTCCCAGCTCTGATTTTACCACATTGTGCATTTGTCACCTGTCACTTGCTAATTAGATGAGGTAAACCAGAAACACAGACATGCCCTTTCATCTCAGCGTTTTGCAAAACTAAAGAACTGAAATTCACGCAAGAGCAGCTGAAATTCACAAACAGCTCTGCTATTTAAAAACTAGGACTTAGAACATTGGACAAGAGCCATCAGCATTAAAAAAAAAAGTTGATTATTTATATAGCAACTAAAAACTGTTTCAATTTTTTGGCATCTTTGGAAAGGAATGTGACCCATCCAAAACCATACTTTCATAAGGTACCTGACATTCCCAAAAGAAACAACTACTAGCGCATTGGAAGGGTTTGCAGACAAGGAGCAGGGCTGGGGTAGGTACGTACGCTGGTCGCACTTCTCTCCCTGCCAGCCAGGGAGGCAGTGGCAGGTTCCCAGGACGTGGTCACAGCCCTCCGCATTCTGGCAGTTGCACACCTGGTGGCAGTCAAGTCCAAAAAATCCATCCGGACACGCTGGAAATGGAAAACAACACTTTTTTGTAATTGCAGTTCCTGTTTCTTCATCGTACACACCTTAGCTCAGAGCTCCTCAAACACCATATGCTGAAACCTTTATCACATCCTCACTGAGCAATTACACCCTTGAGCCATGCTTGCTTTAAGGGTTAAATCCCACAGTCTCATGCTATGCATATCTCAGAAAAATGACCAATTCTATACAAGCAATAGATTTCTGCAAAGAAAAACACATGCATTGAAAAATACACTCAAAAGCCATAGAACAGAAGAGATGAGTCTGAATTCCTACAGGTCGGCAACTGGGCCTCTACAAAGGACAAGGCAGAAGAAATGATTTAATAGAAGTCCATCAGGTCACTTCTGCCTGTCTTTTGAAATGCAAAATGTGTGCTCTCATCTGGTCTCCTGGCACCTTTCTAAAGGTTTTCTAGCAGGGAACAAAGGAAACCGTGGTCACAGTTCAGTGCTGAAATGAAAACCTTGCAAAGAGAATGAATGGAGCAAACAAAGGTAAAATAACCATGGCAAAACTTCTTCAGGGAGTTTAAGAACTCACTACCCACTGATAGGATGCGTAAGAAAAAGCAGGTTCTGCATTTAATATATATCTTTACTGGGCTAGTATATAGAAAATAAGCATCAGTGGCTGTCAGGGGCCACATCATATCCAAAAGGCTGCATCACAAGGATGCTAAAGTTGCAACGCGGAGTCCAAAGCTCTTAGGAAATGTCAGAATTAAACTGTCTATATAAATTACCCTCTCTGTCTGAACACATATAGATGTGTGTTTGTAGATTATATAAGTATATAAATAACTAGCAGCAATAAATATGTAGATACACAATTGCACGTCATTCTTTCTCCAGAACCCTGCAGTCACTTAATCCCAGGAGAGACTGTGCTCATCAAAGGAGCAGCTGTCCAATAAAACTTCGTGCTTTGTCCTCATTATTCAGTATAAGTCTGTATTTAAAGCCCATTTCTCAAACTTCTACCATGAATTCAGAATGACTGGTTTCTCAGCAGAGTTTGATAGGATATTTATCACTATATAATATCCAAAGACATCATACACTAATTTCACAGCTTTCTACCAGAGCAGAGCAGTACTCTTCAGCCACATTTTTCAGACATTTTTCCTCCTTTTCTTGCCCTCTTTTTCACACACAGGCTTTTTCTCCCAGCCTATTCTCACTGTCACTTCCGCAAATGCAAACTTAAGTCCTCTAACAGGGCGTATTTCCACCTGCTTTGTCTATAAGGGAAAAAAAAAAGTCTGTAAATATAGGCAAACCTTGGACCTTCAAACAGCGAGGATGGCTATGTAACACTGAGCAACTTCTGCTTTGGCTTCTTCATTCCTTCAGTCCTGCTTAGCCTGATTACATATCCTTGTTACATATATTCTTAGTCAAAAGGCCTTCATCCTCCCCAGACTGCAGCTCCTCCTCTGGCACTCTGCATGTGCTGTCCCAGAAAAATGCAAAAGTATCTCATACTGATACAAAACTGCAAAGCATTAATCAGCCCCTGTTTGGTTCTTATTGGTGAGAAACTGTTAATTAAGCTGGAAGTAAGAACAAGCTGCATGTGGTTTCAATCTTTACATTCTTATTTATTATGCTGCAGTAGTGGGTATGGCACAGCACACAAGTAAGGGTGAAAAGAGAATAAAGTTTTTCTTTGTTTAACAGAGGGACTACAAAGCATTGCTAACTCTTTCTAGACGTGTACAGTATTATTTTCTCCTTTATCTCATTTATATCATGTTATTGGGCTATTTTACAATATTGACGAACTAAAGAAGTCTCAAGACAGGAGTGCAGTTGACCTGTCCCTACAGCGACGACTTAGTCAGCAGTTCAAATCTGAACTTTGAGTGCTGCATTTCACATAGACTGCAAATTGATGTTAGTAAGACATCAGTGAATAAAAACACTGTAGGAAAAGGCTGAGAGTTCTGCCCTCCTTCGAGGCTAAAGAATAACTGTGGAGCATTTTGAGCCAGACCAAGCCATGGCCTAGATAATTCTGCTGCTGCTTTGATACTTGACACTTGCCTTCAGTCATACAACACCAGAGAGCAGGAGGAACAAAACTAAACAAAATTACAGCACAGTAAAGGCAATCACAGCCTTCAAAGTGGGCGCTGTGCATACTCAGCACTGCACAGAATGAAATCAATTATCACAATTAGTTTTGCAAACAAGAACAAAGCAACCCGGGTGCAGAGCAGGGCGACCTGTCTAACTTGATGTAACACAGCACATTGGTAACACAACTGATAGCACTGACAGCCTACACGGTCAGATTTTGATGCCTTTTGATTTTGCTGGGTTGACACTAGGAGCCCATGGAGGCCTAGGTTTGTTCATGTCAGATGTTTATTTAAAGCAAGCATTGATATATTTAGCAATTTATTGCAGGAAGGGGTTGATTTTTTTTTTTTTTTGACATGACTATTTAGCTGCAAGTGCATTAAAACCAAAGACCTGTAGCAATGGGTCACTGTAGTAGGTATCTTTTCATGGGAAAATACTTATCACATCATCTACATAACAAGACAGAGAAAGGACTTATATAATCATCTTTTGCTAAATGCAAAGATGTTAACTGTTAGTTTAATTCAGAAACAGCCAGAACTTCATGTGTGCATGAGATACTACTTCTTTTGGCATGTAATATTATTTCTTCAGATAATAAGGATAGCACTTGTTGGTAGCACTGCTCTAAGAAAATACTTCATAGGTTAGTAGTAATGTTGCATCTTGTGCAGACCTGCAAATTATTTTCCACTGTTCTGTTTGCATCACTTGCCAGTTTCACACAAATGCCAAAAAACTCTTTTCCACGGGGTTCACATGGCTTGCGAGCAGTCCTTGGTAGGTTTTTTTGGTTTTCATTTAAACCCTAACTGCTTTGCAATGGAAACTGTTCTGCTCCTTTGATAACTCCGCTCAGTACCAAATCAAACAAAGCCCAGGAGGCGAATTTGGAGGCTTTTGCAATTTCAGCCTGAATCTGGCTACCATGTTATCACAATGCAGAATACCTGAAATAACAACTGCACTCTCTAAACGCTGGTTGTGCAGGTGTGCATTTCAATATTACATTCTGTAAGGTCCCATTTTCTCCTGGGACTTGGAACTAAGAAGACTGTAAATGTTTCCATTTCAATGTTTCTGTGACAGTGGCAAAATCCTCCTCAGCCTCGGGATGAAGCTTCAACAACACGGTAGGTGTCTCAGACAACTCAGCTCTAGGTCCAACTTTCTCTGGAGCTTGGGAGCAGGGTGATGGTTCCAAGGCTCAAAACTTGGCTAATGTGGGCAGGCTGTCAGGAGGACAGCAAAAACCCACATACCTGCCAGAAGGAAACCCTGCCAATTTCCAAGGCACTAAAAACAGAAGTGCTACGGCTCTTTGGAGGAAAGGTTGCCAGGAAGTTCCACCAAAGGCAAACAACCTACACATTTTCCTCTATTTTTTGAGACAGCCAATTTTTTTCTGGCTGCAACTTGCTACATGAAAAGGTAAAAAAGGTCAGTGCAGAGGAAAACACTCAGCATGTCTGAGACGAAACATGTAGGAAACAGGATCTTACAAGGGTAAGCAAACCCAGCGTTAAGCACTGAAGTCTACTTGCCCCAACACAGTCCTCCAGCAATTTAAAAAAGCAGTTCCAAAGGATAAATGTACAACTGATTTGGAAACTGAGATTTTTTTTTTTCCAGTAGACATCATGTAGGTTTCCCAGGAATCCTCACTCCTGCTTTCCTAAAGGATATTTAGCCTCCTTGTCCTTTTCATCACTGTTGAGAGGAACTGATTTTCACGACAATGCAGATAACTGTGTTGTCTTCCAATATGGTCACAGACTCATTTGAATTCAGCAGGGAGTACTGAATTCACCAATGCCTTTGGTATATAAGAAGCCAGTAAATCTCTCTCAAATTGAATGACTTCATTTCCTACAGAACGGACTGAAACCACTCATTTTCACTTGCCAACTCCCAGTCATAACTATGACAGAATAGTAAACAGGCTTGACATGCATCAAGATAAATTCAAGAACTGTGTTTAACAAAGTGCACAAAGGGTCTTTGTTTTCCCCTTTCTTCCAAAAACTCTGGAATCTTTTGGAGTATTTTCACAAATTTTCAAGGAAGAAAAACTGCATTATCTCCAACTGCTTCACATGTCTTGCAAATCCTATAGCACGCAAGAAAGGAAAGATGGTCCAAAGAAAACAAGCTGAAATTCAACCAAGAGCAAAGTGTTAGAGCTAGAGCACATTGGGGGCTGGTTAGTTTGAGCAATCCCAGAGATGAAAGCTCAGGGCACCCAACAGGAACAGGATCCCAAGGTGTGCAAGCAGCTCCGTGAAGGCAGCCGCAACGCTGTGGGTCGGGGACGGGTGTGCAGTGCAAGCACAGCTGGAACAGGATAAAGCAAACACCCAGACACAACAGGCATAAACACGGTGGTGGAGCACAGAAAAGGCAAACCTAATTCTGGAAAGTATTAGCAGGGTTATCACATGAAGGCACAATGTGGTTATTAGGCTTTACTTTGCACTGATGACATCTTAACTATTCTTTTTTGAGCAGTGTGGAAATACACAAGAAAGTTCAGAAAACACAACCTACATGAAATATTTTAAGCATTTTGTCAGTTCAGCTAATAAAAAGAAGAGTGAAGACAGACATGGGAAGTCTTCCAATACAAAAAGACTGCTAGAAATTAACCTCCCTTTGCTTTGTTCAGAAAAGTGGTAAGAACAAAATGAAAGCTGCACTATTTTCAGAGAAGTAACCCTTGATTAAATAGCTTTCTAAATATTCAGATGCTAAAATACTCAAAGACTGGAATGTTTTGAGATGAGGCTGGACCGTAAAGAAAGATCTTGGCCAGGGAGCAACCCCAGGGCTGCTCATGGTTCTAGAGCATCTTGGGTGCCTGGTGAAGGTAACGCAACTTGCCTGGACTGCTGCTCAGCCCCTTGCTGGCTAGTGAAGCCCTCCTGGGGGCCACCTGGCACACTGGCTGTGTAGTCTATATAGAGCATTAGTTTATCAGGAATTTCTCTGTTTCCAAGTCAAAAGAGCAGGCAGAATTTAAATAATAGAGTTAAAGCAAATTATTTTAGAAAAGCACATCACGTACATATCACAGGTTGGTTCATCACGTCATCCAGTTTCAACACGATTGAAACAAATATTCATTTCGTATAATAATTCCTGCAGAGACTGAAAGGGAAACAACAAGCAATTCCCTGAACTGCAGTCGGGTGTTTTGCAGCACCTCTGCACAGGCAGAGAAGCCCCTTGCTTTCCATGAGAGGGCAGTACGTGCACACAAGTGCACCCGTTTCCCTCCTGCAGCTCCAACACTAGTTTTTCACTAGCTGGTAATGCTGCTTCCTCGACAAAATAATTGTGCTGCTGATTTACTGATCATCATTTATAAGTATTCTAGCACACACAATTAAATAATTCTGAGAATGTTTGACTGAATATTTCTGTTTCTGCTGCATTCATAAAATACTTTATACATCTGTGCAATGTTACCACATGCAGTGACTTCCTTAAAATATGCCACACAGCAACACATAATAACATCTCTAAGAAAGCCAATTCAGCTTTCCCATTTTCCAAATTATGAGGCCATAGAAGATGATCTGTTGGAATTACTAAATATAAAAGGAAGACTCTTCTCCTAAGGCAGATGCACAGATTCTGGTGTTTCTCTAAAATATTCCATGTACAGGTAAGTCTGAGCAGGACAAATATTTTTTTGCTCAACAATAAAACTATAAGACTCTATTTATGAAGAGAACTTTCATAGAGACATGATACAGCAGGGGTCTTGAGCATGTGTCTGATTTTAAGCACCTGATAGTTCCTGAACGCTAATCGGACTCACAGCCCAAAGTTAGGCTCACACTTAAAACTCAGCTCAGCAAAGCATTTGGTGCACATTTTCATATCGTGTTCCAACTAAGTTTAAAGGTTTATGTGAATTGGGCCCTGCAAATTGTAAAATCAGATCTTCAAGTGTGCCCCCAAAACCCCCATATTTGCATAAAAACGCGAGGGAGCAGAATGAGAAAGCACCTTTTGCACAGAGGGTTCCGGTCCAGCCGGCGGCGCAGGCGCAGGCCCCGCTCACGGGGTCGCAGGCAGCCCCGTTCTGGCAGCGACAGCCCCGCGCGCAGCCCGGGCCAAAGGTTCCCTCGGGACAGCCTGCGGGGAAAGAACCAGACCCAGGGGACAGGTTAATTCGGGAACAGAGCAGCGATCCCCCGGGAATTGTTAGATACATGGGAGCTCTTACCGTTTGCAAAAGAAAGAGCAAGGCTTAACTGCAATACCTAAAACTGAGAGGATTAAGTATTCTCCTTGGGGGCCAGATAGAGTTACACTGGTTTTTATTAAGGTCTATTTTAGGGGAAAAAAAAACCCACCAGGTTGCTGAATGGCTGCACATTCCATGCAGGCGAGTAAAACATCACCTGATAGTTGCAAAGCTCTGTGACTTCAGCTTTCCTGCTTGGTGGCTCTTCACATACTGCTCTAGGATGGTTTATTTGCATTTATCTTCTCCAACCAGGAGGAGTAAAATTTCCAGCTTCTGCACCAGCTTTGGAAGAAGGTACCCTCTCTTCTTCCTGCAATCTTAATTCCCAGGAGTTGAGAAAGAATATGAAATGTGGTGACCATCTTTGGAAAGCTCCAGCATGCTTCATTGGCAGGCTCTGCTTGAAAAATCTGAGCTACAACTTTACATCTGGGGGACAGATTAAGAAGCTCCATTTCCACAGCAGTTCTGGTAGGAATGTTAAAGGATTTGCATGGTACTCGCTAGCTGTAAAAAAGAAAACAACACTGGAGCGTGCAAAGTGGTCGCTCAGCCAATCTGGAAAGCATCACTGAGAGCAGAAAACAAGGAGGATGCTCAAAGATGAGGCCATGTCTGGAGGGAAGTGGTGTGTAGGAGCCTGCCTGTTCAGCAGGAGGAGCTGGGGTGAAATTCAGTCATTTCAGCATGTCAGTGATTTCCTAAGGGGACCCTCCTCTAGGCCTCTTGTAGAGCCCATGGCTGGGCAGGGGTGAGAAAGAACCTTAAGTCTTCCCTTGCTTTCAGTCATTGCTGGTGTCAGAAAACGGGCCTCTGTTTAACCACAGGTGTTCTTGCATTTGGAGGTCGAATTCAGTTCCGGGGCTGAATTGGTGCAAAATTCCACCTGCATGCCCTCACACTCCAGAGCTGCATGTCATGGTGCAAACCTTCCACGCTGCCCTAATGAGCAACCAGGCGGAACGGCATGGGGCTCTAAAAAGCTTGTTCCTCCTCGGAGTTCGTTTTTCTCTTGAAGTTTCAGACAAAGTCCAGGGAGATTTATGCAAGGAAAACAGTTTCCCAGAGCTGTACTAGGTGTTAGCTCTCAGCTGGGCTTTCTTCAAACCGAAAACATTTAGCCTGGAGGTGAGACCTTCAAGGTGATGGCAACGGGTCAGGATATTTCACAAATGATTTTGCAGTCCCCGTCACAGGGAACCTGCCCTCTGCTCCAGCAGGCACACTCGGCTGCAACGCCTGCCAAGAAACGTTCAAAGCTCGCCGAGAAGCTGAGATGATTTGCAAAGCTGCAAGGAGAACGAGCCTAACCTCGAGCAAGAGCCTAAATAAGCTTCGAGAGCACAGGAACTGTCAGACTGTAATAAAGATCTTGCCTTCGAGGCAGCATAAAACATTTAGGGAAAAACTGTGGCTTTCATAAGCTTGCACCTTAAAACAGGTCTACATTTATGATCGGGGCTTCATAAATACATAAATAATTACTTAATTACAAAAAGGAGAAAAAAAAAGCAAACCCAAACTTCTCGTAACCTACAGACAAAACATCAGCCGCTGCCAAATGTTCTGCTGGGGGCAATGGCTTCTTTGATTATTCTGCCCATGGCGCAGAGGTGAAGATCAGCTACCAGGTACCTTCTGTCTGCAGAGAGCCCGTATGGAGAGAGATAAGAAAAAGATGAGTGGAGTGGGAATGTTTCTCTTGGAGCTGCTCTTCCTGGCCCTCTAGGCTGACAGCAGCAGGAGCTGTAGGCTCAGCTTCCTGGGGCTTTTGTCTGGGGTCACCACGACACATTAATTATTTGGGCATTTCTGTGACACCAGCATTAATCCTGCCTGTGCTATTGGGACACTTTTAGCTGGGACTGTGCTACTGACAGATTGCTAAACTGACAGGTAGAGATTTAATAATGATAGTAACAATAATGTAATGAAATGGTTTACCTGTGTTATTCACTGCCATGGGATGCTTTGGGTACCTAAAGTTTCCACTGGATCAAAAAGCAATTAGGCATGCTAAGGGAAGAAAAATATTAAGGTCTGATAAACAAAGAATATCTATCTTCTGATTTCTGTCTTAAGAAGCCCCTGAGACAGAAATTGCTGAAACTGGGGAAAACACCCCAGGAATGATCTACATGCTTGTTTTTAATCCTCTTATGGCACCAGCTATTGCACTGTTAGGGGCAGGTGAGGACAGTGGAGGACACGGGCCTTTGGTAAGGCTGTTGTATTTTTTTGTTATTAATAAACATGGGTTGCTGCATCTTTCTGACTTGTTTCTGTCCTGCTTATGTGACAGGCACTTAAAGATTTATGAAAAAAGCACATACCTCAAATTGGATAAATAACTGATACGGAAAATTTTATGCTACAAGCCAGATATCTATCAATCCTATCACTCACATGAAGTCCTAACATTCAAAATAACTGCTTAGCTCAAAACAAGTCTGAAAATAACTCTTCTGGAATCCAAATTAGTTAAACTACCTAATCCTGAAGAAATTCGAGATTCCTGGGACATGGCAGGAGACAAGACAGCCCACATGTCTTCCTGAAGGCAAACAGAAGGAAAAGCAATTTCCGTTCCTCGCTTTTGCCAGTTCCCCATTCTGACCAAGTCGCCACTTACGCGATTCACAGTGTTTCCCAGTGTATCCCGGCTCACAGGAACAGGATCCAGTGACCGGATCGCAGCTCCCATCGCTGTTATTGCAGACACATGGATTTTCACAGCCTTGTCCCCAGTGGCCACTATCACAAGCTGCAATGCAAAGCAAGGTTTACATTGAAAATGAACACTGCCCTTGGCTGGCAGATAATTTTTCATTTCAATAAGCAAGCAGAAAAGGTGCAAAATGGCCATATAAAATAAAGCACAGCAGACAGGGCACAAATCAACGGAAATCAACACAATTTTTCCTGGTTTATGGCAGATATTGAGGGATCAATGTAAAATTAATCATTCACAGTCGTTCTGTATCAATCAATCCACAGTCAAAAACATAGACCTTAATGGGGTAAAAACACCAAATATTGACTCATTATTCACTTAGTAAAAATCTGCATAACAAAAATAGCTAATGGGTACAATAAGACATCTAAATGGAGTAAAGTGACGATAATTAGCTATTGGTACAAGTTAAGACTGGCGAAGGCAGCTGCTTCATCTCCTGAAGTACTCGCACTTGGACTGGATGCATCTCTGCAAAACAGGGTTGTGACAAGTGCAGGGCAACGGCTGAGCTCGTCATTGTGTTAGATACTAATCTGGAATTTAAATAAGCCACTCGCCTGCCTTCTGGCCTTGAAATAAAAAGAGAAAGTGGGTGCTTCAGATGTGTTCCCTCTCTGAAATCCTAACCTCTTTTGGGTGGGCAAGCAAGGCTTAAGTGCCTCATGTTAAGAAACTTGCAGGCTTATTTTTATGCATGCTTGTGTTTGTATTTTGGTAGAAGCATTTCATTTTGAGGGCAAAAAGGGGGAAAATTGAACCTTTTCCCTTATCTGGAGAAATGTGCTCTTTGTCTCTCCATCCTTACAAGTGTGCCCAAGTGCTTCTGAAATTAAACAATTTCAAAAGAAATGAAAAAGAAATCATGTTATTTGAAACCTTAAAGGAAATGGGGAGAAAGCAGTGATCTTAGCATCACTTGAACACTTTTGAGAACCTTCACAAAAAACACAGCAACAACAAAATATTCTCAAAGTACTGGGAAATATGGACCTTGACAGAGAAATCTCACAATGTGTGTTTAAAATAATATAAAAAAAAATACAAATCCCTACTGCCTTCAATGTAAAAATCATATAATACTTTAACAGGATTACAGCAATCTACCACAGCTGAAGCACAGTATCTCCTTCCTTTCTTGCAGAGATGAAAGTGGCAATTACAACACCAGAAAAGTCAAGAGTTTGGGCCCATGTTTCATGCCCAGTTTGCAATAGTTGAAGCACTGCCTTACTGAGATGCCTCGTCTAATGAAGAGGGTAGAGGCTTGTACTTTTTTTTTAAATCTCTTTTCCTGAATAGAAATAAATCTTTATCATGAACTCATTAATCAGCATAAAGATTTACGGAAAGTTATCTAAATACTTGCAAATATTACAAATTTTAAATGCACTTTGGTGAAATCTTTAGATACTCAAGACTTTTCCTCAATACCAACCCTGGGAAGCAGATCCCAAACTTACTTCTGTCAACACATAGTAATTTATATCTTTTTATGTTTACAAGATGAAGTTTAGAAGGATGTTTGTATTCACTTGGCTTTCAGAAATGGAGACTATAACAAATCAAGTAGAAAAAGAATGTAATGAAGCAAAAGATTCAAACAGGATGGTTTAATATTTATAGGCTGCTACTCAGATAGGGCAAACCTGTACTCTTACATTGCAGTCCATATGGAGAACCATGCTAAGGTCAATACAAGGATGCTCTGCTTTTACACAGAACAATATTTCTCCCAGCATTTACATTCACAAGTCACAAGGGAGTGACCTTAAGATGTGAGACCTTACACATCACTTGCTGAATAAATCTCTCCTAAACAAACTGAAAAAATTAGAAGTAATCTCAGAACTAATCTGTGCAGAGAATGAAAAACAAGGCTGACTATCAGTTAAGACGGGCAAAGGGATCCATAGTGTTGAAATAAGCGCTTGGAATAATTCTGGAATAATTCTTTGCCATCAGCCATCGATTTCATTATTTTGGACCTAGATAATTAAGGATTACAACCACCCAAGACACGTGAACCCATAAAAACACCATTTCAGAAACAGTAAAATGAATAACAGTGTATTAGAGAACTCTTAATAGACTACAAGGAAGCAGATATGATTCCTTGCTGATCCTACAAGAGGCCACATTCCAGACACAGTGAATACTCATAGGACTTACGGCGTTTGCAGTCGTGGCCAGCCCAGCCAGGGGGACATGTGCATTCTCCGGTGACATGGTGACACTGAGCACTGCTGCTACAGCTGCACAACAGCAGGCAATTTTGTCCGTAGTAACCAGGAGGGCAGGCTGAAAGCAGATGAACAGACTGTCATTTCACCTAGATAATAACTCAAGCACACACTGATCTTTTTGAATGAGACAGTGACAGCTTGTCCCCCAAAATATGCATTGGCAGAAACTGGAAATCTGAAAGGTAAGGAGAAAGAAACATCTGCAATTTGTACACTAGGAGCTTAGGCACAAATCCTGCAAAGTGGAAATAGCTTGAGAGACACCAGGGTGCTTTTGCTGAGTGTCAGGATCAACGAGGTGAGGAAAAATGCTTAGCACAGGCACGTGGGCAGGAGCGGACACGTTCAAACCTCCGTGGAAAGCACTGAGCTGATTTGTGACAACCAAGCAGAACACAGGAGCCCCTGCTCATGTCCTGCACCGAGCAGTGCTCTCCTCAGGGTCTGTCTGTGTTACAGGCACCATGGCCAACCCCATCTTAGTGCAGATACTTGTCTGTTGCTTGAGTATATTCTTAACATCCCTGGTGGGTCTTCCCGGACAGCTCTGATTCTGCTCCTGTGCCCTCACTACTCTGATGCCCTGAGTGAAACACATTAAGAGTTGCTGCAAAATAATCCTAGAGTAATTGCACAGGGATCAGTTGTTGATGATCCTTATCAAGCAACTGGAATTACCAAGCAAGCATCGTGCTATTATAAACTGTACGAGTAAATACAGCCACAGATTAGGTCTAGGGATAACATTATTAGATATTGTGGGAGGCATTTTGGTTTGACCTCTGCATTGGTCTGTAATCTCCCTCACTCTGGCAAATACTGTCCAATCCAACCCAGGGAATTCTTGAAGCTTGCAGTGCTTAAGATTTATCTTCAAGCAGCGTGTATAACATAAAAGAAACAGTCTTGTAAAACAGCAAGAAAGTAAAAATCAAACTGCAAGCTGAATTTTCAAACTGATTTCTTTTTTTCAAATGAGATGCCAACATGATGACTTACGGGATGAGCAGGATTCTCCAGTGTAACCCGGGGGACAGTCACAGGCTCCGGTTTCTTTGCTGCACTGCCCTCCATTGGCACAGGGCTCACAGGGAGACTGGCAGCCCAATCCCCACCAACCATCAGGGCAATCTATTAAAAAAAGCACAAGAGATGCCTGCGATACCATTTTCTATTTCAAGACAATTACAGATCTATGCCGAATTCAAAAATAATAGTAAAGCTAAGCTGGAAAGAGGTGCCTTATATTATCTCTATAGATCTATAGGGTCTTTATGATAAACCTTCCGAAACAACCAACATGACTCCATACTGCAGCACTTCTGAGCACATTTAAAGACAGACACAAAGGCTCCCTTCCAACTTCCATCGCTCTGTGTCTGCTTTTCCGTTTGGTTTCTGATGCAGTAACATCGGAAGCATTTAGACATATCTGAAAAATGAATTACTGCACTCAGCAGAAGTGGGACAGTAGCCTGATGAGAGATGCAGGAGAGTAGGATTGTGCTTTTGTATTTTTGCATCGCTGAATAGCAGAAAGCATATTCCTCCTTTAAACAGCTGCATTTCTAGGTAAGCTGGTGTCAGAAACGCATGCATCTCTCATTGGTCTGTAATTTGCTCTGGCCAGTTTCTAGTTCCCATTCTCTCTGTCCAGGTGCAAGTAAATTTCATCCCACAGAACTTGCAGGAACAAAAGAAACACAACAGGAAAATCACAGAACTACATATAATGGAAGTTGGAGGCATCTCATCAGAAAATGGAAAAAGATGATTAGAACAAAATAATTCATATGGAATATTGCATCATTTTTCTATAGAGTTTTCCTGTGATCCTAACATACCTGTGACATAAGAATGTCTTATTCAGCAGCTCCTGAAGCACTGTATATGCATCTCCAAAGCAAGCAAGCTCCTAGCCAAAAAGCAAACTCACCTTGGTCACAGGCAGCACCGGTTTTCCCAGCTGGGCAAATACACTGCCCAGTCTTCGAATCGCACGATGCTTCTCCACAGCTGCAGCTCTGCCTGCAGTTGACACCAAACCTCCCAGGCTGACAAGCTATAAAAGAAATCCAAAGATTTGGCGAGTATAAAATGTTCAATATTAGGAGGTGGCACCAACAGCAATTTGAAACTGAGCTGTGTTAGCAGAGAGTGATCTGTGTTAGCATCAGTGTCCTGTGGTTTGTAATTACCTGCAACACAGGGCTGGAAAGCTTCTGCCTGAAGCTTGACAAAGAAATACAGTTATCTGGCTAAATAAATAGTACTAGTAAAGTGCCCTAATCTTTCACCCTAGTCTTTGAGGGGCATGTAAAATCACACAGCACTTTTCCTGTCTCAACAACAGACCTTATAGCTGGTTTACAATACAGCCTCCCTTCAACACCTATGAAGAGCAATGTGTCTCCTACCAAATCCAGTTGTCCTATGTATCTTCTAAATGAACTCAATAGCCCTGTGCCTACATACATATTCTCCATCCTGGATCAGGGGTGACAGCCAGCACTGTCACTTGCATCAACAGCAAATGCAGCCTCTTGCCTGCCTGCAGCCCCTGCACGTGAGCAGGATGCTGTGAACAGCTTTCCCCAGGGAAATACGCATCGAGTACCTACGTAAAAGGCATTTTTCTCCATGAAAACCAGGCGGGCATTGGTGCTTGCAGACTCCCGTCTCATGATCGCAGGGAACATCAGCAGGACAACTGCATTGCAGTTTGCAACCAGCTCCGTAAAAGCCAGACATGCACTCTGAAAAAAATGCAATAAATACACATGTGCAAGGAGGAGGAGGAGCTGAGAAAAAAACTGAACAAAACTCATAAAATAAGCAGGCAGCAGTTTAGAGGAAAAACTGTTAAAATGTGTATTTTACGGGAACTGATTATTTAAGTCTAAACATACATGTTCATGAACATTTCAAAAGGGTTACTGCTCAGGTATAATGCAGAAAACAGAACTGCAGAACATTTAAGGTTACTTTCAAGTATAGAGCAGTTACAAAATTCGTTATCTTCTCATCTGTTCACTTTCTGCTGCTGTGTGTTTAGGAAAAATTCAGTGCTGGAAAAGGGCCCTTTTCCCCCAGAATTTAGTACAGTAGCAAGAATGCTAAAGGTATCCACCAAATCCCCCAGAACTAGTGCTATAAATCTGGCACGTCACTGTGTGGTTGGAGAGCAGGGAGAGGACTGTGCAGGAGAGTCCCTCCTGCTCTGCTCCCTCGCTGTCTGCAGAGGGCTGCTGAGCCACACCAGCATGAATCTGGCTTGGAATTCTCTTGGAACTACGCTCAAAAGCTACGGAAAACAGGAAAAATTCAAAGACCTGCACATCTGAAAGGCAAGTAGCCTTACTGAAATCATTTACCAATATTTTCTGCTGACACAAAACACATAATTTACTATGTAAAAAAGAAATAAAGTGAAAATCTCAGTATCTTCAGTTGTAAGAATTTGGTTTCTCGAATTCTATTGTCATTCAAGCTGAAACTATTACAGCCTTGAACTGTGTTCGTACAGATGTCTCTGTGATATCAGCACTGTGTGACATCAGGCACTCACAGAATTTGCTCCATGCAAAGCTGCAGACAAACTAATTAGCAGAGAGCATTTGCAGCAGCAGCAAGCACACAAGGGAGCACGACTGGGAAACAGTGATACAGGACAAAAGAATACCCAGACAAAAGAGAATCTGGTTTTCTATTATACCTTTCTGACACTTTTTGCCTTGATAACCAGGTTTACAGGTGCAAGCCCCGTTCCTTGTGTCGCATTCCAGCGTGTTCGCTTTCACGCACTGACATTCCTCCGAACAGCCCGCTCCAAAGGCCCACCTGGGACACGCTGCAGCCACATTAAAAGGAATCATTAACTCTGTAATTATGCATGAGTTATTTGAAATTGCACACTTCGGCAGAATGCAACTGCTGCAAAGCAAAAAAGTTCATTGTGCTCCTCAGCAAATCCCTCCACATTCACACGACGGTGCCTATTAATGTGTGGGTGTGTAAAATACAGTTTACATGACTCCTAGAGAAGGTAATTAATTTGATTTCAAGCAATCCGTGGTGAAGGAACCAGATATGTTTCAAAGCAAAGTTAGCTGAAGTTTCTGAATGAAAAATATTTGCATTCATTCCAAGACAAAAGCTTTCATAAAAAAACCACACAATTATTTTTAGTCTTTAGTATTTTTCAAACAGAAGCTGTAAGTGTAAACAAATTTAACCACCTCTTTTGTAATGTTTTTCTGCTTTGATTCCTTTTATTCTAATTTTACATTTTGCCATTACTCATGGGTGCATCAGCACTGCCTATGTTCGTGAGCATCAGCATGTGAAAATACTCCCGCTGCAGGAACAAAACTCGGATGCCTCCGTTAGGAAGTCCATGCAGAAGGAAAAGCCTCTGTAAGGGGAAACTGAGAGAAAGCGCCCATCCCTGCTACTTTCCTGGGACTTACTGAGGTGGCAGAAGCGCCCGTAGCGGCCGGGGTCGCACAGGCAGGCTCCGTAGAGGCGATGGCAGTGGCCGCCGCTGGCGCAGTGACACGGCCTGGTGCAGCTCTTCCCAAAGAAGCCCTTGGGGCAGCCTGCGGAGGGCAGGAAGGTGAAATCACGTCAGCGGTTAAGCATCAAAGCACGGACACCCCTTCAGAGCATGGGGCTGCTGCCCCGTGTCCCATCTTTAGATATTCTCTCCTATTTTTCTTGTCTATTACTTACATAAAAAGCACAGCGAGGCACCCCTCTGTCTTACACTAGATCTTGTAGAGTGGGCTCTATTTTCGCTTGGGCCCAGAGGATGCCCTTGGACATTTACGCCTGCACAAGGGGGAACTCATAGGAAGCTCCTACCTTCCTCACAGAGCTTCCCGCGGATGCCGGGCGGGCAGCGACACTGCCCTGTCACAGGGTCACAGGAGCCTCCGTTCTGGCACTTGCAGATCCCAGCACAGTCTGGCCCGTACGTCCCGGGGGAGCAAGCTGTGGACAGAGGAGGGAAGATGAACGGGCAGAGGAATTGTTTTCCCCTGTGCTCAAAATGAACTGAGACTTCCAGCATCCCAATCGAACAATGGGAAAATTGCTTCAGTCAAGCAGGCTCTAAAGTACATCGTATTCTTTCTATACGCGGTAGTAAGCATCCAGTAAATATTTGCTGGATAATTTCTTACCTGCAGGAATAGCCAAATTTCAATATCCAAAATCTCCCCCATACAGTCTCCCCTCCAAATAATGCAGGAGTCTTCTGAAACTCTGCATATGAAGTTCAAATTTTCAAATCAAAGCACGATTTTGTATATTTGGACATAACTATTTTTTCATATCATTTTTTGTTCTCCCAAATGCCTTTATAAAAATCACGCTATAATTATCTAAAATACTTAGTGTCTCCGAAATTCCACAGAAAATCATGCATAGAGACGGATCCGTAACAACATGGGATACCTTCCCAAAGCTTAAACTGCTCCCATGGAAAAGAAATTGTGAATTTGACCACTGCTCCATTATTTGCAGCTTGAGCTGGCTGAGTAAAAGCCGTTGCAGGAATCATCTGACTTAACTGACATTTTATCAATGTACATTAAGAAACTTGACATTTCACATCAATTTCCTTTCAGTTTCTTTTGTGCATTACTACAGAAATTTAGTTCCAGCTTTCTCAATCATTACATTTTCCCCAAAACCATGAACCATGCTGTATTTTAGGAAAATAAGAAAAAAAAATACTGAAAGCACTCATACATGACTAACTCATACAGACCAAATGTTGTGTTTATTCTGTCAGTGCCTACTTGCTAGGACTGCAGGTTTGACTAATAATTCCGTTTCATTAGTCATTATTCCTTAAGTTCCAAAGAATTCCACTAGATTACAAGCACAGAAATCTATCCTAAATATAGAACAAAAATCGTTATTTATGAACTAAGTAATTTGAATTCTATCTTGAAAATGTCATCATCTATCTGTAACCATGACAGTACCAGGGAGTAAAAACATCCTAACCTGACACCGTGAAGTGTCTCATGTGGACTAGAAATTACCATTTTAGTCCTCTTTATTCCCGTTCTCTCAGCTGTAACCGGTATTTACAAACCCAATCCACGATTAGTCTCCCAAATAGCCACAGGCAGATGGTTGACTTCAGTCATTTTCTGTTGTTTCTTCATTTTTATCTTTTGCCTTCAAAGCAAATCTGACAACGATCAACCTGAAAACTACTCACTATCTACCAATGCTATTTAAATAATAGTTCTTTTTTGGTGATAGGACAACTATTTTTCGTCCCATCAGTGACAATGAAGCAATGACAATTCCTACTGCCATGGACCATCACGCTATATACTGTGAACACAAAGGGTCTCCATCTCAAACATCTCTTTTAAAATATATTTTTAATATCCCAAGGAAATCATGTTAAATAATAATAAAAGAAAATATATTAAAATAAAAATAAAAGACAAGAAAACAGGTCTTAGTCTACCAATGCAAGAAAAAACAGGGCAAGTCTTTGAGATTGTAAAAAGGAGATGTCCTGTTTAGCTCATTGCTTGAGGGTTCTTGTTGTATCATGCAGCATCTCTTAGAATTTAATGCACCATGTGGTAATAAAATTTCGATCATGAAGTTTTGATCTGCCAGAGACAGTTGTACTCCTTACAGAGCTTTTCTGATTAAAAGCGTGACAGTTGTTCTTACGTATGTCCCACTTGCCTACAACGTCACGGCATGGGGACAAAGCCCCTAACATTCAAATGCCCGCCAAACATCCAGTACTCACTTTCATTACAGATAATGCCACTCCATCCAGGTGAGCAAATGCAGCCACTCTTCTCATCGTTGCATTTCCCTCCATTCAGACAATCTGCACAGCTCAAGCTACAGTCACTGCCAAAAGTGTTATCAAGGCAAACTGAAATGAAAAAAAAAAGGAGGCCCAGTGAGCATGCAGATAAGACCTCACAAGCTCCTATCTATCATTCCTGAGGCACAAGTGCCAAAACGACACGTGCAGAGCACTGACAGCCTCAATAAAAACTACTGATGTTGTTACCATCTTGAACACCACTGGAGCATCCCAAAAGGTGGGCCAAATGGAGCTGCCCCAATCTTCTTCTTCAAATTTAGGGGTCTATAATGAAGACAAAGCTGGGACTTCAGCTGGAATGTATTCCTTTACATACTGTAATTCTCAAAAAGCACTTAAAATCTTGTTTAAAGCCACTTTGTCTTCAGAAACAGTGAAATTGCATCTAATGGTTAGCTTTGTATATTTAAAAATATTCCCCGGTACAGGAACATCTTAATCCCTTGCAAGGCTCTTCATTTCATTATCTTATTGCAGTAGGTGGATGCTATGCTATATAAGCATAGCCAAGTGATATTTTTAACAGAAAAACTTAAGTTATTCTAGGAAAATGTAAGAATAACACACATTTATTACTTTTTTTTTCTTCTGGATATGAAAAAGGATACATTTTTAAGGAAGAACTAAGAAATAAGAAAATGACCTTCTTCTCTCACTTTCCCTCCTTTCTTTTTCTTTCTTGCACACACATAAAAGCTCACACATGCTCATGCACTCTCATGCCCTCCCTCTGCAGTGTCTATTAACAAAGGCACGGAAAGTAAATGTTAGTCTTTGCTGAAATACCTCTGTGACATTCAGATCCTAACCACATGCTCAGTTTATTGCCTGACAGGTTTTATGGATGTAGCCGGAGGTTTTTTGGAAGGGAATTTTGAAAAACACCTGAAAGCAAGTTGGCAGACTACTTCAGCCAACAGTATCCAGCAGGTTGGTTGCTTTTCACCAGCAATTTTCTGTGTAAGGCCAGATTTCCTCCAGGTCTCTGCACCCAACTGTTTCCTTTTATAGATCTGAACAAACGCCCAAGCATTCAAAAACAGAATTCCAGTATGCTCACTTTAAAAATACTGAAAATTCGTATCAAGACAAAAGAATACAAATTGTCACTAAAAACATCGTTTTTCCACATTAAAAAAAGTCATTCAATCCACACCAAAGAAAACCATAATCAATTGCAATAGGTGGTTGTTTAAAGAGAGCTTCTGTTAATTTGCATTGAAGCACAAAGACATATTTGAAAGTATAAAGAATAATTTAATATTTGAGAGGTAAAAGAACTTACTCAGCCACTAAAAGCTTCATTCCTTCATCACCTTTGCCCACAAACAATCGAATATCTTCAATTCTCAATTTAGAAAAAGTACAGATGCTGAGCACTGAGTTACAGCACTCAAATTTATGTGGCTAGACTTGAATATAACATTCAAAAACTGGTCAATTAATATTTGATTGTGATATTTGGAGAGTAGATATTTGATCTACTCTCCAAGTAGACTAAAAGAAGGGTTTATAAATAACTAACTCCCACATTTTGCCCAACTTGAGGAAAGTGGGAAGAGAAGTGAGAGGGATATTCCCATGGTCTCCCTCTTAGCCCACAGTCTTTCATGGATTTTGTACCCTGCAGCAAACTCTACACAGCTTCTGCTCTGGCAGCATGGGAAGGATCTTTCTCCCCATAAGCTTTGAGGCTTTGGAGACACCTCCTGCTTTCTGAAGAAGTCTCCCATCTCTTACTGGCATGCTGCTTGCTTTGCCTCTCCTTCCCTCTTCTTACTTCCCCATCTTCTCCCTAGCAGATGCCAGGAAGAGCTGCCAAGATGGGAGCCTTTCTCCCTGGTGCCCAAAGAAGTCCTACTCAAGGGAACAGAACACAGAACAACATACAACAGCGGGCACGGCGCCCCGATCCTCCCAAGAACATTCCCTCATCCGCTGCTGTTAGGAGGATCAAAACCGGCACTCACCAGCCCTGTGCAGCAGCGTGAGCTCTCCTCGCTCCTCTTCATCCTCACGGAAGGTGTTGAGCGCGAGCGCGTAGTGCAGGAGCTGCGGAGGGTGCCTGAACTGCAGGCCAGGAACCGCCACCAAGGCCACGTCCGCGTCCACCTCGGCGCTGCCGAGCGCTAGGACACACGTGGCATCAGGACCCCGTTCGTGACACCTTCCCCCATTACAACTTCTCTGTCACGTTTTTCAGCTGAGCTATTTTATGTTCTGCATTCAGGAACAGAGTTTCTGTTATCTGAGACAGACAAAAGAAAGAGAACGCTTCTCTTTCTTTGGGAAGTAAACTCTGGATCTGGAGCTCAGGTCAAGGCCATCTTCATTACCACATCAAATTTTTCAATTGGCTGTTTCATCTCCCTTATTTAAAGTTTGAGGATATCTATACTTAATTCATTACTTTAGCTTATTTTGGAGATGAAAAATACAGAGTGAAGTTTTCTTTTTCAACTCATCTTCAAAAAGGCTATTTTTTTTTTTTTATGGTTACATTGGCAGAAATCCAGAATCGCACCATTGACCTCAGCAAAAACTCACACTAGTTCATCCAGCAGAACTTGGCCTTTTTTTCTTTTGACTGCCACAGGATATTAGATTTCTTGATAAAACAGTATAGAAAACTGTCAAAATAGTATTTATTTCTACAAACAGAGGGTTTATGCCTTCATACATGTCCAGGGGATATAAATGCTCACTTTCCATTAATTTCTGGCAAAATCAATTGTTTGAATATGAACTTGGGATCTCCTTGCTGTCTATAGCACCGTACAGACCATGTTGAAAGATGGCTCGAGTTGGCCGGCCAAAATCCCAAGGTCTCTGGAAACCCTGGTTCTGAATTCATATTTGCAGTGTGAAATATTTAAAAGCCTTCAAGATGTAAAAAACCACTTACGGATGCAGGACTGCCTGTTAACACCAAGCCTGTAGCCCTCCTTGCATGCACATTCGTAGGATCCCAGAGAATTCACACAGAAATGGGCACAGTCACCATTATGCAGACCACATTCATCCACATCTAGAAACCAAATATAAATGTTAAGTTATAACTTATAACTATTTATAACTTAAGTTATAAATGTTCAGGCCCGAGTACCTCTGACTGCAGAGTATAGTCTAAGCCTAGTAGCATCTGAAAAATTACTCTAGTCATAGGAAAACCCTCCTTTCTTAGTACTTTGGGGCTCTCTGTTTCTCTCTTGAATTGAAAAATATTAAAGTATTTCAGGGCAGTATAGAATAAATTAGCCATATTTTTGTCTTAAATAGAAGCAGCTGCTTTAAGCTGTGATGCTCAGCTGATGATCCTTGGCTAGTTTTGGGGGCTCTCCCCAAAAGCAGAAGCAGCCTTTAAAATGTGTCAGCAAAGGGTGTATGCAGACAGAGAAGCAAAAGCTCCCTGTGCTGACCTGTCTCCTATGGCCCCATTTGTCCCAGTGTGATGCTGAGTTATTGGATTCCAGTTATAAAATGGCAATCACATTTGCAAACCTTATCAGCAGAGTTGGCACATGGCTGTTGAAGCTCTTCTTAGGAAACATGCTAGGGATTCAGCTTCAAAAGCTTCTCCTCCTGGCTCTGTGGCCAATAATGACCAGGCCCCTGCTTCATTGGGCCTGTTGTCTGTGTGGAACTGGGTATGGTGGGAGCTGTTGTGCTATGGTCTGATACAAGAACCCAGCTGCTATCTGTTAACTGCAGGCTGATACCAGCCCTTGCAGTCTGTGGAGCAATTCAGTAGCTGTTCAAGGGGTACCTTGTCAGTGCTGAGCTTGCAAAAGGCTTTTGAGCATTACCTAGATGAGCCACCACAGATGTGAGAGGTCAGTGTCTCAATTAACCTTGGAAAGAGTACTGGCCTGATTAGGAAACACTGACAACAGAAAGAGGAGGAGAAAAATGTAATTAATCAATTGAGGTGAAGAGGTCAGCATGAAAATGATTAATGCAGGTTATTTGAACATGGCGTGTTTTCCAGAAATGTCACAAGCAGAGTTTCTCTGTGATATTTCAGCTGATAGCTTGCTCTGGGTTCTATTAGGAGCTGGTTGTCTGTGTGAGAATGTGAAATGTGCCTCCAACAAATAAGGCTGCTTTTTTTCTGATAAGAACAGCTTTCCTCTTCCTCAGCCTTGCCAAAATCTTCACCTATGCTCTCACTTCCCTTGCTGGGGCCAGAATAACTGCTTTCCTTCTGCACATCCACAAGGAGGTCTCTGAACTGCAGCCTGGGCAGAACTAAGTCCTTTCACATAGACAGAGAAAGCAGACAGGGTAAGACCACTTCATTGGGTCTCTGCTCAGGTCTGGGTCCCAATCTGCCTTCCTGCCTTTTTTTCTTTCCTATTTTAAGCTCCACTATCAACCAGCCTTACAGGCCTTACGGTGTGTCTGTCCTTAAGTGTTTTGGCACAAGTCTGCAATGCTTCTCCTATTCGTAAGACCTCCTGTCTTCTATCTCTCTTCAGATCTCACCACACATTTCTGTGAAGCCTATTTCCTTTGGGGCTGTTTTCTTGTCTTGGCTATCCTTTACATTTTTAATGGCACAGAGACAGAAATTCTAAAAGGGTATGAAATACAGTTTGCATAGCAAAAGCTATAAACACAGAAAAATCACATTGTAAAATTGCATGAAACATGAAGGAATTTTTAAGCTCTTCTCTTGAAATAAAACAAATCTAATTCTACTGCTTTCATTTCCGAAGTGTAACTTCTCATGCAGCCAGAAGTGAAAAGGCACCAGTGAGTCAATCGGATGGAAATGGAGCCACTTGCACCACGCAGAGCGGAGCCTGCACGTGAAGCCCTCCTGAAAAGCAGTCTCTGCACTCGAGCAGAGCCAGGCGTCTCCTCCACGGGCTGGCTCAGGAGCACGGGGGAAAACCAAGCTGCGCAAAACCCAGGCTTGGGCTGCACACATGAGACACGGTCCCGACTATGGAAGTTGTACAGAAGCATCATTCTCAATTTGGGAAGATATTCTTCTCACAAATGACTAATCCCACCAAAAACACATGACAAGGCGAGTGGGGCACTAAGGACGACACCGATTAAAACTTGTAGGAGGAGGGGAGAAGAGAGACCTCCTTTGTCTCGACAGGTCCGTGACGCCCTTCCCTTGCCCTGAAGGGATGCAGGCCCACGTGAACCTACCCGTGCACGTCTCACCTACCCGTGCATGCCTTGCCATCGGGCGCGAGCAGGAAGCCGAGGCGGCAGGAGCAGCGGGGCCCGGCGCTCGTGCTCTCGCAGCGCTGCGAGCACCCGCCGTTGTGGTCCTGGCAGCTAGCGACGAGCTCCATTTCGATGCCTTGAGGAGACACAAATCAAAAGGATGTTAAAAAGCCAGCTCGGGAGGAGGGGAACTGCAGAATAACCCTGCCATGAAACAGCATCCTTAAGCTGGCTGCTGTAGCAGGGAATGCAAACGAAGCGAGCGCAGGCATGAGGGAAGAGAGGGGGTTTGAATCACTGAACGCTGGCTGCACGTCTTCTTGTGGCCTAACAGCTGACAGTTTTGACCTCAGTAACATGAACCTGGCTCACCAGTTTTGCAGTCGACCTCTTATAGGGCTATTTACATATTTCTGCAGATTTATGTTTTGTTTGAACATAGCAATGAATTCTGCCCTTGCTCCAAAAGAGAAAAGGAAGCATTTGAGAAACCCAGACAGATGAATCTGCCTATGCCATTTCCCAAAAAGCTGCTTTTTCACTTGTATGTGAGTGGGAGGCAGTTTATAAAACATCCAGCAAACACAAATGTCTTTGACATTTTCGCAGCAGAATTCAGCTCCCAAGGCTGATATCTAAACCAGGAGCACATAACAAATCCTGCATGTTTTGGTCCTTTGATGGACCAAAAGGAGCACAGCAGCTCCTTCTGCCTCTGGTAACTCCACTAAGGCTCTGGAGAATAAACAAAGATTGCAAATTGCTTAAAAGCTGTAGTAACTCTGATCAAAAGTATATGCAGGATGTTTTTATTTGTAGGATTTGTTACCTAATGTCGTACATGAGGCACAGAGAAACCCGACCACAGACACTTGATGAACATTCAGAAAAACATTCTCAGAAAATCACAAGGAAGCCTAAGCAGTTTAAACCACTTTTACTGTCTCTGTAACAGGTCAGTTCCTATCTATGCACTAGTTGTACTTCCTTTGCCATTGCACCATTCCCAGGTCCACATCACCTACAAAATAATTCACCGATTTCTCTCTCTAATGCTTGGGTTTTGGTTTCAGTTTATGTCAATGCTTTGAAATTGATTTTCTTCCTTATTCCTTTCTTATACATAAATTCTTAAGGAATGCATTCATTCTCTGGCATGCAGGATATTTTCCTAAGGAAATTCTGCTGAAAGTTCTTGCACAGTGCTATTAGGTCAAACAATCTCTACCTACCTCTCTGTTGAAACGGGCCATGCTTTTGTCTGCATTCCAGTGAGCTTATGTTAGGTCCGTAATAACATCACCTCTTCCACACCACCTCCTTTATTAATCTAAATTTACCCTCAAGGGCAGGCCAGGACTAGAAGTCAGTCCTCTTCTCAACAAAATCCTCAAAAAAATATCCCTCTGGCAAATGTGAAGTATGTGAGGAGAGACAACAGGGCTCATCAATGTGGTATTTTGGGAAATTTTAGTTGTACAATGAATTTTCTCATGCAGAATTTGCTTCCTTATAGGATCTGCTAAATGATATCGATAAGCTCAGGAGGAAATGTGAGTAAACATTGACAGATAACGACAAAAGCAGAATATTAAGTTGATTTTCCCTTGCTTCAGATCCAGAACACAAAAAAAAAAAAAAAAAAAAAACCAGGAGATGGGGACAGGAATAAATACATTTCATAGAACAGCTAGATTTTGGGTAGCTCTGGAATAAAATTCATTATTTGCTCAAAAGAAAGCAGCGGGACTATTTGCTCTTTGAAATGCAATAATTAGGGACTGTGAGCACAGGCTTAGGAATGTATCAACCGCAACAGTGGCTGCAGCACATGACGAAAGAAATAATATTAAGCTTGAGCTCGTGCACGCGTTTATTTTGCAGGGAGTTCTAACCTAAGTGAACTAGGAAAGCAGCAGAGCGTTTCCCGGCCGAGGGAAGCGCGGCTGCGGAGCTGTCACTTACGGTAGCACTGCCGGCCGTCGGCGCCGAGCTCGAAGCCGGGCTTGCAGGCGCACGCGAAGGATCCCGGCGCGTTCACGCAGCCGTGGGCGCACCCGGCTCCCCCGTCCGCGCACTCATCCACGTCTGCGGAGCACAGAGACACGTTTGGGTACTGGGAAAAACCACGGCATCGCTCCGTGCCATGTGGATCTGTTTGCCAGTGTGCACCGGGAAGAGCGTCTCGATGTTAGTCTGCATGTGGCAGTATCTAATGAATCCAGAAATGCTAAATCCATGGCAGCATTCTAGAAAATAGTCATGTTTTTTGATCCTGAAACTGCTGACTCCGAACCTCTCAAAATGAATATTACAATATTAAGCTCTGAATTTATGTTCTATATATAGTGTAGGGTGGCTTGCTGATTGTTTCTGTAATGACAGCAAGAGCAAAAGCAGCCACCTGAAGAACCTGGAAAACACAGAAAAAAATCTAGTTCCCTAAAAACACCACTAGGTCCTCACAGCCATGTCATTTAAATTGTCATGGAAAAGGAAAAACTTGATAATTTCATCAGTGACATATGATTTGCAGTCATTGCAGTCTGCTGTTTCTGCAGTTTCTTCCCTATAAAGTCCTGCAGGGAGGCACCTGCCACAACCAAGGGGGTGTCACCCCTACCTGCAAGGAAAGAAGGGTGAGGAGCTCTGCATGGGGACTTGTTCTTCACAGACACCTCTCAAAGCCAGTCTGTTCCTCCTCTGTATGATCAGTAGTCTGCACTTGCAGATAAATGCCACTTAAGTTCACTATGTTCTTAAAAGCTCAGTGGAAGAACACAAGAATATTTTTTTAAGGAATAATTTAAAAAAATATATTAAATACTGCTGCTGGAGAGTGTAGCTGCAGGAAAGCCTCTGTGCAAAGGCTGACATCATCTTCCATGTGCCAAACACCTACACGCCTTCCTGCTCCTTCTCTTGCATCTTCTCTTGATGTTTTGCTTGCAAATGGCAGATCTTTAATTGCAAAGACCATGGGTCGCAGCCTCCCACAGGACAGAACTGTCAGGTATGTGGATCGGTACGTCTTGCCACAGCAAACCACCTCCTAGCAGTTTCTTTTCTCTATATATGTTAGAGCTGGTCCTGCACAGTGAGTGGAGGAGCTGCTGTCTGCTCTTCTCAGGGACTCTTGCCCTTGAGCACACGAAGATATTTGGGTACAACTCAGCCTACTTGCCAAAGGGGCCCGAGGCAAAAGTCTTTCATGAGGTCATGAAAATTTAAGAGTGAATGACAGCTTCTCTGAAGCAGCAGTGTGTGCAGTTGCAGCTTAGAATAAGACGGGTTATTTTCCCCCCTTTTTTTTCCCCTCTAATTAATTGCCACCTTTCAAGCAGAATATGTTGGTAAATGCTGTAAATGTTCTTTTTGTTTTTTCTCTATGTTCTTTTTGGGTTTTTTTTTATGGAAAATCATACCACAGCTGCCACCTTGCATGCATTTCTTCATATCCTGTAAATATGGCTAATAACTGCAGTATGAACTCCCCTGTCCTCTGCCCTCTCCTAACTTGGTTTCTCAAAAATCAAATACAAGCCTGAATTGTGCAAAAAGCATCGAACAGCAGCAAAACCAATAACTGAAGATTCACAGTAAGAAATGAAGCTTAATGATTCATGATTCAAGACTTGCTATGAGGTCAAGAAGAAAATTTGTTCCTACATACAGCACTAGAAGTTATCTGGCATATTAGGTTATACATAAATTAATGCAATTGTCAACGTGTACCCAAGATAAAATGAGTAACGTTCTGATCCGGTTATTAGATCTACTGCTGTTTGCACCTATTAATCATCATAGCAGTGTCTACAGTACCTGGGGATGTTTTAGCTGGTCAATAACTTAACTGAGATGAGTAACCCCAGTAAAAACAGTGGAACCACGTAGGTGTGCACTGCTACTCCCAGGAGGGTGTACAGGCCATTCAGTACAACATCCAGGGCAAGAAGCAAGTACTTTGTTAAATGCTCAGCACATTGCCTCAGACAAGGACTTAACTCTCTTTAAAATCCTGACCAATTTTTCTAAAAGAGCAATTCAAAATTACTGCCTCAATATGCACCCTGCTTTTGACAATACTGTTCAAAACTGGTTCACTGGGAAGCCCACAGGTGCTTGGCTCTTCATAAAACTGATCAACTATCTAGCTTCCAAGCACCACTTTAGAAGAGAAAAGCAGTTACTTTGGTCCTTAATTCCCCCAGATTTGGTGTCTGAAATCCTTTAGATCCTTTTGAAAATCCAAGACTAAATACGGGACTTTGGAATTCAACTTTTGAAGCTCTTTGGAAATCTTGGACTTTGCTATTTTTTTCTTCACAGTAGTTTCTCTATTAATATGGAAACAGTTCTCCAGCTAAAAAGCCTTTTGAATTCTAAATAGGTTTTCAGTGACCTGGTTCAGAGTGTTGCTTGAACCAATTTTTCAGGAGCTGTATCTGGGGCATTATTTTAAAGGGACCATACATGAACCATGCTACTGAATATATAAATCTAATTGCTGGAAAGCATGCTTTAAGGGATTATATAATTTCCAAAATTAAAATGTTTTTCCAAGACTATCGGCTGATAAAAATATCACAAATACCGTTGTTTCAAAATGCACACATAAATTTGTACAACATATCCACTTCCATGCAAACTCAGTAAGGCAGAATGTGGAATAATACCTGTCTTCCCAACAAGTAGCCCGCACACAGTTTCTTACCTAAGCAGGACTTTCTGTCTGCAGACAGGTAATGCCCTGGATGGCACTCGCACTTTGCAGCACCTCCCTCATTCTGACAGATGTGGGAGCATCCGCCGTTCCCGCTTGCGCAGGGGTCTATCACTGAAACCAATTAGAGCACCCTGTCAACTGAAAGGTCACATTTTTGTCTGAAATTGGACTTACCTGCCATCGTTACAACCAGCAACCGAGATTACTGTAGCTGAAAGAGATTAGGCTGAAAAAATATTTGACAGCAGTTGGCGTGTAGTTAAATCCGTTCTTTTACTGCACGCTATTTTCTGTGCTGTTGGACAGAGTTCCTCATAAAGCAGCAGAAGCACTTTAAACAGTGGGAAAAAGATGTCCCTTATGTAGGACAGAAAAAGTGCATTTTATCCTTATTTTGGTATAACTTGAACAGATTTCAAGTTTTGAGAATTACTCTGAACACTAGTAATTTGCATCCCAAGACATCAACAGGTAACAGTGGAACTTGCCCCAGAATAACGCAGGTTTAGATGTCACCATAGAAAATAAATGCTGAAGAGCCCCAAAAGGCCTGTCCCCAAAAGGACTGAGGAAATTTAAAAACACAGAGCATTAATATTGTACTTCAAGACTTTTGAGCAGATTTTTTTATCATTTATTTTAAGGATAAACAGTTCTAAGTGACAATACTTACGAACAGGTTTATGAACTGTCTGCAAAACTCACCACCTCCTTCAAGACCTCACTGGATTTTATGAGTTTATTCTATGGAAAACATCCCTGCGTGCGCTCCACCTGACAGCATGCAGCAATAGCCCGAGCAAATAAAGACACTGAACACACATACAGGCCCACACTGACAACAGAGACTGTCTGCACAGGTCTGATTTAGGTTCAGGGCCAGAGATTTGATACCAGCACCGGATATTCTGCCCTATTTTTAAGTTTCAGCATGGAGTTTTAGCCATACCAAGATGCTGGTGAGTAATGTGGACTAGGCAAATTTGAAGGATACTTGGAAGATGCATCCTCCAGTGTTCTGCTGAACTTGAAATAAAGATCTTTAAAAGTTATGCCTATTTCCTTAACAAATCCAGCTGTAATTCATTTTTAGCACCTTACTAATTACTGCCTGATCTGAGAAATTTGATGAGGATTCCTTGCTCACCACCAGCCTGCCTGTGGCTGACCCCAAGCATTCACTTCAGCAGTACCTGTTCTGACATGATAAAACCAGACATGGCATGTCTGAACAAGAGATACCTTTTTTATATATATGTAAGCTATAGAGAAAGGGGTTGGAGCAAAAAACTACTAATTTTTACATATATTTAAATACATATTTTTTTCCATTTCCTCCAGCTTTCACCTGTTCTCTTCTGTGTGGCCAACGGTGGTCTGTGCCAGTCTGTGCTGCTGTTTAATGGCAGTCAACACCATCTCAAAACACATTTGAATTCCTCCATTTCACCTCTCTGCATCTCAAGAATTTAACCATTCAAGTCTGCAAGTTGAGTCTGACTTGATGGTATAAAAAAAAAAAGATCACTCTCCAGGATGTAGGACTGAAATTTTCTGTTGGACTTTCAACACAGGCTGCAAACAGTTTTCTAAGGAAGGGACAGCAGCTCTTCATCCTTTGTGACATTTTGCAAGGCTGACAACAGCTCTGTAGTTTCACAATTTCTAGTCTACAAAAGATTTAGATTCAAGGAAACATCTTATTTGATGGCTCTTTTTTTGTTTGGATAAATTGAATGAAATCGCTATCAAACAGCATCTGTTAAACCTGTACATTATAAAGGTTTTCAGAGCTTTAATTAGGCAATGATTACAGCACAGAGTAAAACTTGTAATAATCTCCGGAATGACAACAAGCAAACGACAAATTATAGGGTAGGTGATAGTAAAATGTAGCAATTTCAATAAAAATAGCAGCCTTGGAAGCGGTTATACAAGCTTAAGGTTTGCAAAAGAAAGATCTTCACAGCATAAGGCAACCACCGATTGACTTGTTTTACACATCTGTTCCTTGCTGCCGGAGGCAGATTTCATGGAATGCTTAAAATAGTTCCTTGGTGTTCTTTTTCCTACATACTTGACTCTATTACTTGACATTATTAGGAAACAGACTCCATGGTATGAAACCTTATTCCAAGCTGCTAAGCACTACAGCAAAAAACAAAGTAGAACATTTATCTTTTTTACACATCCCAGGACAGCTAGGAGAACCCTAGCTAAAAAAGCCAAGCTATTGCATTGATTTGGGATGGCAGCAATGTTCTTGGTACAAAAATCTTGGATTCAGAGCTCCCAAGGAGTCAGCTGTGACGACTCTGCCCCACTGCTTTATCCACAACTTGATAAGTAATAAAATATTAGGCTTTAAAATGATTAAGGCTTTTTAAAATATTAGGCTTTAAAATGATTAAACCTATGCCATCACTGTCAGCTTGTGATGAACAACCAGGGTCCTATTAGGCTAATCACTTGCTTGTATTGATGAACCAAGGCAAACTTCACACCCAACTATGTGCAATTCTAGACCTGTTAATACGGGAATCCTAGACCCGCTTTGGCAGGCAGGGTGAAATATAAATGAATCTCATGCCCAGACAGTGCCACATTACCCCTTGCAGCCCCCTGAGACATGGACGGAGATTGTCACTGCAAGAAAGCATTGCAACAACATATCTCACTTACCCACCAGATTTATTTCCCATTTCAGATACCTAAATGACAGTAAAAGGATGCAAACTCATACTTTTTACAAGCTTTTATAAATGCACCTTTCCCCACCCCACCTGGGTGGCTGCCCCTTGCACTCACAGGGCTCCCTTCTCCCACTAGAGCTGGTGACTTGCAGAGCAAGGCAGGGAAGATCTAAGAGCCGTAACGCTGAGTGAAGTAGAGCCACCCTTTGATCTGACAGCAGCAAAACACTCCCGAGTCCACTGAGTTAAGAAGAAAAACCAGAAAGGATCCACTGGCATTTTTCCATTGTTTCTTCTGTCCCTGCTAGTATTGATTAAAAGGAAGAAATTGTCTTTCAAGCTCATTTCCTCAGTCTCCTGCCTGGGAAGCTCTAAGTGATGGGACTCATAAGCTCTGCAGGAGCACAGGACAGACATACAAAGTAAATAACAAGGAATAAGCCATCCTTTAATGTGCCTGTAAAGAGGCTGCTTCTTTTACGCAGGCAAATTAATATTCTTCTTTTGCTCAGCATACATCCCCAGCCTCTGGAGAAGCATTTCTCCTCCTGCCAAAGCATGTTAGCGCACACCCACCCCTATGCACATGCTGCTTATAAAAATAAGATGGATCACTTGAACCTACTAGTGTGCTGCACATAAGCAAACCTGTGTGTGTGTGTGTGTGTGTGTGTATGTGTCGGCATCTATATATATTTTAACAGCAGTGTTGTATTGCATTATCCATGGGTAGCTGGAAAGACTATTTAGTCTTCCATGGACATCAAGCTCCAGGGATCAAGCTCTGGACTCGTTCAAGCCAGCAAAGAGCTTTGCTGTTGATGGGAGGAAGGCCAGGGTACAGAAGCGGGGAGGGAAGCTCAATTCCACCCTGCTAGGTCAGGACAACGCTGGCTTCTGCCAGGTACCCTAACAGATGCTCAGAAAACGTTTGCCACGAAAGCTACCACGGGATGTGTTTCATCTGGTGTGATCAATTAATTAGGACCAAGTCATTCCTACAATCAAATGTGTGTTAAAAAAGAGAAGCAACTTTCCCTGTACCGTGGAAGCCTGCGGTGTAGCAGTCCGGAGACGTCTCTCCTACACACTTGGCAGGACCTCAGGTGCAGATCTGCACCCGTGGAAGGTCTGCAAACCTGCTGGCGAGTCCCCTGCCAGCCTGCGCTGCATGGTTGGGTGGCGTCTGGAGAGACTGAGCATCCTGGAGCAGCCACCACAGGGTTTCCTTTCCTGCGCCCGCTCCCGGGCACCCGCGTGCCGAGGAGAGAAGGTGCTAGACGGAGTGAGATCAGCCACTAGCGAAGCAGCAGCATAAATCACGCTCGCTCTGCCAGGCTCTGGCAGCCCATCTTTGATCAGGGAAAAGGAGAGACTTTGCATATAATAAGCCTAATTCCACTCTCATAAAAGGGCTTACCGCTCAAGCTCTGAGCACATTACTATTTGCATAGGATTTGGGCAGAAATGTGGCGCCCCCTCCACTTCCCAGGGTCTCCCCTTCGTGTCTGGGAGAAACCCAGCCGTGCTGCGGAGCCACTAAGAGCAGAGAGCCTGGGCCTGGCACGAGCTGCTGCCTGGGGCTGGCGACGGGTGCAGACCGTGGCCGATGCCACCCCACGTCCCACGAGGCCGGAGCACGTGGTGAGCAGCAGGAGCCACAGGTAGGCATGAGGATGGCAACCCTGCTGTTAAACCACGAAGCCTCCTCAGGCCTGTGTCTTCCACCACCTTCAATTTAACCTTATCAGTGAGTAGGAATGTAACTGCAGGTATACTGTGCTTTTACTTTGAGGCAGAATATAGACTGTGGTTCTGTAAAGATGTTTTCTTTTTTGTTTCACCTATGAAAGAGGCTCAGGGTGCAGAAGTCCCAGCAAAAAAGCTGCATCTCGACAGCTTTTCTGCATAAGGCACACATGAAAGGTAACAGCTGGCACAGGAGATGAACTGCATCCTGAAGCCTGTGTGCTGCTTTCCCTTCCCGAGTTCAGATGGGAATGAATTCCAGGGTAGACAACAAATTTACACGAGATCAAAAACATAGTCTGGTACAGGAATAAACATGCTCTTTGTGTGAATTTCTGCTTTCCAGGCACCACTGAGTGAAACTTTAACTAGGTCAGATTCATTAAATTAACATAATCAAGGCATTCAAAACAAAAGGGAAACACTGGACAGGGCTACTTTTGGTTCTTTTAATTACCTAGCTTGTTAGTGATCATTCAGGCTGGTCATCACAGCTTCAAATGAATCAATATGGAAAGAAATTCCTGGGACAAAAAAGATAAGGAAGAAAAAGGAGACACTGGCAAAACACAAGGTACTGGAGATCATCAAGGGATTCAAGGGAAATCACAGGCTATTCAAAACTGAACAGGGCAACGCATTGCAGAGAGGTTACTTGTTCCAGAGTGTGTACAGGAGTTTCTAATATGAAGAATGACAAACTACAGAGAGATTTCTTCCAATTCCTTCGTCTAAGGATTGCATCAGCAGTGCAAGGGTGGACTAGAAGGATCCCAAACACACTAAGAGGATGTGGGAACAGTATGGCACTACTCTACGCAAAGAGCTCGTATGGAACTTCAGTGATCCCCCACATGACCACACAATAACACAAGTTATCTTGGGTTTTTGAGTCTTCAGAGACGGCCTAAATAACTTCTTTTAACAATACAGATCTACTTGCTTATGCATGTGCCACTTACAAGCCATTTAGGATAGAAAATCTGCTTCCCTCACATGATTTTGGCACTTTTGCTTCCAGAAACACAGGATTGCCAGAAAAGAAAAAGGAGAGATGAAAAGAATGAACATAACAAATCTGGGCTGTGTTCAGCTGAAAAGCCCGTGTAAAGGGATGCTTGTTTCCTATTCCTGTATCTGAGATAATAACCCTTCACAAACGGATCGTTTCCACCATGTAGTCCCTTTTTATCCTTAGCGTGCCTGAGAGACGGTTACATCCTCCACACTATTCATGGAACAAATATTCTTGCAAATGTAAGCCCTCCTGGAACTGCTGCATGTTCTGCTCAGCTACACGAGGTCAGAGCAGACACGTGTCGTTGCTGCTGATCAGACGAGTGCTCAGAAACGTACACAGAGCAGCAGGGACAAATGCTCCGTCCCCTGCGCTGTCCTGTCACTGAGAGCCAGAGTCCCCAGGCCAGGCACTCGTGGAGCTCTGTTCTATGCACTTCTTTCTGTCACCATCAGGGAGCACTTTTCTTGAGCTCCAATTCATGAGAATTTATTATATTCATTTTGTGTTGTCTAAATAGCTGAAATGAAACTCAGTATTCTCAGCTAAGTATTGTGTGCATCTATTACCATGATAGCAGCTCACTCTGTAACTCACTTTTGTCTCTTATCTTAGGATTTATTTCTTTTTCTCCTGGATAATTTCTGAGATACAGTGAATACAAATAACACTGTATTAAATATTTTTAATAACTTCTTGTGTATACTTACATATGTGAAATGAAAATTCATTTTCTGATAATGTTCATGACTGGGAAAACTAATTGAACTTCTTGATTGTTTGTGACAAAAGAAAACTCTACCACACCATGTTAACAGTGTTTCTAAGTATTACACAAAGAAACTCACTCAATCCCACAAATAGGGTTTTTTTTGCATTAATCATTCACTTCTGTTGCTTATTCCCCCCAATGTACTTTAGTAATTTTTAGTATAAAATTCCTCCTTCAACATTGTCTAAATGACACTCTCTAGGAGGGAGTAACATCACTCAGACATCACATCTTTGATACCTGGGTCTTACCTAATAAGAGAGAGATACATTTCTCTTCTTTTAATCTGCAGAAAAATATTAGTGTTTCCACTAAACATGAATCACTCCTTTCTATATATTAAACTTATCTATTTCTTTCACACTTGTGTTTCCTTCTCCAAAATACAGACACTAAGAAAAAATTAAAAAGCATATTATTAATTGCAGGTAATTTTCAAAATGCATTTGTCTTAGTAAATGTAGCAAACCTGAAGTGGTAGATTCTTTAAATAATGAAGTATTCCCACATCTTGTGCACTAGAATATCTTGTGATTTTGCACCAATGACTTTAGGACCAAGGGACTGACTTTATGCAAGAATTAAGACAATGACATAGCTGTGAGCAAACTTATTCTGCAGAAGTGATAGGACTATGCTTAACTGCTCTTTCTGTATTATCTAAAGTCAAGTTCAAAAAATTCAAACGAGGCATTCTTTTCTTCTTAAATGACAGAACATTTTAATCCTTTTAAAGAATCTGACAGCTTGACTTTTGTACTAGCTGAACTGCTGTACAAGGATGGTATTTCTCTCTTTTTAACAAGATGCAGAATAAACTGCAGATTTGTTTCTGGACACATAGCATCCAACGTAAGAAACAGCATTTATTACCAGCTGAATGGCAGATATACTTGCTAGACCTTCCAAGAAACACAGAGCAGCAGCCGTGTCACATCAGCCAGCTGAACTGCTGAGCATCACGGGGCTCTCATTTACATGAGTGCCCATCAGGGCAGCTCTAAGTTGTACATCACGGGATTTTCACCTTAGTCTGAACACAAAACAGCCTTTAGGATCTTATAACCCTGTCCACACTATTTTCAGATGCCTGATTCTTAAAATGGGATTTCTCTGACCAACAGGAGATGTCTGTAATGACAACTGAGACCACCACCAGAACAGCAGAGCAGAATCAGTGTTGGGTGAGCAGGACTGCAGCAGATTAAGATGTATTCCTGATATGCAGGAGCGATGCAACCCTTTAAAAGCAGCTTTAGATAAAGGACTTAAATCACGGGAGATGGGACCACAGTGGGAACAAAGAACTATCATAAATCTACTGCCTCCTAATTAGAAGCCAGCAGCATGAGCAGAAAAGCACTCAGAACTCAGCTTCATATGCACGGGCCCCTCTTCAGGAGGAGAGAGGATTAGCACAGGATAAACACGCTGTAATGTGCCCGAGAGGAGAGCTTTGAGCCCATCCGGTGCATCCTTTTCACTATGCTTAGTAAGTAAAGTATAAAACGGATCTAAACAGACAAATTTGCACTACCAATGGTTTTACATAAAAATTCAGCGTACAGTGAAAACTGAAGAAGAGAGAGCAGGTGAAGGGAAGGGCTACAATTCACACATTTTCTGAAAAATCAAAGACCTCTCAGAACATACTTAAATATTTCATTAGCCTTTTAAAAAGCTCCCTCTCCATCTCCCAGTCCATAGCACCTTATTCCCAGAAGCAGCTTAAAAATTCACAAGTTTGGCCTCTGCTCTGAAGCCTCCACAGTGAATTATCTGCTCCGCTCACTCCTGCACCACCTTCCTCTTCCTCCTTGACTCCCAGCAACAGCTAATGATCATCTGCTGCTTCTCACCAGAGAGCCTGGGAAACCTCACAGACTCCCAAGCGTCTCCTCAAGATGCTTCTCTATTATAGACTGGGTTAAATTCAACTTCAGCTGGTTTTGAGCCTTCATTTAGGGCCACTGAAGACACAAGCTGTTTTATGGAGCCAAGTGCCTGGCACAGTAGAGCACTGAGAGGCAGCTGTGGACAGGAGATTTTGCTCTGTATTGCTGGTGCCTCCTCAGAAAAAGCAGGCAAAAAAATTAAAGAATGAGCATGAGAAATGGCGATGGAGAAGCCAAGAGCATGATTAGAGTGTGCAGTGGGATACGATGAAGAGAAAAAAGCTCAGAATTGGGGAAACTGTTTTCACTTGAAATGAAGACCTTTCATTTCTTTACTTCTCGATGGCTTCAAAAGATCAGGATTTTTTTCACAAGACATCACAGAAATCCTGGACACCAACACCGCTTTGTTCGCAAGAAAGAACAAATTTGGAAATTATGGCAAACTGCTTGAGCAGAAAGGGATATAGATATCCTTTGCAAATTAGGCAAAACTGAGATTGAGAAAGGCTACACATCTTTACATTTCTGCAAAGACAGTTCAGCACCTTGAGAAAGAGCAGCCTGAAGCTTGTCAAGAACCATTTACTTACTAATGCAAGTGCGCCCATCAGCGTGGAGCCTGTACCCGTCGCGGCACTCGCAGTGGAAGGAGCCCGGGGTGTTCACACAGCCTTGCTGGCAGCCTCCGTTCACTGCTGCGCACTCGTCAACATCTGGACAAGAAAGAGAAGACTAAAATTACATGACAGACTCAGAAAAAAAGGTATTCTAGTTTTCCTGGCCCGTCTACAGATAACACATAACACAACCATTGCATATCAATGGTTTTTCTTTTTTCTTGTTGCTCTTTGCTTCTGCATTGTAAGCGAAGCAAAGAAAATGGAAATTTCATGGAGTTTTCCAAATTTCCTGCGGGCACTGCCTGTGCATGCTGCACTTCCGAAGCACTTGTTAATGGAAGTGATCTGCAACACGTGTGCTTCCTGAGGCCCCAGGAAACACAGGCAAAGAGCTACAGTAATGGAACACATCTGAGAACATCTGGCTTTTGTAAAGATTTGAGGTATGAAGATTTCCTTTTGCATCAGACATATTTTTAGCAGTTCCTCTTGAGGGTACTGGCACATACCATAGGCAAACAAGGAGAAAAAAAAAAAAAAAGACATGCAAGAGCATCTCAATCAAACAGTTTCAATCAATGAGTTGAAATATATACAAAGAACTTAACTATTGCATTAGATTTTGCGCTACATTTTCTGTGCCTCTTCTCCCTTGGCTTCCTCATGTTCACCTGAGCTCTTCTTGACTTCTTCTCAGATGACTTCCCTATCTGAGAAGTGATTTCATTGCAATCATTTCCTGATGGTATCTGTTCTGCACCTAAGCAGGCATCTTCCCATACTTCATACATTCAGTCAAATAAATAGGAAAACTGCCATAGGCCACTTTGAAAATGCTCTGTAACATTTCATCCAAAGATGATGATGGAAAAAAAGGATCAATAATTTTTTTAGCAAATATGTGGAAGTTTAAAATAGATCTACAAAACCAAAATTTTCAGAACATATAAGCAGTGTCAGGATCTTCAGGGCACATGAGGCTGCTGTAAGTAGCATTTGATTGGCATGTTGATGTCACTGTCACAAATCCCAACATAAAAGTCATCGTAAATAAGGGTCACTTAGTCCATACCCTGACAAAACTCTGCACACTAAATGCTTAGAAACCCCCTTCTCCTTAACAGCCTCGAGCACAGGCAACTCCATGTGCACCTTCTGGCCCAGGTGCAACCCTGATATCAAATTATCCTCAGCACTCAAGTCATTTTCCACGGCTAGACCCAACCTAGCCTTCTGCAATATGTAGCTATATGGGAACCAACCCCTTTACAATCCATTTTCCCTTCTGGGAAGTTTCCCACTGATTTTATTGCTCTTTGGATTATGTTCTGAACTCCCCTAAAGGACTGACCCACCCAAAACAACCCAACCTGAAGGAAGGACAGGCTGCATGGAGCAAGGAGAGGAGCCGGCAAGGGAGCAAGGCAGGCAGGATGGAGAGGAGCCGGGAAACCAGAACACAAGGAGGGCTCTCCTCCCACGTTGCCCTTGAGGAGAAAGGGATCTGGCTTTCAGATTTTTACTGCTGATATGTCTGCTTTGCATTTCTCTTTATGGTTTACATTTTTTATGTGTTTATGTTTATTCCATTTTGGAAAACCTAATGAAAATTAAATGAAAAAGGAAGTTTTAAAGATGATTTGGAAACACAAAATGTCCTGGTCTTGATGAAATGTAGTTATATATAAAGTTAAATTTTAATACTTTACATGCGAATTCCACTCATGTAAAATGAAGTCCTTATGTTCCCTAGTGTTTAAATTCAGACCATTTGCTAACGTGTGCGACTTCTTAGTCCTGCTAAATTTGCTCTTTTATTAGACTGTATACTAGGTACATTTCCTGCAGCCTGGAGGCATCTGGAATACTCTGTAAACAGTAAATAGAAAATGTTATTCATCTTGTTGAACACAATACCGTTAAGAAATGCTCTGCTAAAATCAAACCCAGTCTCGAGTATCACAGAACTAAAATAAGTTAAAAGGTTCAGAAATATATAACAAGGAAGCAGCTGATCTATACAATATAGCATATTATAGCACTTGTACCTCAATAATCTCACTTGCTGTGGATTTCCATATATTAATTTTATAGGATACAACCAGCTGCAGAAATTCCCTAATATATCAAGTACAGCTTTCAATTTGGGTATCAGCACTTTTGCAAAGGAGGAAAAAAAAAAGAGTGGAAACGATAAAAAAGAGCAAGCCAGCTCTTTTTCACATGAACATTTAAACAAGGGACTTGATTTGCAAACAGCTCTGTGCCCTGGAGCCCCGGGAGACCCAGGCACTTCTTCAACTGCCTTCCTATCATCACCTATCGCCAGACCCACCTTCTGCCATCCACCTTCCGCATTAACTTCTAACGAATGGGTGCCTAACTTTGGGCACTCATTAAGAAAGACAAAAGAAATAAAGGAAAAAAAAAAACCCTGACCAGAATACCATAGGGACAACATATTCCATTCAAATCATAAATCGTGCCCGCGATGCAGTCCCAGCACCGGCAGCTCCGCACACCCAGTGAATGGCACATTCGACAGCAAACAAGTCTGTTTAGTTTAAAGCTTCTGCAGCAAGATCAATACTTTAAGGACTACATGTTGAAAGATTCCTTCACATATCATAATCAGGAAAAATGCAATACATAGTTGCCTTTCAATTTCTCCTCAGTGTTAGGGACAGGAAACAATTTTGCTCCCAATTATTTTGCTCTAAATTATTTTGTCTGGGAAGCACTCTGCAAAGCAGACTCTAACCTAAACGCTACCTCTACACTGGCAAGCTTGAAAAGAGTAAACTGTTTTGATCTTTATACTAGAACGTTGACACTTATAAAAGACACATATACCAGGAAAATGAGAGCCTTTTAGAGGTATATTAAGTAGCTGTTTCTTTTTCCACATGAGAGTATCTATAGAAATGTAAAATTCTTCAAACAATTATAGAGTCAATCCACATGGGATTACAGGAGATTGTATCTATTTAACATTACACTATAATTAAATTTAGATTATTTTCTACTACAGATCAAACTGAAACAGCTACACAGTAACGTTCTATAGCTACGCTTTAGGACCCTTATTGGAACTAACCCGAATTCCAAGCCATTCAAGGTTTCCTTATCACAAGCCATACCCTGATGAGAGCAACTGCACTTCAGAAAGCTGAGCAAGAGGCATCTAGTGAAAGGCAAGGTCCCCAAATGAGAGTTTTGTGCTGTCCCAAAGTCATTTTGAGCAGGGGATTAGACTGCAAGGTGAATAAAGCAGCCAGTATGTGAATATTTTCCTATTCACGTATGAAACACAGAGCTCTGGGATTACCTGTTTGCAATTCAGGGTCATCACACTACTGGCATCAGAGAACAGTTCATTCTTTTTTGTTTGTTTTGCCTTTTTTTTAATAGCATTACTAAAATGCAATCAAGCACAACTATGATAATCCATTTCCTTAAAAATAAACAGATAGCAGCGTCAACTGGAAACATCAATGATTTGTGGATCTGCAATTACGTTTTTTGAAGGGAAAAATGCAGGGTATTATCAAAGCTACTCCCTACCAACATCTTAGCCTTTTAAAACATTACGAAAGGAAAACAACATGCAAAACTAAAGAAATATCAAAAAATGAAAAAAGCAGTTCCAATTTTTGGATTGGGGAGGCTCGAGTGCTTGTGTATTCCTTCCACATCACACCCTTAAGCCTTCATTTAAAAAGTACCTCAACAGTCACGAGCCTCAAAAAGGGAGTGAAAGTGCTTGTCCTTGATAACAACCATTGGACAGACACTTCATGAAATCCTGATTCCTATTTCCTTTTAAATCCATCTTCTTGAAGGAACCCTTCACTACCCTGAAGACTACTACATCATCTTCTCTTCCATATTATTGCAGAATGCTGCATCCATGACCCTCTTTTTCTCTGCTGCAGGCACATGTGCACATTTGGGCTCTGGTGTAGGACAACCACCACTTCACATCTCAAAATCCCTGCAGAAACACTTCGAGAAGGGCCTGCTTTTCTCTCAAGATCAATTTACTTTTTAAAATAAATGCAAGAATGCTTCTCATCTTGGTTCTTTGTAAGGTCAGTATCTGCAAGTTTCAGCACTTTTCACATCCAGCTTATTTGTGTGGTTGTTTGGCAACTACAAGCCCACGACAAAAGCATCCTCTCACATCCTGGCTGTTGCAGGCCTCTCCTTCTTGCCCATTTTCAGTAAAACAAAAGGCTGGATATAAGAATATTTGTTATTGAGGCTCTGCTGCAGGCCTGAGTTCCCTGCTCTCCTTTGGGCTGGGCAGCCTGTCAATAAGGTAGGTACTCTGGGAATCCCTGAATGGAAACGGATGACATTTCAAGGCGTGAGGAGAATGATGTTTACAGGAAGGCCGTCTTGCCACGTCGAGAGCTGAGCAGGCCCCGCGTGGGCCTGCGGAGACGGCCCTTCAGCTCATGTCCCCGAGCGAGGGGCACCTCCCCGGGTGACAAACGAGGAGGCTCTGCAGCATCCTCGGATTGACGAGGGTCTGGAGCCGGTACCGCCTGGCAGCTGAGCAGGGGACATCAGCTCAGCCCTTAGGTTCATCCTTGCAGGAGCCAATGTTAAAGAAGGATCTCAACAGTGATAAAGGGACAAACTAACAACCCCTCCACAGCAAGCGCCATCCAGCTGTACCGAACAAGGCGGAGAGAGGCAGAGACTGAATAAATTGAAGCTGCGAGTGTCACCCACGCAGCAAACACAGGCGACCTGACAGGGATGAAGGGATTTATGTCAGGCTGGGAACTGCTGCCAGCCCCCATGGCAGTCAGAGCGGCACAACAGCCTCGCACCGACAACATGTCACGGGGCGGCAGGGCCGGGGGCTCCGCGCACACGAGTCCGCGTTTGCTCTCGCCCAGCTAAGAGCAGCCAGGGCACAGCGGGATGTGCCACCTGCCCAGGGGATTGACTGCAGCCCTTGTGCAAAATGCACAAGAAATATTCTTGCAAGATGCCCAAGAAATACGACGTTGAATCGGGCTGAACAGCACGTGCCTATTAGTGGTTTGTATTGGCAACCAGGTTGCCAGGAAAAGGCTGCAACCAAGAGAAGCAGCAAAAGGCAAAACCTTACCTCTTTATGCAGAAGGTGGCTTGTGCTGATGGCTTTACATTCGTATGGTAAATTATAACTAATTACAGTAATTATTTCTAAAACGTCCTGAGCAGAGGCAGGAAGCATGGTGCAACTATAGTGTCCCAGAATTCAGGAAAGTCAGTGGTTTGTCTCCGGGGGCCTTAGCTCCACATTCAGTATTTTGAGGATTAAAGCAGTACAGTCGACGGCTGTGGTGCCGCAGAAACGTGGAAGGGACGCCAGGATGTTACATAAAAAAACACAGACAGAAGCATTAAGTGGCTGCATTTACAATTCTGAATCCCTTATTTTTGATATTTAAAATGAGAAGTCACCAGAGATTTATGGTAGTGCTTTTCTTCTGTTCTTTGTAACAGCGCCGTGACTACTCTGGTTTCTATATTCCAAAGGATGTTTAAATCTCAAGCAAATTAAGAAGTTAATATATCATATGGTCTTTCCCCACTAATTTATATAGTAGAATTTCAACACACTAATTGTTTCTAACTTAAATAATTTAGATGTTAAGGAAGCAAGGGAAACAGATTGGTCTTAGACCTCCCATAAGCTGATCTCAAAAGTTTGAACTAATTTTGTAAAAGTGTAACAGAATCACTATTCTTGTTAGTAAATGTATACAACATTCAATTTCCAGCTTCCCTAAAGTCATGCAAGTCTTGAATGTGAAAAAATCCACCATCTGACCTACAATGTGAAGCCATTCCTAAATACACACACTATAATGGTGGTATCATTTGCTCCTGAAGCATAGAAGTTAAAACAAGTCTATTCCATTTTCAAAACTAGGCTGCAGTTTTGTTCCTACTATCTCTTGTTTCCAGTAATATATTTGTTTTATTTTTTCAACTATGTAAGAAGCTAGAGGTATTGATAATAATGCAAAAATACAGCAAATTTTAAGTCTGGTCAGGTTAGACTCTAAAATCTCCAAGATAAAGCTGAATTACTGCTAATTTGAAAAAAAAAAAAAAAAAAAACTGTTTCTCTGAATGAAACTCAGCTAGGAAGAGGGAAGAGAGTAATTTTCAATAGCTGTGATTCTTCCTCAAAGTTTACGTTTTATTTATATATACACATATATATTTATTTACCTAACAGATAAAAATCTCACGAGCTCTTCTTTGGAGTAGTCTGCTAGAATCTACTGTTAAAACACCTTTGTGAAACAGCTTTAAGCACAGATAAATGTGCTCCCGTGGAGCTAGCTGGGTCATTTTAAGCTGTTCCTGCCCTGTGGCATTTATTTTTGCTCCTCCACTGCTTGTTTCTGCCCTTCCCTGGGCCTTCCAATGGATTTCATGAGCATCCCTTGCCAGCTTCACCTCCACGTCAGCCCAGGGAGCTCAGATCACTGCTGAGGCTTACTTAAATTTCAGTAAGTCACAGGTGTCAGAGACGAGCTTGCTGCAACAAAATTAATGGAAAAGCTCGAGCAAATCATACTGAAAGGAGCATGTCAAGTCTGATAAGAAACTGGTTAAAAAGCATGGTGAAGAGATTCCTTACCCAATTTAGTCCCCGCGAACCAATTCCCCAGTGAGAGAGGGCCCTTATTAGAGCAGAGGGTTTTGCTCTGTGTTTCTTCTCTGCGCAGGATTAAGGACAAAGCAGCTTTAACCAGCACTTCTCCGGCAGGGCTGTCCAATTAGCTACGCACAGGAACAGACCTTGGAATTTATTTAGTTATTTACCTTCTCCTTGAAATCAACAGCACGAAACGGGGTGTTTTGCTCGGCTTCTCTGTCTTTCACACTGTCACCCCTCTGGAGACCTGCACGGTGACAAGGTCTTTCGTGCCCTGGTTGCCTGAATTGAGGGTTTTATTCCCCAATCTGCCCCAAAATACTTACCAGGGGCTTAGCTCAATGCACAGGCAAGAGCCCTTCATGCACAACTCTCTATGCAAACCATATGTTGCAGCTGAAAACTCTGCAGATTATAATTAGAACTGTCCATTCCACTTAAACAAGGTCAAAAATGAAAACTATTGCAAATTCAATAAACAGGCCATTTCAAAGTAGACGCCGGGGAGGACAAGCTTAACAACTTAATTGACAGGTAAAGCTTCATTTCTAATCCGCATTTTGATATTGTCTGTAGCCTCAGGAGTCAAAACACATCATTGTTCAGTCCTCAAAATATGCAGAGAAAATGAAAATGTCAGTTGAATGAAAAAAAAAGGAGAAGCATCTGTTTGATAGCTGTGTAAGCCTGTGATATGTAAACTGCTTTGGAGTCAAGCAGCCCTAATTAGAGTTTGAAGGCATTCTTCATTACATATACAAATACAAATATGTTTTTTAAGCAATTATTGGGATCAGATGATTTGAAAAAACAAAAATTAGGGTAAAGGATTAAAGGAATATGATAACTTTCCTGGGTAAACCTCAGACAGCACTATGATGTTTTCACCTAACAGTGAGGAAATAAAATACTTTTCCCACCTTTTTCCTCTTCACAATGCAGAGCTGCAGATTTTCCTCCGCTTTTAGTCTTTAATGCAAAAAAAAAAAAAAAAAAGAAAAAAAAAGAACGATCTGTCTCTGAATCTTGGAGCAGTGCAGAGCATCTCAGAGAAGCGGAGCCAAAAAGGAAGGCTGACAGGATCAACAGCCTCCACACTGGGGTGCTACTAATAGGTACTTTGGCAACAGTACAGATTTGACTCCGATTGCTGTGAATCTCCACACAGATGGACATCAACTCATACATATATAAAAAAAAACAGTTTAATTGATTTCATTCAGCATTTTCTGCATAAAGGAAGAGAATGAGAGACTGCACCTACTGCAAACAGGGGAGTTCGGAGAGCAAGACTGGCCAATGCCCCACAGCCGCGTTCTGAGACGCGTCACTAGCACCAGCAGGTTCCCTGCAGTGCAAGATTCTGCATTGCAAAAGGCAAGATTTTCTGGAATGGGGCATAACAGCCAAAGGAAACATGTTATGGGACTATGTCAGACCACTAATTTTTAAATACTATTCCTTGGCACAATTCAGCTAGGCCATGCTGGGAAGCAAGAGGGTGGCGAGGGAAGACAGGATATCTGTGAAATGTACAAAGTTAAGTGATGGGATGGTGCAGCCTAAATTCCTTGTACAGATTCAAATCTGAGAAGCACTAAGGTAGCTAATGTTTGGGCCATCAGCATCTTTTCTCAGCAGGACTTGACATTTTGAAAACAGTTATAGAATAAGAACAGAGAAAAATGACTGATCTGAGGAGAACATCTGCTTTTTCTTAGCAGCAATACTAATGCCTGCTTGCTGAGCTCAGTAAATGCCTTTACTACAGTAGGATGCACAGAGAAATGTCTTTTACATACGCAGCAAAATATGCAAGAGAAAAATGATAATTATGCAAATACCTTCATAATCTGATCTGCTTCCAGCTTACAGTGCCTACATCCTGCTTGTCTGAAACGCCAATGCTATCTGTGACAAATGTCCTACTTTGCTTAGTGAAAAGCTTTAAGCCATCACGTAGATGAATTTGTCTTGCAAACTGACTGGGACATAAGCCAACCTCGGTAGTAATTGGTTTGGGTGGAGAAGCTGCCAATCAGGAGTGTTTTGTTCACCATGTGAGACACGTGCAAGGCTGTTCTTACTCTCTCTGACAGGCCTGCTTTGGTTTTATAAGGCCAAGGTAATTTGGAGAGTGGGGGCTAGGAAACAGAGAAATAAGACCAGTCAGCCATCAAGCTTCATGTCTCTGAGAACTTCACATGAACAAGAACACAGCACCTTCTGCTCCATTTTCTATAAAAACTGGTTCCCTGAAGTTGCTCTACGGTCATTAGTCCATAAGATGCTTCGAGCAAGAGGAGTTTTCCCTCTGAGGCTGTCACAGTTCTAAGCTGATGATCTGTAACATGAATTGCCAGTCAATATAAAAACAAAGGGATGTTACCCAGATTTTCTTGTTCTTCTTCCCTGTGACACCCATTTGCAACGACTCTGCAGAGATTCACCCACAAGGAGACAGAAGTGGCACCAACACATCCAAGATCTGTCCTTACTTGCAGAATAGGATCCTAACGAACTCTGTCATTAAGCACAGAAGACTTCTCTATTTTTTCCCCAGGATTATAATGACATCAAATTAATCACCTGATTGCTCCATTTTTATTAGCCATTTTTGATCTCCTTCACTGACATTGAATCCCTGTTGGAACAGTAACTGCCAGCAAGGCACTCAGGTGGGTTTTCCAAGAGGCAGAAAGCAATGAAGGCAGGTGTGTTTCAAGCCAATCTTCTAATAAATCACAGCTAAAGCCCTCAGGTACTTCTGTAATTGAAGTTTGAGTAATCCAATACAATGTTGATCAAACTACTGATCTTTTAATAACAAGCTGTAGCCTTCCCAGCAGCGCCTGATCTGGGAGTCAGGTCCGGATCGCTTCCTTAGGGCCAGGGCTTTCAACCGAGAAGCTGACAGATTTCTGCTTGTTTCAGATTTTATCATGATCTTTCTAAAGCTTTTGAAGTGTATATCAGATGGCTCACAGCATCCATGGGTGTTTCAATAAAAAAATGGGGGGTTTATTAGTTGTCCCCGTGAAGAATGGTATTAGGGGCTACTAAAGGAACAGGCAAGCAGCAGTCAGGGGTTCTACTTCTCCCTATCTTAGTGTCTGCTGCATGTCACTGTTTACACAGCCTGCAGCCAAAGCCATAGAAAAAGCTTTGTTACTCTGCACAGTTCTCTTCTCTGAAAGGCAAATGTGCACATTTTTCCCTTTATAATTTCCATTTAAAGTATGAATTGAAGGTTTCTAAGCCTTGTCTCTCTATACAAGGATAATTTAGTTGCAATTTGTATTTTCGATGCGCTCCAAATGAACACCAAGATGACTCACGTGCTGTTTATAAGATGCTTATATTTGCCAATAAATACGTTGCTACAAACAAGCTATAATTTAAATATTCAAAACTCTCGGTTCAGCATAAAATTACTATTAATTGTAATTTTGAAGACCATGACCAGAGCTCCCATTTCAGGCTTGCAAAGCTCTTCCCGCACAATGAATCTTAAAAGTACGAGCGCATTTTCTTTCCTGACAGGAGCAATCATTGTATCTCTGTAACTGCAGAAAAGATTACCTAGCTTTTAATCCACATTAGACGGCTGCAACAATACCACGCTGCTTCTCTTGAAAATAAACTAATTATTGTCAATCAGCACAGTGGAATGTTAACGTTCTCCATAACCCGCCTTTTCAAAGGTATTCACAAAAGCTAGAAACTAGCTAATATAAACTAATCATCAGAGCCCTGCAAATGTCTCAAAACATATTTGTTCTGCAGTCTGTCATTTTTGTCACATTATTTCAATCTGCCCATTATATTTTGTCTGGACAATAAGAGTCCTGTTGCACAGCTAGAGAGTGTTTTTCATCCAAATATGCAAAGCTCTTTGTAGGCATTAATTAAGCCACATTACATTCCCCACGGACACGGTAAGTATTATATTACTTGCAGACCTTAAGCATTTTCCTTGCCACAGGCTGATCAATAAAGCCTTCTACCCCAAGCAGTTTGGACAACGAAAGGATCTCACGCCAGCAGGTTTCATCCCGCCAAACCTTCCACACAAATCCATAGCTGCAAAAAGTGGCCTCCCCGCCAGAGAAGCGCTGAGGCAACGACTCCTTCTCCCTCCCTTTACACAAGCCCTCCTCTCCAAAGCCAACACCAAGCCGCAGTTGCCACCTCGTATTTCCCTCCAGCTGGCCGAGCCCATGTGAGGCTGTTTGGAGCCCGGGACAGACTCGCGAGCCACGTGGCAGCCGTCCCCGTGACGAATCTATAACGGGGTCTGACGCACGCCGAGGTTTCAAGCACCATATGGAGGAGAGCAGCAGAGCCCGCAGACACGGGACGCGTCGGTTTTGGCTACCTGGGAGGCCTGTGACACCTACAAACAACTTTTCCTCTCAGCCCATGTCTGATCGAGTGATCAATAATTCATCTGATAACTGAAATGCAGCACGGGCTGCCAGGTTTTTCTGTGGTTTGTGAGTAGCATGCCTTTTAAAATATCACAGCGCGCTGGCACGCGGCAAGGGATGCTGGAAGAAACGTCTTACACATTGATATGCCACGCTACACCAAGTCTCAATGTAATCCTTATGTAATTGGAAAATTAAACTGACAGTTACATATTTTGTGTATGCACGAGGCTGCTATTAAAATGCGACAGGTGAATCAAAAGTTCAAAGAGAAAAATCTAAATCAAAAAACTCATCCATGGAAAAAGGGCAGTACTCTGAACCAATCCCTGTTTTTTCTTGAGAGGTGAATGGTGCCAGCCTGACTATCCTGAGATCCAGAGCTGCAAATCCAGGCAATCTCCTTCAAGCTTCCTCAATGTTTCTGCTGCTTTGGACTCGCTGATTAGGAATTTTTCCCGGACATTGGCCATTTCTAACCAATCGGTCTGCGTAAAATTCCTGCTTAGGGGAAGTGATTTAAGACTGCGGCTGTACATCTTATCCACAGTTCCAATCAATCAAAAAATGTATACAGAATAAATGAAATCCCTTATCAATGGCTGTATTCATTTGGGAGGAAGCCGTCATAACTGTTAGTTCATCTGTCCTGAGGGGGATCATATGTGAGGAATTACGTGGTTTAGTTCATGGTCAACTTTGCTAAACATATGAGAGGGGAAAGGAGTGAATTTAGCAATTGTCAAGCGTGACTCACAGAAAACCTAAACAAGTGCGATTAAAATCCCAAATTAAATCACTACGGTTACCTCAATGAGTTCAGAGTATCAGATGCTCTTCTCAACTGAGTCTGCCACATTATCGCTCTAAATATAGGCTAGACTCCGTTTTCTTTATCTGCCCTCCACGGTTTGAGTATCTGCATTTACTCCCCCAGGAAAACAAGCCAGACCTGAATGACTGTGATTCTGTTGAGCTCGGTATATGATATATTTTAATAAGAGGGAAAGGGTTCATGTGTCCCGGGCGCGTAATTGCGGGATTAGGCTTGGGATTCAGTGCCAAACGGGGGGACTCGCCGCAGCCACCGCAGCCGGACGGCCCCGCTCGGCTGCGGCTAAATCCCCACGACATCCAGCTCGGGTTTCTCCCTGCCACAGGCTTGTGGCAAGCAGGATTCAATTAATTCCGTAAAAAATGCCCAATAACCTATGGATCATATTACCTTCATGATATATCGTTTATAATTTTTTACTATTTATTCTTGGTAAATTTATTGCTCTAATACTGGGGGGTGAACACAGAAAGACGACACCATTGCACTCACAGCTACTTGCCTCTATCGATCCCAGCTGGCTCCTAATGCAGGATAGGACAGCGTAGGAAAGGTTACTTGGATGACTTCCAGCATTCCTTTCCTCTGAGAAAGCACACACGAACACTTACCGGGAGAGACGGAATTTCCAAAAGAATTACTGAGCATCAGAAATAAATTTCAAGTTGAATTTCCAATAAAGTTTGCAAATACTTGCAAATCTAAGCTATTGGAGTCTTATAGTGGTTTCTGCCCAGATTGTCTTTGCAGTCCTGCACAAACAATATGCAGCTCTCCCACCTAAATTCAGTAGTCTCCACAGAAAACATTGTCCTGTACAATGCTGAATAGTCTTTACAGGGCACAACTAAACCTTAGTCTTTGCTAATATCCTTCCTATTATAAAAAGAATATGGGAAATCCATGAGCTGTGCTTACTGTGACCAGAAATCAAAAGTGATAATTGTGCTCTTTATTTATGACTAAAGATATTGATTTAACAGTTAGGAACAATCATAAAGGAACAATTTTTAAGCATAAAAGCAGCTATGGCTATTTGTTTAATGTACTTCAAATGATCAGACATGTATCAGCATTCACCTTTTGACAGAAAGCTTCACTTTTTTATATATATTTTACAATTTAAACAGTTAAAAGTTTTCTGGCTCATTTGTAAGAATCTATTTTGGATGCCTAAGGTGCCAGAGAGTTCTTAAACTCTCTGGGAGTTTAAGAACTGCTGGGAAGACCAGAAAACACTTTTTTCCTCTTTCCTCTTCTCAACTCTTTTTCATTCCCTATTCTTCTCTTCCATCCAGTTATGATGAAAAAATCCCACTCTAATTAAAATATTGCTCATAGTTACCAAGATTGCCCTTATCCTTCTGCTAAGGCTCCCAGACGGAGATGCCCATCCCTCTAATTGCTCTCTGAGATGGTAGCAATTCAGCTACAGGTTACTGTGCTACAATTCTTGCAAAAATCTTTATTTCCAAATCTTAGGATGAGGTTTTGAAGCAGAGAAAGATAAAGGTGTCTGGGTGCTTCACCTTATCCAGGTGTGATTTCCCTGCATTACTGCAAGTTTTGAGCTTTTGCTGAGTGAAACTTGTTGCATGTTGAAACAGGAACAGTCTACCTCTCAGCATGTGAAGTTTCATCTGTTTTCCTCACTCTTTCTATTGAAATATTCCTGAAAACAGCTACGAGTAAATCTGTGTAGTAGTGTAGCATAATATTATGAGTCAAATGGAAATTTCTAAGACAAGAACTACTGCAAAAATAACCTAAATCCCCGTGATGGACCCATTTCTTCTATTAAAAATAAAAAGACTATGATGAAGTGGTCTCTGCAATAACATCCCCCTTCTGTATTATCTCCCTTTGCTCCTTGCCATTTCCTTTGTGGAGCCCTCTGTTAAATCCCTCATTTTTTTTCCTGGTACATAGCATAAGTGGTGCATTGATTTGATGAGGAAGGAAAACAGACCAAAATACAAAGTTTCACCAGAACAAATTCTGACCGGGGCCTCAGATCTCACAGACTAAATAAATAGTGAGGTCATTCTAATAAACACTTTCTTTCTCTTAGACAAACCCCTCAGTATTCCTCTTAGTCATTCCTTAGCCATTAACTCTTCTTTGGAAGCAGTGTTTAGAGAGTTTCCATCCGACATGAAATCAAGACAAATCGCTGACCCCAGTGCCTATTATATTACTTGGATAAACAGTTGGGGCCTTGCAAAGTCACACGCTGTCTCGGGATGCAGCCGTTGCAGAAGTGGAGCTGGCAAAGGCCAGGAAAGCTGCCAAGGCTCCAAAGTTTGACCAAAATCCCCAGGGATGACAGCAGATCAGGTTACAGGGATGCGAATACTACTCTAAGCAGTAAAAGAAAAGCTTCTTTTCATCAACGGCTAATCTTCTGACTTCATTTGTCACTAACTTCTTCCAGTTGCCTTGACAGATGAGAACACAATAATATAAATAAGAAATGACAGTCTATCAAAGAAGGTTAACATTAGGTCATGGCCTTTTTTATTGGACTTGTGCAGCTTATTCCAGTGAAAAAGCAGGGTTCTGCAGCCCTCGACTCGGCATGTTTCACACAGCTGGACCTGGAACTGAGTTTCAAGACTGGATTGAAGTTTGGAAAACACCTATTTCACTTTTTATGATGCTCAGGCAGAAGTGTTTTGCATTAATATAAGATACAAAATGGGAGTATCTACAGCTCTCATGGCATCACGGCAGAAGTCCGTGTTTCCTCTGCTGAACAAGTAAGGGCGGCAGGACATGAAGAGGCTGATTGGCCTCAGTTACTTGGCAGACCAGAGACAAAAGCATCAAAAACACCTACTACTTCTAAGGCACAAAACCTTGATTAAATGAATACTGCAAATTCTATAGATAGAGGCACAAGGCACCAGACTTGTTCACACACACAGCTCCCCTCCTTTACTCAGACCATGTTAACTGCTTCCAAGAGCAAATTCAGCCAAACCACCAACCCACAGCAGGTAAGTTAATGCTCACTGCCATAACTTGTTTCAAGCTAATATTGCCCATTTTTGCTGTACTGTACTGTACTGTAGCCCCTTGTGCCTTGCGGACAACTATGATGCCCCAGAGGTTGGAGAGCTTGAGCATCCTCAGCAATTTCATCGTCCACTGTGAGATAAGGCCCTCGGACCTCCCAAAACAGCTCACAAAAAGAACAGCTATTTCTGACAAAGTCAGGGGTATATTTCGTCATACAGCAGAATTCCTTAATTTTTTATCCACTTTCTGCTCCTTAGCACTAAGAGCTCTAAACAACTAAGAAGAGTTTTAAATAAATTTATGGTTACTTCTGACAACATCTTTCTTCTCTGTCAGAAGGACATTCTAATTTGTTCCTGAAAAAGCAATATCAAGCTTTGTAATAGTAATGATCCCCTGAATAAAAAGTCTGCACTACTTCTATGGTGGTTTTATAATGCTATGCCTTATTTGTATCTTAGCTTATAAAAAAAGCACAGTTATTGATCTTTCCATTCACTGGTGAAATAAAACCCAACCATGAGATGGATAACGGAAGCAGATCAATAGCACCCAGCTATTTTACACTATACTTCAGATTAAAAGGTAATATAAAGCAGACTGAAGCTACAAGGAAAGAAGGAATGTAGCTACCCGGAGTGACTATAAGCCTTTTTCTTTCAAAACACCAGAGTAACCTCAGTGATCATGTTCTACCCTTGCCTGCAAAATGGCACCAATGAGCAATGCATCGTGCAGGGGCAGCAATAAAATACATATGTAAGGCATAAAGCAGTAAAGGTCACACATGTACTTTTCTGACAAATAGTGGTCAAGCATTAAGTCCCTTATGCTGTAAAATTAAATGATGAGGAGCTGAAGGTCGCTTGTGCAGGTCTATACAGCCATATACTCATTGTCACTATTAACTTCACTAAGATTCACTTGTAATTAGTATCACTGCTATGTTCACATTGTGTTAAGAATTGAGTGGCAACCGGTTCATTCCACATTTCCCTTTTTTTTTTTGGTGAGAACATTTCAAGTAATGGTTTCAAAATTCTTCTGTAATTCTTGGTTAGGTAATATATTTGACAATTTGATAAGAATCAAATTTCCTAGGCTCTGCTTGTGTCTTTAATGAATAGAATATAAAATATCCTTCAATTCTATTATTTTGAATATATTTTAAGAATAGTAGAACTGAGCAGAAGAAACACTAATTTTACTAACTCATTCTCACAACTATTTTGACAGAAATAGCACTCTCACAGGCTAAACAATCTTGAATTAAGATGAGTACGATCCTGGCTTTCAAAATCTGAAGGTTTTTCAAGAACTTCTAAGCAAATCTGAAAACAGTAATATTCATCAGCATACAGTGCTATGAACTAATTCGCATGCCGAGTACCACGTAGTTCCCAAAAGAGGTAACGGAGGTATGAGGTGAAGTGGCAGGAATTGGGATCACACACAGTATTTCCGGCTGAAGTTTTCCAAAGGCCAAAATGAAAACACAGAAAATCACAATGAAAAACTTCAATCACAATTTAAAAAAGCCCTAAATCTTATTTACACAGTCAAGCTGGAAAACCAACAGTAGTTTGCTATGGGAAATAATTTTATAACCTTCAAGTGAATAAAGAGTGCAGCTGAATAAATTATAAAGTTAGGATAAAGAATATAACCACATCTAGGAACTGCACTGCTTTGTATCAACCCCTGAAAAGGAATTAAGGGACCAAGGCATAATAGAATCCCAGCAGAGCTGAATTTATGAGATCCTGTGCAACAGGAAGAGCCACAGAAGATGGCTTCTTATGAAAGGATGACAATATTATTTAATAAAAATGCACCTAACACCTTTCATTTGGAGAGAAGCAAAGCATTCAACCACACACTTAGTGCAGCAATGGAATGGAATTGAGGTGCAACCCAGGCATGGAGCCCGTGCCTGGAGGATCGTGTGGCCGAGCACAGGTATCCCAGGGGTGAGGAAGAGCATTCGAGGAGAAGGATCTGCTCTGGCCTGTGACACTGCACACCCGCTGTCCCCCTCGGCTTGCCCCTTGTACCCCGAGATACAAGAACACAGCGACTGCACATCCACAGATGGGACAGACTTGCTGACACCTGCTCTGCGCTTATCACGTTGCCATTCAGAAACGTCATCGCGGCTCACTTCATCGTGGGATGCTCTGTGTGATGCTTTAGCCTTGTTACACAAAGTCACTCTTGAACTGAGCATTACCCCATAACAGGGCTTAGGTTTTCCCTAGGAAGAAGGCAAATGTGTTTACAAAGCATGTGATTTTAGATGCCTTTTTATTCAGGTAATCTCTAGCTGTGGAACTGTGACTGAATTTTCTGATAAGAACAGTTTTCTTTTAGAGACAGATGAAATATCTGCAAATATATATATTTTTTCTTCAGGCAAATATATATATTTTCTTCAGGCTTTTAAACTGATGATGGAAGTTCCATAATCAGGACATGGCACAACCCATGCAGGTTAAGCGATCCAATTTTTCAATGAAAACACTTCGAAGTGTTCTCAGAGCTAAATCTTCATAATCCAGACATAAGAAGATCTGTTCTCCTGACAACTCTTCAGCGGGCTCTAGATAAAAGGTAACATTTTCCTTGCCAGCATGTCCTCTGATTTCCTAACAGCAGTGAGAGACACAGTAAAAAATTGTTACCTCCACATGATCTTCCATCTTCCTCCAGTTTCTGGCCAGCGGGGCACTTGCAGTAGTAGCTGCCGATGGTGTTACAGCACTGGTGGTGGCAGCCACCCCTCTCAGTGCTACACTCGTTCACATCTGGGGGGAGAAAGCAAGGGGCAGTCAGCAAGGTGCAGGCACGCACCACGTTATCTGCTTGTTTAATAACAACTCTGCACGATGTTGAGCTTGTGGAGGGAGAAAGATACTGATAAAGGCAAGTGGGGCCCTATTCAGGCAGTGTCATTTAAGTTGTTTCTTGCTGTCACGACAGATGAAAATCATGTGGAAATTGGTAACATCTTAAATCAGTGAAAGCCCTCCCTTCTTTAGGATATGTATGTGCTGATATCCACACACCTTATACTCTTACCGGTTCACATTTGTGCTTTCCTGTATGGTTTTGGACAGGAAAAAAAGAAAAAAGGCTATTCACAAATGGCTATTTGCAAATTATAAGTGAAGAACATTAAAGGAATGTATAAATAAATGCCTAGTCAACGGTTGAGAAAAAGCCAGTGAAGATCAGGCTTTTTAACCTACATATACATTCTGCTGAGAATTTGTGCAGTGTGACAGAGCTCTTCAGGTCAGTGCTGTTCTGCTGAACGGGATCACAGGCACCAGATGGTACGAGAGCATTTCCAAACTGGAAAATTTGTCAAATGGAATAGCAAACCTAACAAAACCAGCAGGTATTTGCTGTATTGATTTAACACGTTCTGGGAGCCTTGTGTAACGCTTCCTTGCTTGCATGGCCCTCTCTGAAGTGTTAATCCTGTCACGGGGATGTGTAATTCACGCCGTGCAGGGTGAGGAACCACCACAGGGAACGTGCACACGAATCCTGGGCTGAGGGATCTTCCCTGCTGCCCAAGAAGTGGGAGAAGGGGAGCAACAAAATAACAGGAGAATCAGAAACACAACCAAAAAGGTTTTATACAAGAAGCATTCTGCATTTCCACAGGGGAAACATGTGCCTTTTGGTAAAGTTGCTAATTAGATGCTAGTCAAAAGAAGAAAACCGCTGTAAAGACAAATCCGCTCCCCAAAAAATAACCCACATATGTACAAGAAAGAAGAGATACTTCAACCTCAATCCTTCGCCTTTACAGACAAAGTCACCTACGTTTGTCAGCTCATGGGTGAGCCTGAGCTCAGCTTCAGTAGCTTATCAAGGATTCCAGCTAAAAACAGAGGTTAAAGAAACCAGGCGCTTGGGAGGATTGACTTAAATTGATTAAAAGCTTAAAAAGAAAGAGTCTGAAACAGCAATATTTGCCCAAATGGAGCTGAAAAAGTGCAAATTCCCTAAAATCATTTAATTTCTCTGAGGCTGAGGGCACACAGGACTAGTGATAGATCCCCACCAAGTCCCTAGGGCAGAAGGAGGTGCCACAGCAGCACCGGGTCTCACCCAAGGGACAAGAGAGCCCTGTCCCCAGCGAGGCACTGCCTCCAAATAGCAGCTATTCCATAGGCCTGGCAGGAACGAACGCTAATGAGCCACTAATGACCTTGCTCCACAGCATCAACAGTATCAGCAACTAATAAAATCTCTCTTAAAAAAAAATATATATATATACACACACACATATTAGGGAAGTACTTATGCTTCTAGCCTATGCTCAGCATATGCAATACTACTTAACCCCCTAGCATAAGATATTGCCTGCATGATGTGGCCCAATTTAGTAAAAGCAGCCTCTGTGCTTTGAACCAGAACATTAAAAGAGAGCATTTCTAATCATCAGCCTCTTCATTTCACTAGTGCATAATATAAATGGAAGTCTGTAGTGCTATGGCCTATTGATGTATATCGTGGTTTTGCTTTTGATTGCAGTGTGTTTATATTAGCAATCAGAAATCTGCTCCTTTTTCCCATTTGGAATAAAAAGCTGTGTCCCGTGTTATGCAAGTATTTGTGTTGCACGACTAGTGATGTCCTCCCCCAGCATTACTTCTTATGCTCTGTCCAGGATTTCCTTGTCTCTGCCTTAATATATGCTCTCATCCCATGCTTTTTGCTTCCTCTTAGACTAGAAATTCCCTGTTTATTCTATTATATGCACAAAACTTGCCTTTTCATCCACACTTCTCATTAAAACAAGTATTTCCCTTAAAACTCCGTCAGGACTCAGCAATTAAACGATAATTAGCTTCCTGTAAGAAAGCAACATAAGCTTTTGATATGGTTTTATCCCTGTCGTGCAGCATTTGAAGACATCTACTCATTAGGTATAAACTGTAATAGTTTAACCCTTGGATAGGCAGATCACTCCCCAAGCACCTGCATCCTTAATTGTACCATCAGTCCCTGTAGAAAGGTTTCTCCATCGCCTGCACCATGCCAATTTATTTTCTAAATTCCAGTAAAAAAGGTTGGAAGTTAGCTCCAAGCAGCTCAAAAATAAATGATCTGAATGTGAACCAAAAATGAGTTTGCTTGGCATTTGTAAAAACACAATTTGTGGAGCACTTATAACCTGCAACGACTTGTTTTACATTCTTAAAACATACAAAGTATTCTGAATTTTAAAATTAGAATACAGATTTGCCATCATAATAAAAAAAAAAAGCAAAACAAGAAAAACAATCCTGCCAAATGATAAATTTCAGCTCACTCCTCATATTCAATGTCATTCAAGGTTGCAAAAAAATTTGCCTCTTGGATAGCAAGAAAAATGACAGAAAATGTCTGACATGTAACAAGTCTGCCAGGTTAGGCCTGACAAAGGTTCCATGTTATCAAGACCATCAATCCATCTGTAATGACATGCTGTAGGCGCTTCAAAAATAAATGTGATTTTTGCTACCGCAGTATTTCACGTTTATTTATAGAGCCCATGTCGCAACAGAGAAACATTATCCACGGGCCACGCTGCCCGTGAGCCTTCAATCCTGCCGTACCGCACCTTGAAAAAGACACTTTCGATAGACAAAAGCCTTTCTTCATCAATGATAGTTTCTAGACTAACTTTAAACATGATCTATTACAAGTAAAGAACCGTGTATTTAAACCCACTAGTACTCCAAAATGTGGATTGCAGACATGTGCCTAGACGTTCTATATTCCCTATACATATACAGTCACACACAATAAAGGCATTAATTTATCTAACCTCATCAAATACTTCATACGTTCAGAGTAGGGCAAAATGCCTTTTTTCTTTTTTCTTCATTAAATGGATCATCTTTGCTCAATTAAACATGCCCAGGAGCTATCTGATGGGTAGAGAAAGCCTGATTCTATTCCTCTTCCTCCTGCCTTCTTCTCTAATGTTACTCACACCCTCCTTGAAAACATCACAGAGCAGAGCAAGGGAGCAACCACTTCAGGCCTCCCTAGAAACAACTTTATCACGATTTTATTTATCAAAATTACGTGATTTGAGATTTCCTAGAAGAGAAAATTGTATGTGAAACTGGACACTGGAAAAAAAAAACCAGCAGTCCCCTCCTCTATCAGTTCATTCTGCCAACAATCTGTGTCTACAGGATATGACAACACCCCCCCAGCTTGAGGGATATTTTAAGCATAACATTTTACTGATATAACAAATTTATGCAACATGAAATATTATAAACTAATATTAAGATTAATTCAAAATTTAAAGCATTTTTTTTTCCTACGTTGTCTTTATCAGCCAAATGTGAGCAGAATCTCTATTTACTTATTTGTTTCTAGCCCACCAGGGCAGTGACCACCGTGCAGGGCTGGTGGGTGCCCGGAGCTGCCTCCAGCCCGTGTCACTGTTCATGGGACTTGCCATGAACACTGAAGAGGAGGAACCTCTGCAAAAATCACTCACGTTCTTGTTGCACAACCACACGAGCAAAGCTCCCCACCACGGAAAAGGGAGGTTTTCCTGCTGGGTGTAAAAGTCTTAGCCTGGCACACAGGTCTAATGTGATTCTAATGACAATTCAGATGTGTAAACTCTTAACTCCAAACACGTAACTCCAGCATTCCCAGCTACAAACTCCTACATTCACGATGCTCTGAATCAGGCTCTAAACATGAATTTTAATGTGCAACTTCAACCACCTGCATGTGCACGTCAAGCAACACACACGAGTGTCCGACACATGTGCGATGGTGTAGGTGTCTGCATCACATTTTACATGAATTCATGTTACAAGTAAGTGTTTGCAAGTCAAAGCACACACGTGCCCACCCTCGCTCTGTCCAATATTCAGAGCCTTTTAATGCTACAGAAGATTACAGAGTTTTAACTTACTAAAAACACATACAGATTGGTTTCCTGGCACCTGGGAGAGCTCAGTGTATGAGCTTCAAACTGCAAACGCTTCCAAAACATTTGCCAGATTAACATTTGTCAGATTATGTGACATTTGACGAATCTGCAACGGTGAGGGAAAGCACAATTTTAATTTGGGACCATGGGGATATCTCTCAAAATAGAGCTATATTAACCACAGTCTTAGTTCGGGAGCACGTAGGGAAAAGTGTGAAAACCAGGGCAGCACAACCAGGGCACACACAGTCACTTCCAGGACATCACCCCTACCCTCTGCAATCTGTGCACAAAAAACTGCCTTTAAAGTATCAGTTTGATGGGCTAATTCCACGGATTTGTCTGTTCCTGCCTCCATACAAACTTTTGGAATGCACAATACGCAATGGCAATGAGTTCACAAATAATATCATATAAAGATATCACATGAAAGAATATTCATGTAAACACTCAATGAGCAGAAATTCTAGAACTGTGCTTTCATATTCTCATTTACAGCCAATATGCAACAATGTGACCTTTTTTTTCCCGGTGCTACACACCCTGTGAAGAGGTAGCTCCTTAACTTGCTTAGGATTTTAGGTGCCATTTTTTAAAACTACAGCCCAGACGGCCTGAAACAAAAACCCACAAGTCTGAATAAACCCTGAAATTCGAGAAAGCTGCTTTGAACTTTGTGTCATACCTGACAGATCGGCCTGCCTTGCAGCTGATGCCACTACCTGTGAGCAGAACGGTGGTGCCACTGTCCGGAACCAGCTGAACGAGACAGGCTGATGAACACGATGCCCATGGTCAATATATCTGCTTTCTTCTCCTTCCTTTCGTACAAGAGCTTTAGAGCCTTCTGTTAACAGCAATTGTCTCCAAAATGTAAATTACATCCATCACTTCGAGCGCTCACCATAAATTACCTGCCTGAATGGAAAACAAAGCTGCTCGTTCCGATGGCCGCGTCCTGCCCGCGTATTGATTAAGCGCTCTTGATGCTTTATTAGCTTTTCTTCCTCTGCAAAGCCAATAACAGGAGGAGTATTTCTTCGTGGGCTGTTATGAAGTATTGTAAATCTGAGCTGTTATTAACAAGCACCTGATTAGTGGCACAGATGGGTGCGAGGCCGGCACTTCTCTTAACCCACACATCTGCACATAGAGAGGACATCAGGCAGCCAGTTCCATGACTGCACATGGGGCCACCTTCCCCTTGCCATCTGAACCTCTAAAATGGCCAGCTCTCTCCTGCTACTACAGCAGTAAAAGAAAAGGGTGTCGTGAAACTTAGATTCAAAACCAAACCAAGCTTCTGGTGATAAGTACACTTCCCCCAAATTTAGTTTTCCCTCATTAAAAATACAGGCTGAAGATAAGGATTCACCAGACTCACAAAGCAATGTCACACATCAAGAACAGCTCCTTTAAAGTCAGAATAAAAACCCTGTAGAGGGAGAAAAATAGCTCAAAATTTAAGGAAAAAAAGAAGCCCTTAAAAGACAAGATGTTGGCAAGAATTACAGTAGTGTATACCTGGAGTGCACCTGGTGCAAGAACACGGGATATTTAGGGGCACATTGAACTGCACAGGGCAGAGACGACCGGCACCATCACAGCTCTCCTGTCTCCCTGGGAACTAAACAGGAGGTTAAATTCTGAAACGATGCGTAACAGACCTTGCAAAAGCTGCATTGCTCTTACAGCAGTCCTCATACACAGCTCCTTTCTCTTTCTTCTTGCTTTTTCTTCTTTTTATTTCCGTTCTTTTTCCTCTTTTGTTATTGAACTTCACTAGTATTTCCCAATGACTTGAAAAACTGAACTACTATGTGAAGAAATACCAGCTTGGATTTTGTTTTTATCCTCTAAGATAAACTACAGAGCAGGAACAAGTACTTCCTACACGTTAAATATGGGACCCAAATCACGTACAAAATTTTCTTTCTTACACCAGCAGGAATAAGTGAAACGAGAGGAAAAAAATTTATCAGAGTACAATAAACTCTCACAATAGTACTTGTTTTTAAAATATATTTCAGAGATCAGGTATGAATAATGCAACTGAACATCCCAGACATCTGAATAAAGCCCCGCGGACGCTAATTGGCCCTGATTGGAGATGAGTGGGGAACTGTGATTACAAACAGAGCTGCTGCCTCCAGCCCAAACCTCAAGCACACGTGCTGCAATTAGAAATATTTTAGCAAATTAGACAAGTGTTTGCCTTTGCTTGCTAGGGTGGCTATGAACACAACACAAAAGAAAGCACCGTTTGCTGCAAGGTATCTTTCCTCACACCAGGGCTCTAAGAAGGATTTTTTTTTCCCTCTTTAACTTTCTGTGCCACAAAACAAAGACTTTTTAGAAAGGTTTCAATACATAGCAGTGACGCTCTTAAAAGCACCCAAATTATGAGCAAGGCTCCGTTTGGAATGTAGATTCCCTGACTCTGAGGAACGCTGGACAGGCACATCCTGGGTTTCTGAGCTGAGACCCCTAACCCCATTGCCCGCAAAGACCTTTCAAGAGACCTGGTCGGGCATCTGCTCCCTGTCCCCATCGCAGGGCCTCAGCCAGAGATAGAAATTGCATTTAAAACACCCAAACTGGCTGGTTATCCCAACGCTATAGTCTAAGCAAGCTAGCAAATGAAGGAGCTTGCATTTCAGGGCACCTCTGTTTTAGTAAGGCAGTTCTTTACAAACTTCTCTTTTCCATAATATAATTACCCCCCAGGACTAACTGTGTGAGCAAATTAGTTCTTTTTTTTCACATGAATAATGGAAACTCTTCTTTCAAGCCATTGGGTACTGAAATGAATGTAAAATTTCTTAGTAGGAAAAGAACGATATGTGCCCAGTTTCTGGCTTAAGATTAGGAGGAATTATTGAGATTTAAAGAGAAACTCCTATTTTCTTCTGTTTTTTCTTAAAAATTGCCCATGCCTGTCAGTGTTAATCACTAACGCTTCCTGGTAGAGCAAACTTTTACCCATCATCAGATCTAGTAGAGCAGGCTGTGAGATTAATGCGAATGAATGGAAGGCTTCTCCCACTGGGGAGGGAGAAGGGTCTAAGTATTTCTTTCTTACTTCTTTCTTCCTATGCCCTCCTGAATATTCTCTCTTTTCTCTTGTTTCTCCCTTTTGAATATTTTCCTGTCAGTTATTTGAGCAGAAGAACTCGCCGCCCTGAGCACAAAAATACTGTGCTTATAATTAAAGTTGCAAAGTTGCTCTCACTTTTCCATGGCAGAAATTAACTTTTTGGTACCCACTCTGCAGGGCTGAAACACACAATCTGCACATTTACAACGTGCACAAGTGAGAATTCCTTATTTGCTTTACAAAGACGCGTTCCTTGGCATTTAACTGCGCTCCCTTACCACGTCTTCTAGCGAGTGATCTTGTGTGTCAAGGGCAAAAGAACCCACAGGGAAAAAAAAGATTAAATCTTCATCAGTTTAATTTGTAAAGAAACCCAAGGGAGGTCACTAGTCCCAGAGACTTCACTGCCTAATTTGTCCTCTGAAGTCTTGTAACTTTTCTGACACCAATGGGTGCCTGTTAACTCTCACTCACTGTTCCTGGAGGACAGATTTTCTGCAGTGGCCCTGGAGCTGCGGAGCAGGCAGGCAAAGAGCTCGACTGTTCAGAGGGCCCAGAAGCCAGGGAGCCGACGGCTGCTTCACAAACTCCATGTAACGTCAAAGCAGATCCGAGCATTTCAGAAAAATCTGCATCTTTCTTGCTGGAAATGAGAGCGAGGCGAACGTCCCTTCAACAGAATTCCCACACAGGAATTCAAAAGGGAGGCTTCAGCTTGCATGTGGAGTTAGAACAGGCTGGCAAAAGAGAGGGATATATGAGCTGTTAGCTTACCTGCAGCTCAGGGAATGAGCTCAACGCAAAAGACCCGAGCAACCAGACCCTGTTTTTGCAAGTGATGTTTTCTAAGCCAGAGGTTTCCTTTAAAACAAAGAAATCTGCTCAGTGTGACTGCAGAAGGCACCATTGGGTGCAGAGTCACCCCAGTGACACCTGCACTTGAACCCATTGCAGCTTCTGCACACACAGATGTTCCCACATGCAGCACCTCCAGTTTTATGGTCTGAGAGCTCCGGTTATAAAAACACCTGAGTTTGAGCATTTTACCTGTCACGGCACAGGCCATCACGCACAGAAATCAAAGGGCTAAAATTGCTAATCCTGCAATACTTAAGCTGGTTCATCCCAGAGCCAGAAAGAGCCAATTTTATGCAATACAAGCTTCACGTGCTGGTTTCTGACACAAACTACAGTTGCCTTTTAACTCTATCTAGGTGCCAGGCGTCTGGTCTTGATGCACGGCCACACTGATCTTCTTCAGTGGGTTTACTGAAGAGAGATTTCAAATTCTCTTAAATATTAAAGTAACAAATAGAAATAAACTTAATATTCTTAGGATGTGCTGTAAATCTTTAATAAATTAAAAGCAAGGGGCAAAAAATATCGGGGCACAGAGACTGCAAACACTGGCATACAGGTTTGCATAGAAATATCGATATACCCATACTGAATTTGGGAATGAAACATGTAACCTCAAGCCAAGGCAAACCTATTCCACAGACCCGCAGACCATTTGCGGCCCTAGTCCTGTTAGCAGAAGAGCAAGGGAGGAAATAAGTCAATAAATGTGTTTACCTTGCTCTTGAGCTCAGAGACCACGCAGAGCTCCTAATTTAACCAAAGCACTTCAGACAAACCCCACAGGCTCTTCAGGCTGTGCAAAGCCAGACGGACAGCCCAGCTCAGCAAAACCCAAGGCAGGAAAGCGGGGCCTAAACCCACCTTAGATGGGACTGAGCGTTACTCAAAGCCAAGACCGTTCTTTGCCCTGGCAGGACAAGTGCTGTGCGATGGGGCCCAAGTCAACGGCAGCTCTTGGCTCGGTTTCCACCCTCTGGATTCCCACCTTTCGCTTCCAATCAAAACCGAAATCCCTCACATTCAAACGAGTCTAATTGCTGCTTTGCATGGAAGAGACAGCCAAATTCATTCTGACTTGCAACGGGAAAGTGTGATATATGAGCGAGGGACGGCAGGGTAACGTTACGGTTGGTTCTGAAAACGCAGCTAGAAACACGCGTCGCTCCGAACGTCTTGGCTGTTGCCAGCAGTTACGACTGTTGGCAACAACCACCTCGCGTTGTCTGAGACACGGCGGTGATCCCGTGTTCAGAGGACAAGACAGACGCTGGGATCTGAGCTACCACGTTGTGTTTACCGAGAGCCACGGTGTGTCTTTAACACAAGCACGGAGCCTTCCCAGGGAAGGCTGCAGTCCATTTCACCACATGGGATGTGTTTTTAAAACACAGCTCTTATATCTCCATCTTTTTCCCTCCCTGCTCCCTTTTTCGGAATACCCTGCTGTGTGCTGTTGGAGCTGGGACTAAAAGACAGGGCAGGAAATCAGTCGCTTTTGAGAAAAAAACACTTCTTGTGAGGCTAAGATTTTAAGTTTTATGCTGTGTTGTTGCTTGCTCCTATAAGGGTCACCTGAACTGGTAATATTTATCTGTAAAACTGACTTGCTACTTAACTATAATCTTTCAATATCATCAGGTTAAAACTCATACCGAGGTACAAAACACTCAGGCTTTTGCCCTTATTGCTACCTTTACAGCCATACAAATTACCCCACTACTGAATCCATACACTTCTGATTAAACTACAAACTGGCATTTGAATATAGCATTTGAAGGGAAAAATCCACAAAACTAAAGTATAATTATAGGAAGGGGAAAAAAACTAGAAGTTCTACCAAGGTCATTAGTGTGCAAAATGCAAATTGTCTCCCATTTGTCAAAGACCCCGGGGAAGCCTGGAGATAATTGAAATGATAGATGAACAGAGGAGACTAACTGCTAATGGTCTGTATATCAATGAATCAGTGTCACACTTATGAAGGGCTTTGGGAAATTATTTTAAATACTTCATCTGTGGCTGAAGTTTAGCCTACTTTTAAGCTGGAAAATTAAGTTCAGTTTATAGTTAAAGCTTATAAAGTTATAGCTTATAAGTCCGTAAAGACTGAGACTACGTCATGGCTTCTCCTAGTTGCCTGTTTTCTTAGTGTTTTTAACTAGGAACTGCTTAGGGCAGGGACTTATGTGAGATGGGTTTGTGGGGCACTGGTCAAAGATGCAGGCAATGGAAGGACTGAAATGTGTCTTTCTGAACTGAAAAGTTAAACATGCCTTGGAGATAAGTTTGCTGCGGTGACACAGAAGGCCATATTTCCACTTTAAAGGAGGAAATATTGTCAAAAGATAAATGGTCCTAGCTGCTCCTCCTGTGCTTGCATCAGGGCAGCACAACGATGCGCTGAGAAGCGACAGCAAAAAATATGTGCAAGTGAAAGCGAAGTTTCAGACATTTGAGCCTTTGAGGCTTGGGCTTCATCTTTTGGTTCTCTGTTTTTTCTTCTGCTTTTCTTTCTGCACCACAGGCTGAGTCCCGATGAAGGCAAACAGCAGGATGCCCACACGCTTTCCAGCAAAATGGGTTTTCCAGCAGAAAGCAAGGAACACATTCCCTTGAAGTGACAGCGCTCTACTGAAACAAGTGGCCTTGCCACAAAATTACGTGAACAGAGCCTCTTTCCACTCGCTATTTCACTGAACAAATGGCCCAGGCAGCCAGCAGAGCAGCTTTACAGCTGCCTATTTAGGACACAGGGTTGTTTCACCTGAAAAGGGCACCACAATAGCCCAGCGTGCTGAAAAATGCACCCAATCCAGAAATTACAGCTGGATTTCCTCAGAACTCGAATAAACCAGTTATATCTATAATAACCCCCCTGATTCCCCAATTATTATAGGGGGGCTGGCACACAATGCAAGCACCTGAATAACGTTCCCAGGAAATCGGCGCTGTTAGGCACAAAACTTTGCCCCAAACTAAGAATTACTTCAAGAAAACGTAACACAGACGGGATATTCCACATAAAAACCTCTCCATGACAGCCCTGATCCAGACAATCACATTGTAATGCTTTAAAACCACACAATTTATGAAAAAAGATCAAGAAATCCCATAAGGCTCCTGAGATAAGATGACAAGAGTCCTGGGTGCTGGAACCAGCCTCCCGAAGCACTCCAGCCTCATGGCACGGACCAGCAGCACCTTACTCCTGGGCACCACGTACCTGGAAAAGGGATACAGATATAAGCAAGTCATTTCAGCTCACAGGTGCATTATGAGGCTCCATTAATTACTCCTTCTGGAGTGATGCCTCTGTATCTGCAGTTGTTTTTATAGCGTACTAAGCACCAATTAATAAAACATTCCAATCTTCTGTTTGCTGAAGCACATTTGTTCTGCTAGATTTTCATTTTCTGAATGAGTGAAATACAAACAAGGCCATTTACACGGGTTAATGACACAGTGCCCATTAACTGACGGGTTATTCTGCATGAGGAGGCTCCTGTTTGCAGGGAACACAACTGATCTGCAGGCTCCCATGAACACAAGTACCTGCAACGCCGGCGTCTCAGCATCCTCTTCTGCTTCTATTTTCACTGTTTGAGAGAGCTGACTCTCAACCTCACCAGTGGAAGGGGATTATCTGCTGCTGATTTCCCAGCACATTCACTGAATGAAGGTAGCATCTTCCCTGGGACAAGTTTTGGTTTGTGGATCAAATTCTCCTTGCTGCTTCTGCTGAGGACGTTTTGCTGGAATGCAGGATAAATTTGCCTCTTTGTGGAGTGTGCTCTTCTCACGTCATATCCTTGGCTTTCTTTCCTCTTATTTCATTAAGATCTCGAGTTATATATACAAAGTGTTGACTTCAGATGCTCATTATGGAAATACTGCAAACCCAGAAGATGTCACAGTGATTTCTTCTGCAGTTTTTCTTTTTGTGGGCGACATTCATATTGCAGAATAATTTAGACAGTAATTTAATCACAGGGTTTAGAGGTCCAGCAAATGTTACATTTACATAATGTCAGTCTTTCAGCAGATAATTTGGTCCTTTGCATGTGTTAAAAGATGACATGGCTTGTTAAGATCATGTTAGTACGTTTAGCCCAACAAATGAATGGCTGGTTTGTTAATCTGCCATATAGTTCTAATTTTCAGAAAGATGATTAGAAAATTCTATTTAGAGCAAACTCATAAGCATTTGCTTTGCATCAGAGTGAGAAATAGAGAAGATTATATAATCTTCTGGTCTAGAGAATAGAGAAGATTATATCATCTTCTGGTCTAGACATCACCATAAAATGGTCATATGTCCTAGCTACTATACAGTTAAAATAAAAATTTCCTTTATGCAAGTATATTGGTTAATATTTTTCTCATGCTTGTATTAAGCACACATGTGACTGAAGACAGTAGATGTGCCTCATAATTTTTACAATATTGTCATAAGAAAGTAAGGGTATTCCATTCTTTGGAAATGTAATATTCTTTTCTCTCCTGTCAAATACTGCTACAGAAAATGAAATAGAATTTAGTTTTAGCAAGGTATTTGCTACTACTCTGGACCTCCAAAAAATAAAGGGTAGTAAAAGTTTCTCTGGACCCACAACACTCAGTATCTGCAGTTAAGCCTGTATTTCTTTTCCGTTTTTGTTGTTTTTTCCTTTTCTCCCCCTCCAAAGTGAGGCATTACATCCCCACTTCTTTCATTAAGTTTCTCTCTTAAATGAAAACTTGCCCAAGACCACTATTTATAGCAGAAAAGCTTGTGTTATCTGGACAACCCACAGCAGTGCAGGATTTTCCCCTGGTCTCCACTGCCTCACTTGTCTGATTTAAATTATATCGTATCTATCCACAGACAAAATCAATAAGTCAAAAATTACACCTGGAGCCGATAGCACATTTTGATCATTTACTTGCATCTTGGACCAATTTCAGCACCCTATAACAGAAATGTGTTTACCCAGAGGACGAAATCAGACGGCCTTCTATCACTGTGATGTATGACAGACATCCAGAGCAAGTGACTGAGAGAAGCTCATCAGCAGGACAGGAGACCAAGGCGGCAGAGAGACACTCGATATTCTCCTTAATCCTCTCAGCTGCCATTTGTTACCTGTCCTCCTTGTCTCACACTCACTTTCTCTCTTGGCACATGATTTTGAAAGGATCATATCTCATTTCACAAACAATTTTATTTCTTCTCCTCAAACACTTCATAGTAAATGGAAGCTGTGTCACTTGTCCCGTGTTTGTAGGCTCTCCTCTGCACGGAATTGGAGCTATGGCTGCAGTCCCTGCTGCTGCTTCAACAGCAAACCCAATTTGCATCATGATGCAAGGGACAGGACAAAGGAGGGAAGCGGGGCAAGGTACAGCCCTTCCATAAGAAAAATTTTGGGAACACTTACAAATTTGAAGTCAACAGTCTTCTCATTCATCCTAGCCACATTAAAAAAAAAAAGAGAGAGAATTGCTTATATTTGCATTAATACTTAGAAGAGTTTTAACACGATCACAGTTAAATTGCAAGAGCTTGCTCAGAAGTTTAATTACCATTAAGGTTAGAAAAGGATTATTTTTATTGACATTTCAACACAGCAAGGTTCCAGATTTAGAGCTCAGGTCTAACACCTACAAGCAACTCAAAATTCACTCCTAAGTAATAAAGTTCTTGGCACAGCACAGCTCCTTTGAATTTTCTCAAATACAGTTGGCAGTACGACACCAAGTTTGGGTGATTCATCAGCACATCTATTTCCCTACGCACTTAAGCCCTTAAGTGGTTCAGAACAGTTGAAGAATGAGGCTCAGATCTCTGTCAACCTGCTGGCCTCACTACTTGACTCCCTGCTCAACCAGACTGGCCTGGACTTTATCACCAATGGGTCTGAATAAGGAACACCTTGGGGTACAAAGAACTAAATGTTTTCCAATAAATTCAAAGTGACAATTTCAATCAAATTGCGATCTGTGCTCATCTTCAAGAGGTTTTTTGCCATTCTTTTTCTTTTCCTTGCAGACTCCAGTGTTTCCCTATAGAAATGCATCTCATCTACTTGGCAGTACTAGAAACGCTGGCTTCCAAGCCCAAAAACAACAGGTCCAACTCTCACAAAGAAAGCAGTGAAAAGCCAGAGAAGTTGCTCCAAAACTTCCTCATTAACATTTCATTAGGTATGAATAAGAATCAAAGAAAAGCTTTGTGAGGAATGCAAGTCACATCTATTTATTGTTAAAACTCTTACAATCACATCACTGACTTTAATTCTTTTATTTCACAGGCACAGTACTATAAATAGATTGCTCACATCCTTACTCTTACGCAATTGCTGGCATGTATATTCTTTCCCTGAAGAGAAATAAAAGTCTTGATTTTATCACAAATGAATTAAGAGCCAATTCAAAAATCCTTAATGTATCTCAAGTAACATGATAGGGGGCAATTCCTTAAGTTTCTAACATCTTTTTACATGAACACCAGCAGGCACATGCTTCACTGACAGCTCTCAATAAACTTAACTGAAAATAAAAGTCCAGATCCATATCAAAGCATTCAAGGAATAGGTTCCACCCTAAAGAAGAAATTAAGAACTCCAAAGGCCATGTTTACTTCATGAGGAATATGTATAGACAATAGGCGCACATATCATATATTGCTTAGATTTATATCTTAGCAAAATCATAAAAGGGTAAGATGTGAATCTTAAGTATTATACGATGCATATCTCTGTTCCCTATTATATATGAACACTTCACAATACAGCACAGAAGAAAATATTCATCCCTCTTGCCTGGCAAACGAACCTCATTCGTGCCCAGGAACTACCTTTTTTTTTTGGCACCAAACTGTGGCACAAAGTTTTTGGGAATTAACTCCCACCTCTGCCAGCATCAAACCTGAGATGAGAGAAACAGGCTTTGCACATCCCTCAATAGCACAGCTCATCTTCCTCTTACTGTTGGAATTAATCACACAGCACGAAGTGGAGCACTGCCTTTATGATGTATAGATTTTTCATACACCCAGGTTACACGTTTCATTTTCTATTTAGTGACACCTTCAAATTTGGCAGTAGAAACTGTAAGATGGCCAAAAGAGAGGAGAGAATTGAGACTAGACAGTATAGTAATGAGAGAAGCCTCGGGAGAGATTACACAGCTGTTTCTTGATGCTAAGCACAAACCATCTGCAACCCCAACTAGCAAACAATTAACTAATTGACATAAGTCCCTATCCATGGCAAAAAAGGAACTCCTTAGTGACTCAATTTGTAAAATATCTCAAAATATATCCCTTTCTTGCATTGTCCTGCATAAGGCACAACAGCCTCTGGGCTATTCTCATGCTTGTCTGGAAGAAGCCAGTCTCAAATGGCCAAGAAGGCAAACAAGACACGAGGCTTAATGAGGCCACAACTTTATTAACCTGTAACTTCAGGGAACTACCTGTGATAACTCACACAGTGTAGGCAAGGATTCATTTTGTTTTTATTCCGGCCCAAGCTCCCTACCCTCCTTCTCTAAGAGCTCCATTCCTCTGAGTAGGAACCAAGGGGTCTAGGGGAGGACATTACCTTTTCTAGACATTATCCTGTCCTCACTCTTTTAAGGAGAACCATATTTTCCCAAGAATTAAGTTGCTCTACAGGAAAAGTGCAGGTATCACACACCGGTTCAGCTGCTACTCAGTCCCAACCAGGTATCAACACAACTATCATTTCTCTTGACAGCATTTCCCACTGGGAAGGTCTACATAAACACCTCAGAAATCACATCCAATACAATATATTGAGGAGGCTGTTATCTAATTTGCATCATCCCTGCCTCCTTCCACCTGAAGGCCTGCTCTGATAAAGCCTCAATATCTGTATCCTTTGTCATATTCCATTGAATTTTACTTATGTGTAGAAGAAATATTTCATAGAGCTCTTCCTGGTGGGAATCAGGCCATCCAGGCTGGCGCTGGCCAACTGAGACCTCTTTTACCATTGAGATACTGCTCATTTCCAGGTAACTGCCTGTCCATGTGAAGACCCAGGGCATGGCAGACCCAAACATTATCTCTTAGGATAGTAATTTTTTATAGAAAGGCTACAGTCCAGGACATATTCAGATGAAGACACAATCAATGTTTACGACATTTGCAAGTTGTGCGCCAAGTACCCTGCAGGCAGAACTCCAGAGTTACACCAGTGGAGGACACGTTAAGTGTCTGGCCAAAAGCATTAAAAAATTCTTGTTATTGTTGTTGGAAGCCAAATGACAAGCAATTCATTACTGCACTGTAATTCAGTGCAATTTATTGGTTGATTTGCTAAGCGGGATTTTAGCTACGTACTAATACACATACTATAAAAAGAATGCAAATCCAGTAATGTTAGTCTAAATGAATGAGAGGTAACATTTTCTCACAGTTTGCAAGAAATTAACCTTTAATGTCTTTTCTATGCTTTGGGAACAGCACTTGGCCAAAAGCTCTTACAGTAATAAAGCAGTGACCCATAGCAAAGAATAAATGTCAGAGTGAAATGATAACAGCAAGCCTATTTGCCAGAAAGTGGTAATTTATAAGATTTTAATTTGAGATCATCATGGGGGGTCAGCCTTATCAAATAATTCAGAATGTAGGTCACAATTATAGCCCTTGAAGTGTGGTTCTGCTCCGAAATGTGACTGTAAAAACGGCATGTTTATTATTTCTAAATGATTTCTTTATCAGATATATTGATTTTAAAAGCAAAACGGTAACGCGGCAGATTTGCTATTGCTTTCTCCTATTTTTATGCTTATGTAGCTAACTCACTGATTTCAGCAGTTATTTTGGATTTACCCCATCCTAAAAGAAACATCAGACCTGCTGTTTCTCACCTCCCTGCTCAATTTGGGCCATTTCTCAGACATTTTCCAGTGAAAGAGAATTAGTTTTGATAGAGTAATAGAATAAATAATAAATAGAAACAGTGAAAGAGCCCCATAGGCTCAAGACAAGAAGGTTTGCTCCACCTTGGCCTATGCAGAGATGAGTAGACAAGGCTGCCGATGGCCACTCTTTTTCCTTTAAGCTACAGTCAAAGTCACGGGGGTTTGGGAAAAACAAGCAAAATAGAACATATTTACCTCTTTGGGGAAACAAGCTGTAAACATGGAGGACAAAGCCATTGAGGACAAGGGACACGTTTACCTTTTCATTAAGAAATCAATCAGGAGAAGATCAGACTTCAACTCAATGCAAGTGAGCAGATGACCTAGGACATCTCCCTTTATAGTCTCCATTCAGAAGAGTGTCACACTCCCATTCTTTCACATTTCCCATGCCATTCAGTAAAGTTATTCAATAATTCCTAGAACTTCCTCAGTAATTCTATCTCCCTACATTCCTCTTCTGTAACAGCTTTAGAAATGTCAGTATATAATTTAGCGAACTTTTTATGGAAATGCAAACAGATGATCAAAACAGAGGGTAGTATCTATTGGTCTGTCCCAGAAACTGCCGTAGCCTAAGAAAAACATTAAACAGATTGATCTCATCTACCTAAGGGAATAGCCCTGAGGTGGAATAAATGGGCAATCCCATAACCTGAAGCACTAGGAGAATTATCTGGAGGTGACAAGTGAACACAAGAGAGCATAACATATAGATAGACGCACCTTTCATTATAAAACAAGTGGGGAAAATATTAGGTAATTATTCCTTACAGGCAATTCGTTGCCTAATGGCCTGAAGCAATAGCAAGGGCAGCTAGAGTTGATAAAGATAGTCCTTCACTGTGGTAACAACCTGCATGCGTGCTGGGATTAATATTATTCTGAAGTTCAGGCAATGCTTTTTAACTATAAATATTGGCAATAGTTAAAGCAACCGATTTCTCTCTCCTGGAAGGCAGAATATCTTACATTAAATAAATCATAATTCAAAAGCAAGATCCCTGAAAAAGAAAAATCCATATCCTCCAAAGGAATAGGCTTCACACATCATATTGTGTGTGTTTGAAAATATGAAATTATGTGCCAGAAAACAGAACATGAAGTAATGCACTGAAAATCACCTTTCTGCCCTTCTCCTCCAGGCTCCCACTGCTTTTCGGAGGCAGTTGTCCAGCAGCATGTGCCTAGTCACAAATGTACACAAAATGCCTGGAGAACTTCCAGAGGAAGCTGATATTTTTTGAAAAGCCACCAACAAAAATAGTTTGCAATGCACATTCTCTTCAGCTGCATCTATCTCTTTTTTTGAAGTTTCAAACGGCAGGCCAAATCTCTTGAAAAACAAAATGTGAAAAACCTAAAGGTTAACAGTGAAAGTGAAAATGAGCCCAGATTCAGTCCTAATAAATACTACTTATTATTCAAAGCTTATGAGCAACTCCAGTGGGGTGCCAAATCCCACAACAGCAAGCCATCTCATTAAATTTTTAACATTCAACTTCTGGTCCAGTCTAGAAAAAAAAAACCTCTGTAAGAGTTTCTCTCAGTCATCACGTTTGCTTCCAGGTGGGTCTAGAACACATACAAGCTCAGGAGCAGCAAGGGTTGGATTCTTATCAAAATGTTTTTATTTGCTTGCTTTTCCTTTTTTTTTTTTTCTTATGGTTACAAATAATTAGATCAATGACGTAACCCAGAGTATATCTATCCTTTATGTTATCCCCTGCAGTAAGAACACTGAACTGAAGGCAGAACATGTTCCAGTTTGCACTCTTGACTGTTCATACCTTTGTGAGGTGAAAGAAGGGGGTAACTGTCCAGTCCTTGATTGGATCCTTCCTGTTCCTTTAGCAGTGTCTGCATTAACGATGTCCTCTCCACGACAGGGGCTTCCATGTACTGCTGGGATGTGAAAGTGTAGAGTTTTCCTCTTCTACTTTAGCTTGAAAACTCCAGGAACTGGAGCAAGAGACACAGAACCTGGCCTCTAGGCATGTTTTTGTTCATATTAAATGGCTACATTATTCTTGAAAATTTGTAATAGGTATGCAAGAATTTATTATTGCATATACTTCTGTAACTTAGCATCAAGACGGTGAAAATTGTGTGCAGGGTGGCTGAAAGACAAGTGCAATTACTAGCGTTTGGAATATTTATTTCAGTAGTTGGGCACAAGTCACTGCCGTGACATTTTCATTTTCCTGGATAAAGCACAGCATTCTGATTGCATTTACCCTGGTGCAACTGCATTAAGATCATTCATTTTTATCCAATTTACATTTCAGTAAGTAACACCCAAATCAGGCCTGTAACCCTTAATCATTAATTGTGGTTCACCTCTTGTGTGCAACAGTAGCTGTCAAAAAGATTTTGGAAAACTGTCAGTCTTGGACACGAGATAAAATCTTGATTAATAAAAACAATTTAAGGTTGAGTTTGTTCTATTGGAAAGAGAGGTCATTGGTACCATGGTGTCAAGAAGCCAATATTTTTCAAACACATGGTATTCTTAGGGGAAATCAAAGCAAAGTCTGTACAGAGTCTCTTGCCAAGTGAGCTAACAACCCCAATAACAAAACAAAATCATACCGATGCTTGGAAGAATTCTTTCCTTAATAAATAAAAATTAAGCCAAAATGCAGAACAAAGTAAAATCACCTTCATGATCAAATTTGGAAGCAGAGGAGGAAACTGTGTTGTGTGTGTGGTATTGGGAGATGTCTTGTTTTATACGTTTTGTTTCACCAAGTCAGAAGATGAATGTAGGTAATCAACAATGCAAATTTAGTTATCTCAGTTTCTATTCCGTTCAACTTTTTTTGAGCTAACCAGAGCTTAAATGACTCAAATAATTTACTGAGAAGTCACTTTAACAGATTTCAGTCTACAGCCTCGCTCAAACTGAGAACATCAAGAAAAAGACATTGTCAGAGATGAAAGGATTGCATGCAGCTGGACTGACCCTATGTTTGAATCATTTTACACATGTGGGTCCTCTCTAATACCAGTGTTTGGGAAACACCAATAGAGCCAGGTCACCTGAAAGCAACTGGAGGGCTGGGGCAAGAGACATGGTCATCAGGTCAACCCACCTAAACCACCTTTGCACCCAAGGCTCCTCATGCAAGTTCACGTAGCCTGTGCCTAAGAAGTAAGCCAAGGTGCAGGTTCTGCGGGCCTCATATGGCCTCAGCTGTAGCTAAGCTAACCAGCTACACAGCAGCTATGCATTGGAGATGACACCACAGCAAATGCCAACGTGATATATTGTGGCAGGAACATCAAAGGAGAAGGGAAGGGGAGGCGAGTGTGAAAATCAAACAGCGTGCTTGGGAAAGAAAGCTAATTTTGAGTTTGATGTGCACGAGTGACACTCATTAAAAATTGACGAGTGCATGTTAGAGGATGCCACCTGGGATTATGCAACTGCTAATTAACATTTAACACCATTTTCTAACCTTATAAAATATTCCTAGCCTGCTGAAGGTTTCTTCATAACAAGCACACTGAAGAAAAATAAAACACAGCACCTAGCAACAGCCAGGAGCATGGGAAAACCTCCTCAATGATTCAAAGCAACACAGGATCCATGCAGAGTGTGCTTAACAGGGCACCATCCCAGCCAAGTGTGGCCCATCAGCAATGGAAGAGCCCCCACTGGTCCCAGTCAAAGGACTCACACGGCCCCAGCTCCTGCCCTTTCTCCTGCCTTGGAGATAAGGGTCATTTGCACCAAAGGTCCCATCTCCAGCTTTTGTCAAAGATATGCATCTTTGTCAAAGATATACATCTAACACTGTATGTGTACAGTATAACCTCATGAAAGAAAATGCCCCATGAATATCTTAGATACAGCCCTAACTACAAAATCCTGACAGATTTTCCTTAAATACACTGGTATTCATGCAGCATGTCAGGAATATTATCCTATCTTTCTTCGCAGGCTTCCAGGTAAACTTGCTAGTTTCATAGCTAAATGCTTTCCAGGGAGGCAAGACCAAGGTTCTCCATCTTTTCACTGTGAAAAGAGAAGGTGTTTGGCTCTTATAAAGAATTCTTAAACCAAAGTCTTTTGAAAAGGAGCAGTATCTCCAGCACGTTCAGATGTGTTGCAGTTTACCCACGTTCCCTGACATTTAGCAGATAACGGCAGCGATAAATGTAATGTAATATGTCCGTTCCCAAGGACACATGATGCCTTGCAGGTCTCACCAACATTGTGTCAACAGCCACTACGGTGCTTCCTTGGGGCAAGAGATAACCCTGTGGGAAGAGGGACCATTCAGAAAACAAGGGTATTTCCCCAAAATAGAAGCTGAAGAGAGAAGAAAAGGGGCTCAGTAAATAGCATTGAGTGAAGTCTCAGGTATAACTTCAGACAACACAAAAGCCTAAGACCAAGGGAAAGTGAGGATGTGTAGGATTAGATAGGATCAAGAATTGTGTACTAAGAAAAGCAGGAAATTGGAGGAAAATTAACTTTTAAGATGCTAGTTGCTCTGTTGCAGGATTTGAAGCAGGGAACTAAGAGTGCCCAACCCTCTATGCTAGCTCCTGCCTCTTCCCTTTCAGTGGCAACACCAGGACCAGCAAAAGCTCTGGAGCTACCAGAGATGTCTGGCATTTGGGTTAATTTTCCAGTGCTTCTGAACTCCGTGTTTCCCAGTCACGGACACTCCACTGGCTGCTCCATGGACTGCAAAAATCTGGATTTTCTTACTGTAGATGGCTGAGAATAGACTTCAGATTTATCCCCTCCCTGCCAAGCAACCACAAATAAACCCACAAAAGGATTATTTTTACCATCCGCACATGATTGTTTTAAGTTAAAAATATGGCCTTTTCTGAATGGTCCTTGTTCAAGCTTTCAAAATACACTTTTGCATAAAAGGATAATTTTTTTGCAGGAAAGCCTCAGCGATAAAGCTTTGCGATTGCCATAAACTGTCATCATCACAGGGGGGAAAAAAAAAAGATCAGAGACTTTAATATCTGCCCAGAGATTCTAACCCTTAAGCCAATAAAAGAAAAACTGTAAATCAGCTTTAAAGATATATTACTGAAATCTTTATATTCCTAGAAGAACATGCATCTGAAAAATTATTACACTACAAATATGAAAAAAAAAGACTATCTTATATGCCAGAAGGAAATTCAGCAATTAAAAAAAGAAACAGTCTTGAAAAGCTTATTCAAAGAATAAGAGTAGGGTTATTTTGATTGCCACTATGCAAATGAAAAAGGATTTAGATAAATGGCATACAGAGATGAATTTTCTTTTTTAATTCTTTTATCAGATCTTTCCAATACGTGAAGTTTCTGTCTAAATTATAATGTAAAATTTATGGGGAGTTCTTACTTTTTTTCATTATTTTCTAAGCATTTTAATTTAAGAAGACACTGACAGCTCATTTAGGGGTACACTTGGGGTAGGTTAAAACATACACTGAAAAAACTTTTAAAAGATTATTTTAAGATTATTTTAAGATACGTATTGTCAATAACTGTCTTTACAAGATACTTGTGTTTTCTGACTACACGATTCACACATTTCTGCTTTTATTTTCTATGTCTTCAACTGCACACTAAGACACAGAATGGACTTTCTCTAGCAAACCCTCATTACTTGGACAACCAAACTTACCAGTCATTTTGAAGGCCACCAAGTCCAAGCTACATTTTAATAATTAATTTTGAAAGTTACATCTCCATAGTTAAATATGATGAGATTCATTGCCAGGAGAAAAAGTAACATGCAATTGTTGCATTTCTCAGAAAACCAGGAAAGCCAAGTCCCCAGCTGAATGGAACACAAACTCTCATGTTTGCCCAGTGTACTTAGCAGCAAAACATATTGGTATTGGATGATAAAAAGCAAAAGCTATAGTTATTTTATACACTATATATAATATAGCGTATAATATATTATATATATAACATATACATTAAATATATATATTATATATATAATATATATATGCGCAGGATATTCATATATAGGGCCCTCTTTGTTGTATTTGGGTGGACTTCCTCTGCAACCAGCCCACCCCAAAGAAAACTAATTTTATTTTTCTACTCTTCAAGCAGAGTATTTAGAAAAAAAAAGCGAAAAAAGAACAAAAAGGTGATTGCCTTCTCTCTTCCAAAACTAGAAAAATATTTAAATCAGAATAATGATTTATAAATAATAATAGGTTATATAAAATTTACAGAAAAAAATATCTTCCTGTTTTACACATAAATTGGGTAACTTCAATAGAGTCAAGGTGCTAAAATCTTTGAAGAAGCAGGGATACATTTCATTGCATTTTTAATCACTATGCCCTGCTATCTCCCTTGAACTTTATGCCTGTCAGGATAAGAAGTTCAGAGTTTAAGCCCTGCCTTCCTTCCCTCCTCAGCACCAAGTAAGCTTCATATTTGCTAATGCAAAAGAGCCCCTCGCTGCCACTCGCTCCATTTTTCATTGTCACGGACTTCAGCGTAAGCAGGGGAAAAGCCAAATTGCTCTGGGCTGCCCACACATTTATCATTTCCTTCAAGAAAGTAAAGCGCACAGCCGGGCACTCACAGATAAGCAGCGCTGGCAGTGGCCACCCAGCCCCTGAAACCAAGTATGGGTCGCCTGAAAGCTGGCTCACGAGGTCTCACCCACCCTTGATTTCGGGAGCCTCGGGGCGGCACCTCCATGGAAGCTCGTGTGGGATGAAGATGAGGGTTGCGGCGTCCGTCAGTGCTCATTCCCTGCGGTGCCACTGAAAACCAAAGGGAGCCTGGGCCAAGAACCACCCATGAATGCTGTAACGACTCCAGTACAAGAAGGATATGGAGCTGCTGGAGTCCAGCACAGGGGTATGAAGCTGAACACCTTCCAGGGGCCTGGAGCATCTGTCCTAGGAGGAAAGGCCGAGAGAGCTGGGCCTGTTCAGCCTGGAGAAGAGAAGGCTGAGGGGGATCTGAGCAGTGTCTTTAAATACCTCAAGGCATTTATAGGAGGGAGTGAGGAGGATGGGGCTGACCTCTTTTCTGTGGTGGTCACTGATAGGACTAGAGGAAATGGCCACGAACTGAAGCTCCAGAAATGGCCACGAACTGAAGCTCAAAAAGTTCCACAGGAACTTAAGGAAAAATTTCTTGATAGTGAAGGTGACAGGGCCCTGGCACAGGCTGCCGAGAGGTTGGGGAGGCTCCTTCACTGGAGATCTTCACAACTCACTTGGATGCAGGCTGTGCCATGTGCTCTGGGTGACCCTGCGAGTGCAGAGGTTGGACTAGATGATCTCCAAAGGGCCCTTCCAACCTTAAGGACTCTATGAGTCTATGGCTTCCTGCACAACATTCCTCTTGCATCGTTCATAGCATCTCCATCCTGCTTTACAGGGACTCGTGAACATCCCACACACCCTCTGCAACATGTCTGCTCCGGCAAGGCGGCCGGTTTGCTCATCGGGTTGGAAACTTGCCACACAGGGGAACCTCATCCATCTTGTTCAAGGCACAGGAGCCCATATCTTGTTAAGGCTTCTTCCCAGAAATACTGTCAAATTATTCATTTATTTATTCAAAAGAATCACCTCTGGACTTTAAAAACAGGATATGTCAGGGGAAAGAAAGGATTACGAAAGGTATATTTAGACTCATGCTTTAATTTTTTAACCCAGAGGAAATCATTTTTGTGCTTTCCCAGAAGACTATATTACTGTGCCTTACCTGTTTGGAATTATGAAAACAAAATTAAGGAATTAAGATTTTTAAAATAAATACCAAGGTCTTATCGTGTATCTGTATGTTATGTTCTCTCTTAAGTAATGACTAGTAACTGAGCCCCTGAGGAGCAGAATTAATTGAGCATCACATTAACACAGCTGCTTATTTTAGGGCTGACAGATTTCCTCATGCCGCTGCACTGCAGACAGGAGCATCTATGTCCCAGGATATGAGAGTCACTCACAGATACAGACTGGATCTGGTCCTTCCAGATTCATTTGCACTTTTGGCCTTCAGGTATCGCTGAGCTGAGTTCTGTGATTTTGCACTGCTTTTCCTCAAAACTCTATGGGAAGTATAGCAAAATAATAAAAACATATTATTCTGCAATTCCACTTCGCTATTTTAAAACCAGCTCTTAAATTTTTCTGGCGCAATTGTGACAAGAATTTCAATAGGTGACCTACGCATGAATTAAACTGAGACTTCATTAAGCAGAATACACCTGAAACCTGCAAGATTACCCCTCAAAGCGCAAAAGTATTTGCCATTTCAGGAGCTCTATTCTTTAACTGTGCTGCTTCCTCGGAAAGCTTTTCCGGATGGTATTTTGCCGGTCCCGGATAGCTCGTCACGCGAACAAAGCTCGCGCTGCTGGGAAGGGAGGGAAGCATCTCCATTATTTCATTTTGAAGAGTGGCTGTTGTAGAGCAATTACTTTGCATAAAATCTTTCATAATGAATTAAGAACACGGCAGTTGCGCTGCAGCCGGTCTGACACAACAGGCCATCCATCACGGAAATGATTCATAAATTAAACCAGCCCCAACTAAGGCCTTCACATATCACCACGTAATAGCTCCTAAGGAGCCATTATGGTTATTCTGTCAGTAATGGATAAACTTCCTGACCCTTTTAACTCCAGCCTCCCATCAGTTCCCAGCACTAACAGTCCAGTCCATCCCGTTTACGATCGCTGAGCCCGGCTTTCCTGCTGCATGGAAGTCAAGGGTAGGACGGCTGATGATCACAAGCAACTGAAATGCTCCTGACTCTATTCTTATCCTCTTTTTATTTCTTTCTCACTTGATGCTTTTCTGAAATGTTTCACCATACCGTGTTAATTATCAGATTGGAACCAGAAATGATCTGCTAAATGCCAAATGCTGCCACAATGGAGCCCTGCGGAAAATCACTCTGTGTAATTTAAGTGATCTAGTAAATATTTCACCAGTTGCCACCAATGAAAGGTCTCCTTCCAAACGAAGTGCTCTGTGTCAGGGAGTAAACACAACTGTCATTCCAAATGTGAAATATATCCATTAGGGAATCACAGCACTGAACGCAAAAGCCAGAGTTTGAAGCCTCAGTGCTCGTCTAAAACAAGTTGTTTTGAATTTTATCTCAGTTTCTCTAAGAAATATTATGGTCTAATTTAGAAATGTGAGTTATTACTATGAAACAGTAACATAGCTGCTTATATCTATATTAATTTAAGGATTACTTCAAATAAAACTGTTCTTTAAGAATGCAAAAAAAAATAGAAAGAAACATGTTTAGGTCACATACAAAAAGACTGTAATATAACTTGATAAGAAACAATAAAAGGTAGCATTAAAAACACCACAGTATTTTTATTTACAAGCAAGCTTTACCAGAATAAAAGGCACCATTTGAAGCACAAGGTATATACAAGTGCATATAAAGAATACACTTGTACTTCAGATAGTCCCTTAGTGTAAGTTTAAGGTCAGAGATTTATTTCAAATAAATAAAAACTAAAATTTTGAGTTAGGATGCCCTGCACAATGCAACACAATGCAAGTCAGTGTAATTTGCAGCTGCACACATGTAATAAAACAGCCTAAAAACCAGCCTGCCTCGTTACTGTAGCTTTGGCAATTTCATTGCTATTCATCCTACACCTTGCAGAGTTCACTCGCAGATCAGGCGCATCAATTACCGCTTTATCCTGCAAGGCTCTGATATTACCTTAAGGAAAGCTCAGTATATCTGAATTCAAAGGCTGGCAAGGGGCAGTCATGACTTAAATGTATCATTCGGTTTGCGCACTCAACAAGGAAACCTATCATCAGGAAAGTGGGTAATCAACCAAATAATCTTGCATTCACTTCAATTACAGTTCTGTACTTTACGGTTCTAAAAACTGAGGGAAAGGATATTTTTTTCTCAACAGTAAATATTATTTATGGATTACTAGCTTTTTTTTCAAAGGGAAAAAGAGAGAATGAAATGAACAGGTAAACTGCAAGAAACTGCACATCCCGGGTTTCTTGCCAACATTATTCTCCAGGATGGTTCAGATATTTTTCTTTCAGGGATTTTATGCATGGTAAGCAGTAACAGTATCCAGAAATACTTTCATTACAGCAGCCTTCTAGATCCACTGGGATAAATCACCTCTTACAACAGCAGTACCAAATACGTCATGTCATTTTAAACCTCCGGATGCCTCAACTCATCCTTTACTTCGCCAGTAATTACTTTTTTTTTCTTTTTTTTTTTTTTTAAATGGGAAATATATANGCGGAGCTGGACGATGAGCCCTCACTTTGAGTTAAAAAGACGATTAAGCTTGAAAAGCAATTAGGCAAATTCACTGAAGAGTAACCCATCAGGAATTTTTTAAAGAGAAAAATATTACCTGCTTGACTATTTAAGGCAGCCCTGTCACATTCATCTTGCCCTTCAGGAGGTGCCTGGGGTTGATGTGCGCTGCAGCCCTTGTCTGGGTGAGGTGGCCCCACATGGTCCTCAACGTGGCACTTGCAAAGGTCAAAGAAGTGACTGGTCGCATCATTTCAGTCTTGAAGAACAGGTAGCTTTGGTACAAATATTTGTTTTCCTAGATCTTGGCAAGGTAAAAATATTCTAATAAACGCTCACTTCTATTTCTGGTGCTATTCCCATACCTTGGGAACCTTGAGCTCCCCAAAATCATTGCGAGCTGTTGTGTTCGTGTTAAAGCCTCGTTCCGTCTTTCATGCCTACAACCACAGCCAAGCACACTTTTCACAACACCTAGCAGTCTGAAAACCATAATTTCATTTGTGGTGCTTGTGAGAGTTTTTAGTTTTCCAGCTCTCCTCTATTTCCCACTAAAGCCTAAGAACTCGGGTGCAAAGGGAGATGAGGGGAAGGTGTTTGGAAGCGGCTGTTGTTGGTTTCTGGCTTCTTTTTAATGGCTTAGACTTGGACTCTGACTTGTGCTTTACAGACTAATAACTCTATGATCTTAGCTGCTCTTGGGCTGCCCTTAGGAGTGTAATTACCTTTCACTCTTCTGCTACTCAGCATTAAATTTTTGGTTTTGCCTTTATAAATGCATAGGAACCAGCATAACATGGCCCTTATAAAGTCTGAACATAAAGCTCCAGATCCAGCGTTTCTCATGGCAAAACTAGCACTTTTCCACGCTATCTCCTTCAGCACTTATTTGTAGGAGATGTCTCATATGACCGATATAATTTTATATGTATTTGGTGAAAAAATTACATCCACAATTCAAATTGCTGTTGCTCTGACTTTCCTGTGGATTTACATCAACAGTTACATATCTGCAATGCAACATAACCAATTTCACTGAAATGTAATCTATTAAGACAACACACAAATACAACTTGGGTTACATAAATGAAGCAAGGACTTGCCCAGAGTAAGAATTTCTCCTCCTGAATTTGTGTAGGCAGATGCAATGCAAACCTTATTCAATTTTTGTTGCATGTGTATTTTTTCTTTCTTGGATTTGATAAAAGCCACAAATGCAATCTAGTGGCTTTATTTTTACTTCCTTAGTATTGATTTTTTACATCCTTATCCAGCCCAGCACCATATAAGAAACATATAAAAAAGACTGTCTTCTGTAACTCATCTTTTAACACCTCCAGCCCAAAGGCTTCATATAGTTATAAGCAAAGATTTATATGTCATAAATTACTGAAAATAAAAGAGGGGTCTTAAATAAGTTCTATCTCTAGAAAACTTGTATTATATTCAAGATAACAATGTCTTTACTAGTGAATAGGAAAATAAGTGTATTTAATAGGTCTTCTCATACCATAAACTACAATGCAGTACTCAGATGCTAAAATTCATTACAGAAGAGATGCTTGTTCAAATCCTGCATCATTTGACTTACTGCTGAGTGTTGGAAAACCAAATAAATGAGCCCCACAACACCCTTACAGATCAACAGCCCATTGAGTAAAGAGAATCCACTTAAAGAAAAAAAACAAACAAAAAGCCCCATATATATATAAAGTTCAAAGAATAAATAGGAAATGCTGCAAGTGACATTTCCTGTCCTTGTAGCACAGACTTTCTCCCTTAAGTGTCTGCTTAATGCTTTTCCCATAAGAGCCCTGGACCTACACTCTAGCACTGAACGTACTGAATGGCCATCACTTTCTTACAGGGAAGCTAGTAAAGGGACTAAGACTTTTGTTAATGGGGGTCTTTCTGTCTTAAATTCTGCCACAAGTCAAACTATGATAAAAATCCAAAAAAAAAGTGCCGTACAATTCACTAATCCTTATTGTACATAGGTATTAAATAAATATCAGTTTTCTACCTGCAGCAAGTAGTTTCCATAAGATATTGTGAGTGAAGGAAAAGGCCTGGCCCCGAGCTAGCACCTTGGCACGAGGGTCAGGGTCCCTGAGGTTCCCACCACAGCAAAACAGAACTGGTCGCCAGACTGCAGATGGTAACAGGCATCCACCAGCAACTTCATTAAACACAACCCAGGGGCCAGTGAAAATACACCGCCAAGAAGATTAAAAATAGCAACGAGTGCTATCAATTCACCTGAAATAAATATCAGCTGTCTGTGTTACATTGTATTATTAATTTAAACAGGGAGACAGACGTTTTGTATTGACTAGGCCATCAGCTTCACGGGTCTGCTTCCATCAGTCTTGGTGGACAAGATAAACACCCTTGGTACGGAGATAGCATCTTGCATCTAAGACTATAAGCTGAGACAAGTGCAAGAACAAACTACCCACTGGCTAAGTAAAAGGACTGAAATGTACCCAAGAGCTTTGGTCACTTGTTACGAGGCAGGAAAGGGAAGAGAGAATGAAACCAAAAACCTAATAGTAGTGTGAACCAAAAAAAATAAAAAAAAAGGGGGGGGGGCAGGACTTGCATGATGTGATTGACCTATGGCAGCAGGAACAGAGTCCAGGTCTAAGTTATCCATTCCTGCCTTGTGTGCTGCTGTCATCTCCCTCTTGGCAGATGGCAAAAAATAGACTCATTTATCAGAAGATGGAAGGAGACTAGTATTGGCATTTTGGAGAGGGTTATTTTTATTAAATTAAAAGGAAAAAGAGACACCAAAGGCATAATCAACATTTCAGGAGCTCAGTTTTAAGGAGGGCATGAAGTTTTCCTGCTCATCATATGTAACCACATCTTCCCACCGGAGACCCAGTTCTGCTCCCAGCAATTCCCAGGATGGGGTTGGATAACGCAGCCCACGCTGCTGCTCGCCATCCTCCTCCAGACCTCGGAAGGGAAGCCAGCGCTGCTGGCAAACACACAAGTCTCTGATAACAGCGTCTGTCCCCAGGAAGCTGATCCACAGTACTGCACCCACCTCGAGAGCTCCGTAGGGATGCGATAAGGATGAAGGGAAGCATGACCCATGGAACGGAGGCGATCGGGGACCCGAGGGAGGTGCTGAGGCGCGAGGCAGAGCGCTGCAGTCCTGCCATGGCCATGGCCACACGGCTGGGGAGCCGCGGGATGACAACCCGTCCGCTCCATGCGAGCAAAACCACCTACCTTTTGTTGCTGTACAACACAAAAGTGACACCCTTATGAAGCTGCTGTCACTGCCAGGGACAGGTTCAAGGAAACATCCAGTCAGTAAAGATGCTGAGGGACAGCTCGAGGGCCTGGAATTGCACCAAACCCCAGGGCTCTCAGCTTGTTGAGCTGGGTCCTACCTCTTTATTTATCCAGTTTTTAAAATCTCGCGAGAAAAACAACCCACCATTTGTAAAGTTTTTCACTGAGCAGGAATTGCTCAGAACTGCAAGAACTGCAGCGTCTGTCTCCCCATGAAGATAAGCACAGGAGATCCTCCATGCCAGCTGACTGCTTTCCAACCAAAACCCTCTGCAAATCAGCTGCTGCACTTCTCAGCAGCAAAGCAGCACACCAGTTATTTTCTTGAATGCTGAACTGTTGAACTGTTTCTCCTTCTCCCCTCCCTCTTTACAAATACAGTGCTGTAGAAAATTCCCAGGAGATCTTTAGATTTATCTTGTTCTATCTATTGGCTTTTTCCCTTTGACTTCCATCATCCTGGCAATTTCATTTCTAATCTGGAAGCCATTGTAATTTTCTTTTTTTCCTAATACATAGATGAATGGCCATGCAGACACTGCTGTGAGAGCTCTCCTAACGAGCAGGCTTGATTTGCTTAGTCCTTAGCAAAGCCCAACTCCCCCTTGCAGGAACATGCTGACTGTGGAGCTCCCAGGAGGAAAGAGCTCAAACGTTCTCAAGTTGCTCCTGTCAGCAGGTTGGGCTGTGGATACATGCAGAAAGCAGATATGAAAGGAAGAAGGGGTCACTGTTATATATGGCTATTTTCATGATAGTGCCATGCTTCAATAACTTCTTAATCAAGATTTACCCATTAACAGCTGCCCAAAGCTACTGTCAGTTTATAGTGGACACCCATACTGAGCAATAATGGCTTGTGCTGTGAAAGAATAGATTTATTCTCAAACTATAGTTACTGAAAGAGCATTTCTAGACTCCTTATTTACGAGGCACATCAGAAGAATTTCCTTGCATTTATTGGACTATATATCAGACTTTTCTCTTTGCTTCATTTCCCAGAAAAGGCTTACAGTTGATAGAAGTATCATACTGAAGCAGAACATTTTTTAATCAACACCTAATTCCAGAGAAAACAAAACACTATGAAGAAAGGTACCTCTGCAGGATTCCATATGAATGTCAGTCTACATATCGAAATTTGGCTCTTAATTTCACACATATCCCAAAAAGGGACAGAATCAGGTAGACAAACCTTCTGCAGATACTTAGCCAACAAAAGAGTTTCAAACTAACATTTTCTCCTCCTGCTTTTTATCCCCCTTGCTCCCCAATACTATCTTTATAATATAACAGGGGAAAAAATTAAAAAATGACTTCATTATTCAGAGAAGTAACACCAGGTTGTTTTGAAATAAATAAGTAGAGTTACTAGCAACACGTTATTGATTTTCTGCTGGATCTGTCTATCTCCCCAGAATTTTAAGAACTGTTTAAGCAGATACATCCATTACATGGTGAGAAGACTCTTAAAATTCCTTAATAGGTCTGTACTTGATCACACATTGACAGCACCTCAGCCTGAAATAGTTTAGGACTATCCATTTATGTAGTCTGCAGATGTAGAGCCCAAACCAGCCAGCACAAGGGCAAAGTGAAGGTCAAATGCCTAAAGCACTCCCAAATAGCAGCTGTAACACAAAACTACTGCTTCAACTCATGGTCATCAGTTAGTGAAGACAGAAGCAATTCACGTTATCAACCATACAAATAAAATTATTAAGGCACAGACTGCTTTCTCCATCTGAAACAGTACCCCAAGGAGAAAGATTTTAACTTTGCTGCTAAGGAACTGAGCAATTCCTATCTTATCTTCATTTGCTAATATAAACAGAATACCTTCGCTAATTCCCCAAAGCAGCTCCTTCACAAAGCCTTCATGCAGTCCGCTCCTCATGCTCTCCTCCTATCGTGGGCACAATTTCGGAGAACATTTAATGAATTAAATCTTGAAGCATTCAGATTTTCCATTTGAAATGTAGTATATCAGCATGCTGTCACCTTGCTAATAAAATGAAATAATGTGGTTTCACATCCATTTACCAATTCCCTAGAAACGAAGGTAATTTTTGTATTTTAATGCACTAGCTTAACGTGGGAGAGCAAGAGATATTTGGTTAAACTTTGACAGAAGACTAAAACAAGAACATGTTAATCAACTGCGTAAAATGTTCCGTCTTGCACGATTCTTGTTTTCTGCTCCTTTGCTTAAATAGAAATATTTTCCTCATTACAGTCTTGATTAAGGAGTTTGATGTGCTGACCTTGAACATCAAATTAAGCTCCATGTTGCAAGCAAAGCAGCCTATCTTCTCTAGTGGCTTATAAACTCATTAGATGCTTCAGACATTGTTTTAAATCTGCTGACACTAAATTCATTTAATATGGAACAGAACTGTTAAGATTTATGAGAAGCAAATCTGCATTTAAGTGCAACACACAATCTCCGGGTGATTTCCACCAGCATCCCTTCCACACTTACTGCTTTTACAACAATTCCCTATCAGACTGTTAATTATCTTTTCATTTTCCAGTCAAATGATCCACGTGAAAGAACAGTCTTGACAGCTGCTGCTACAAATGGGAGCCAGAAAGGCTACAGAACTGAACGAACAGCCGCTTCGCGGGGCCGTACGGCTTGAGACAGCCGTGCTGCCCACCATGCACAAGTTCAAACGGAATAATTTCAGTGTAAAAGTTCACTTGCTGCTATATAGCGAAAATAATTTATTTCAGATGCCGTGTTTTTTGAAGCTGCCATATCAGAATTTTAAATCTTTTTGCCATGTATATTCCTTTAGGGCACACAAAGTGAATCAAGGCTTTTTTGCTTTCATGAATTCTAGACTTTGACAAGAGTTCATAGAGAAAAGGGAACTTCTGAACATCAGACAAGCCCCGCGTGCCTGGTCTTTGCTCAACACGCTTTGTTTTCATTGTGGCAGCACAAGTTTTGTTTGCATTTGAAATGGGACATTTGGTAACAAATACAAGTCGCTAACTAAAAAAACAACTCCTCCAACAACATGAATCTCATCCACTGTGAAGGATCAGCCTCACAGAAGAAAATACAGTTATTTGTAAAGACACTTAAAGGGACTGTCAGGAGGTAGCGCCCGCTAACAGTAAGGAGGAGGAACAGAGGGGAGGGAGACACAGGATAATTTATTATTGGTATAAAACTCTCACCAGATTAATTTGTCCTATAAGAGGGAAAGTGCAAGTTGCAAACCCTCATGCTGACAAGATGCAACTAAGCAGATATACTGCAGAGAAAGGGTCAGTATGAGGACACAGAGGCACCTCCAACATCCAGCAGCATTCCCTACATACCCAGCTGAAATGATTCTCTCTCGTGCTCCACATGGCGTGCGGCACAACGCTCTCAAGCCGGATGGCACCGAGGATGCTGATGTGCAGCTCTGCTGCCAGCCTGGACACAGAGCCAAGCAGCAGCAGCAGCCACATGGGTGGCTCCTCTTCCACATTGATCACTTTGCTCAATACCAACAACCAGCTACTCACCGCACACCAAGACTCTCTTGGAAGTTTGGCTTCAGTCTGCACGTTGCCTGAGAGAAGAGGACCCAAAAATAAGTATACCAATCCGTAAGATTGGTAGGGAAGATGCTCCATCAAAAACGCATCACAGCTTTGAGCTACTTTGTGAAGTATGTGGGTAGTTCATCTTATCTGCAATTAAAGTCAACGTCCATCGGAAGAAATATTTCAAAATACAAAAATAAAGACTACTTAAAAAAATATTTGTTTTAAAAGCTCATGCGAACCACTGTGCAAGTGCTTGGGACTGAAGTGTTTATCTAAAAAGTAATTCAAATTAGCTTGACAAAAGAAAGTAGCAGCAACAGAACCTGATCTTGCTGTTCAGTTGACTTCTCTATTCCCACAGCTGTTGGAGGGGAAGTAGCTGTATCTAATGTCAGCAGGAGTGCCCGGAGCTGCAATTCAAGCCAGGATGGCAAGGTGGAAATAGGGGTCATGTGTTGACCTTCTAAGTAAAGAAAATAGGGAGTGTAATTTCAGTCCACAAGAAACTAACATGCAAATATAGAAGGACAACAAAAAGGACTTTATCCTGTATTTAAGCTGGAGTTTCTCAAGTTGATCAAAGAATTGGAGGTATTTAAGCAGAATCACACAGCTAACTACCTCCAGAGAGGAATGCAAACTTTACTAAGGAAAAGAGTACCCAGCCCGATAAAGGATATGAAGAAATCACCAGCTATTTCTGCCTTTTATTGAATCCAAAAATAAAAGAGGAAAAAGCTATACTAAAGGCATGGCAATCCAAAATATTTTCCTTAAACACAGAATTTATGATTGTTCTCTTCCCTCTTCTCCCCCAGCTAATGCTATAGTCCTTATATTTGATACTCCTGGTACTTTTCATCTATTTTGGTCCTAAAACAATTTCAGAGAATCTCTCCTTCCCCAATATGCTGTAGCTTTATTCCTCCATAACCACCTAGTTCTCCACACAGACCCATCAGGGTTATCTCCTGCTGCTCTCCAGGGCTCACAGTAGCTCCAAGTGCCACTTAACATTCTCTTTTTATTGAAACAGAGATGCAGCGTTTGGCAACCTGGAGCACCTCTTTGTCCTGCTCCACGTGGGAACAGCAGCTACACAAAGCTCTGCGCTGGGCTCTTCCTCAGAGCACCTTCTTCCACAGGCAGTTCCAGCAGACAAAAGCTCTCCCGCCTCGCAACAACGCGGGCAGGGAAAGGAATTTCTTCCCTATTTTCTTTTTTTTTTTTTTCCCTTTTTTTTTTTCTCTGATGTTTCCTGAAGAAAGCACAGGCAGATTCTATGCATGAAATCCCAGCCTGTGATATTCTGTGCTCATAAATGTTTATTTTAACTAAACACAATAAAAATGTGAAATTGCCATCACAATAGTCAAGGTTCAGTCTCTGCCATAAATCACGAGCTCCCTGGGTCGTGAAATCAGGAAAGTAACAGGGTTTTAACCCTTCACCTTTTTGTTTCTTCGGACTTCTGCCTGGTGCTACCCTGGGAAATCCAAACCCAATGGGAAGAGAGGAAGGAAACCCTGGAAGTACTAGAGGTTCTGTGTCCACAGATAGAGGGTTTAACAGCTCTGCAAGTATTTAATGACAGCAAGACCTCAAAAGAAACAAATACGAGAAAATAAGTTTGTTTTTTAAAAAAATTGCTGCGTTTTTATAGATGGATTTATGTGACAAATCTGCTCTGCTACCTGGGAATTCTTCCGGTGCCCAAAGAGCCGCTTCCAGTCACGGCTCCATGCGGCTCTGTGGGATCCTCTCCATCCTCAAGGCATTTGCCAACGCTGCTCTTGCCTTTCCCTGCAGGCAAGAGGGAGCTTTGGGGCTGCCGAGGCTCACAGAGGAAAACCTGCTTCCCAAAGGAGGCCCACATGCCCTACGTGCTCTTCTGCATTCTGCTCATTGCCTCCTCCTTAAAATGCTTCTCATCTTTATTCTTTTCCCTACGTCAAGTCCCAAATTCCTAACCTACAGCTGCTAGACATCTGCACACCACTTGCATTCGCAGGCATCAATCGTGTTCTTAAGTGCTAAGCTCTAATAAAAGAATTGTGCCTTCAAATCCTCCCGGGCCTTACGACCTCATTTCTAGAACTATTTCACATTTGTTTGCTTTAGCAAATACCAGCAGCAGCTTCTTCCCACCCCTGAGCTAGCACGTTTTCCAGCACACTTCCAACCTCTGAAAGGGATGCTGTGTTCTTCTATAAAAAAGAAAGGATCCTGTGAGCATGAATCACATCCCACCACCTATTTTCCCTACTTGGTTTAATCCCGTCTCCAACCAAATAATTGGCTATACTCCTTCCTTTCCCCAAGATCAGTGAATCTCACTCAGCCCTAATTAGCGTAACCCTCTTATCATAGCACATAATATGGCTTTCTACAAAAATAATTTCCTGGATATTTCATACTCTTAATAACATGCCAAGAAAAGCTTCCTGATAGCAGGTTTTTAGATACTGTTGTGCAATGCACAACTGAGCTTTGCCTGATCAAATCCCTTGTCTATTCATCCAAGAATATAGAAGCATATAAAACTGAGAAACAAATTAATTTATTTGTGCTCCTGTATAGAGTGATGTGCTCTGTTTCTGAATGTGGGGAGTTCTGATCAAGTACTGGGTGCTACCAGCAGAACAGAGAGCAGAAACACAAGACCACCTTGAAACACCCAGTTTCCAACAGAAGCCACCAATGCCTTTACAAGAGTAACCTGGATACTGGGTTAACCTACATGCAAGTCTTAATAACTTGCTCTTCAGAGACAGAACTAATGCCAGTGGGGCTAAGAATGTACCACAGCATTACTGAAGAGTATCATTTATCTTCACAGAGCTGCACACAATATTGCTTACTTGCATCTACTGTTACCTATATAGAGGTACGTTATATTTAGAGCTATGAGTAACACAAACTGCACTCACCATACTTAGCTTTTTTATTTTTACGAATCGCATATGTGTAGGAGCTGACATACACAAAGAGAAAATGAGCTTGAAAGATAGTCCCATTCCTGCAATAAAGCAGTTCACATTCAAGGGAATTCATTTCTGCTGTGGAGCAGGAGGAAGAACGAACAATTCAAGTTCAATATTTTGCATCTCTATTCAAGAGGAGAGATATCTGCTATTTTTCCCTCCCATTAGAAGACCAGAGAGCTGGCAGCTTTCAAAGGGGTGATTGCCATAGCCCCCGAGCACAGCTCCCAAGGAAGCAGTAATGAGAGGCAGCTGCCCACAGGCAAGATACTGTTAAAGGCAGGGCTTGATTAAAGATCAATACATGCTGAAAAACTGGTGACAGTGGAATAGACATCATCAGAAGGGAAAAAAATCACATACTGAAAGGATGTGCGGGAAAACCTGGCAGTGATCAGACACAGGACCGCAAGAGGAAAAACACTGTAACATGAACAAGAAAATCCCCCCAAAAAAATCAAAAGAAAAGAAATTTTGGTTAGCAGGGATTTTTTTGCAGGCCTCTACCTACCTACTACATCACCCTCAGAACTTCTCAGCTCTTAAGAGTCTCTCAGTGGAAAAATTTCCAAGGACAACCGGGATTGTACTCTCAGGATAAGAGTTTAAGACTTGACATCATCCTCCACACTTTTTCAAGTAACAAAAAGCAAGTTTTCTTTGGAATTTCTTCCCAGATCAGTAGAACAGGCAGCATTTGCGTGAGATGTTTACAGTCCTTTTACAAAAAAAATTGATGGAAAAAGTGCAAACAAAAAGCATAAAAACATGGAGAGAGAACACACAAAACATGGAAAAGATGCACACAAAAGATGGTCATTCTCAGTCTGGGGTTAGCAAGAGTCTAAGTCTGCTTTTTTAAAAGCTTTTAAAGCTTTTTTAAAGCTGTTTTTTAAAGCTGTTTTTTAAAGCTTTTAAAAGACAACGAAGTTTTCGGTGTATTTTCTATCTCAATGAGAGAATATGTTTGCATAAGTGTGCACAGAGCTATGAGTTGCTTCACATATTAATACCTTTTTAAGTCTATTTAACATATAACCCTTAAATTCTAGAAAGTTGCTTTAAATGCCACCATTGCCACAATATATGAGTATTCTTTATGCCCTAAAATACTGGCTCGGGTAGCAGGTGAACTGCAGCCAAAGCCACAGGCAATTGGGCACTGCTCTCATCCTCTTACTTAAGGACCAGAGCTCATAAATGCTCTGGGGAATAAGAACATCTGCCCAGTAACACCCCCGACATGTGCGAGTTACAAGTTGTGGAGAGGAATTACACAGCATTTTTGCTCCCTATCCAAATCAGATGTTTAAACCGGTTTTTTGATTGCATAATTATCTTGCTTTACAAGACAGCCCAAACATAATTTAACAAGATCTGAATGCTACTGTGTACTCTGTATTTATTAACAGAAATAGCCCCAAAACTTGAAGGAAGTGGCAGGGTGGAAAAGTGCAAATTCTCCTCACCTTAGCTGGACCGTAGCAGTGCTCACAGCTCTTCTGCCCAAATGCTGCAGCGTTCATTGAACATGTAGTGGTCATGATGGAATCCTTCAACTTCAAATCCTTCAAGTGAAGCTGTTTCTGAATACAGATATCTGAAAAATCTGGCCAACGCATGCAGAAAATTCCTACAGAAAGTCAAAAAACCTGCAGAGAGGCAGAAGCCTCAGCCCTCTGCTTGTGGGCTCGGAGGCTTTCCAGGCCCCAGTACATGAGACTGCTGGCTCCAAAGCAAAGAGATGACAGCAAGATGAAATTTAAGCAGGACCAGGTCTATGACTGACTTGGTTAAAACTGCAGTGCCTCTTTTTTAAATCCTGATGTTATCCAAATGTAGAATTAGGCAGGAGAGTAAACCAGATGTTGCCCTGGAGATGACAGAGGCTGAGTAGAGACTAACGTAATTCTGTTAGCTAGGAATTAATTCTCATCAAAACATATTTCTGCCACACAAATTTTAATACTCAGTTTCCAGATTATCAGACCTCATTCCAAGGATATTCACTACAAATTACACACTGTTAAAGGAGGCTTTGATTTATCATGTTTCATCTCTATAAACCTCCTTCGACAGTCTAATGATGGAGGGTCAAAGCCACCTCTGAGAGGTGGCCCCAGGGCCCTGTTTTTGAGCTGGGTATTAACACCACCACTCATTTGATCCTCCCCATTTTCACTGGGGGGAATAAACAACTGAGACCCTTTTCTTAGTTTGATTGCACTAAGCAAGAGGGATCCCAACCTAAAGTTTTTGCACAAGTCAAAAAATGACCATTCCTGAACTACAAAAAGACAGATGGCTACAGGGAATTAATGTGTTGCTTAGAGCCCTATATTTGTAGACCCTGTACAGGTAAATTCGGTAATTAGGTCTTCTGCCTGAGTAAGGATGCTTGGAGAAGGCTCTTTATCCAGCAACAGATCTTCTGCAGCAGCTGGGAAGCTTTCTGTCATGCACATGCACTGCTTCAACTGTATTCACGGGTCACGGGTTGCCCGATTGCAGCCCATGGTGGGGGACGACCAGGGCTGCTCCCCGGGCCCTGGCAAAAGCAGAGACTGTGGATCCAGAGCACCCGGAGAACAAAGCTAAATGCAGGCTCCAAGGTAAATGCTACCGAAAAAAGTCACTCACTCACCTGACATGAACACCCTCAGTGAGAAACCGTGATTCTGCTCAGTTTTATGGGAAAAAATATCTTAAATAGGAGCAGAATAATTTCATTCATAATGATTTTGCTACACTTAGGAGACTTGAGGTACAAGGAACACAGAAGAGTGAATAAAATGAAATAGAAAATGCTCTTCCTGTTTCTTACCACCCAGCACCTCTTCCCTGGCTGAGTGCTCCAACCTAATCTTCCCTTTTCTACCAGGATTTAAGAGATGCAGGAAATAATCCTACATTAGCACAGGGACACACCAGATGACTGAAAGGTCATTCTGAGCTCCAGCTTCCCTTGCTCTGATTCTCTTGACTTCAACAGCAGCGATGTAAATATACATCATTTGCAAACCGATTTCCTCCTGAGTCATCTTGTATTTACCTTTTTTTTTCTCCTTGCTGCCTTACAGAACGAGCTTTGTGACTAAACAATTTTGGTAAGCCTTGCAATCAAGAGGATTAAGCAGTGTGTGCTGGGTGAACTACAGACAGAATTCATTTCTCAGATCCCCAAGGCCCTGACTTTAATCAGGGGTAATAATAAAGCCAACAGTGCTGCTAATCCAATCACCAAGCCCAATGAAAAATAAATTCACAAAGGCAGAGACATATTTCAAAAACTACCCTTGTGCTGTGCCACACAAATGCGCTGAAAACGCCTTTTTTCCTCTCACTCTGAAGATATCCTTAATGAACAAAAAAGGGGAAGAGGCAGAGCCAAGAATTACATTATCAAAGCACACCTGTCCCTGGAAATCCAACTTTAATTATTAATATATGTAGTGCACAGAGCAGAGATAACATATTTTAGTTCTGTCTGCAAGCTTACACTGGTCTGTTACAAAGCTGCATCACCATAAAGCACGCAGACTGCCTTTTCAAGATTATTTTCCTATTATTTCCTTGAATATGGCATTTTTTCTACCCTTTCCTGAGAGTTCACATCAAAAGTTAGTATGTTCCTTTTTCCAGAAAATTGCTCTCAATGAATAGTAGCTTCTGAATTGCACTTGTATAGGGGCAAGGCAGAGCTCAGAGCACTGGAAACCACAGGACAGTCACAAGGGTAGAAGAGACCATGACAATTAATGGATGGATGAATGGCTACGTTTTATGGTTGTGACATCCCTAACCTTTTTAGGTAATAACTGATGCTATTTCAAGGTAAGAAAACTCACAAATATGATGTAAAAAAAGACCTAGCCAAATTTGAGAGCGCTGCCAATGCCTGTAGGGATATTTGTCCCTCTACTACTGGGCATGGTTGCTTTTCCCATCAGATACTAAGTTTTTCAAAAAAAAAAACCCAAATAGTCATAGGATTGTACTCCAGCCTTACCTCCTACTTGTTGTTTTATGAGGGCTTAACTCAACATGCTTCCAGGGGTGTGTGAATTCCTCCCCTTTCTCCATCAGTGATAGACTTCATGAGCGTGGCCAAGAATAGGCAAATCTTAATAAATTTATTATTTAAACCTCAGTAAAACTCCCTCAAAAATCCAGACATTGGTAGGAACCTTGAAACTATATATGAAAAGTATCCCAGGTTAGGAGCAAACCCAGGTCTCACCACAACATTAGACCCACTGCAGACCATCACAACCATCACCATCAATCAGATCAGATTTAAGAGGTAGAACAGCCACTCAAAACCACAAGAGTCAAATAATAAAAATGTTTTAAGGCATTTGTGCTAATGCCAGGACACTAGCTACAAAGCCTTCCTCAGGATTTTATTATTAGAAGCTACATTCTCACCTTTATCAGTGTGTTCCTTTGGCTGGATGGGTTGTTCTAGACAATGATTAGGCAGCTGCTGTAAAATAACCACTGCTAATACTTTAATTATAGCAATATCATCATTAACTTGCGCTCTTCCAATCTGTTGCCTCCACCTGTTATTGTTAATTTTATACTTATCTTATTATACTATCTGAGAAAGAAATTATCTTCCTTTTATGTGACTATACCTTACCGGCAATACTGTGGCCCACGTATTGACTAGGTTCTTTACATAATACTAAAAGATAAAATTAACAAGTTCTCTGTTTTCTTGACTGCTACTGGCAGGTAACATAATAACTGCATAGCTCTGGCCCAGAAGCTAACACATTTTTATAATGAGAGGAAGAAAGCAATTGCTACAGCTAAGAAGTTCATGAACGCTTCATAAGGCATGCAGACATTGATGAAAAGCAGAATATACATCAAATATGAAACTTTTTCAGGATGCCAAATGCTTAGCATTTAGGCAAAGTCTATTTTTTGTACTGATGGTTTAATGAAGCAACTTGTGCAAGGTCTTAAAAGCAACATCTCCTGTCTCTAAGTTCTCTGTTATTATCCCAGCTTGTTGATTACTGTGAAGTGGCTGCTCTTTTGGTCCTCTGAAGTCACACCAATAAGCAAGTAGCAATGGAGTAAAATGTACACACCAAAAAGCCATGGGTTGTTTGCAAGTCTGAGCCCCTGGCTTCAGAGGAGCTCCAGAACAGAGGTACATAGTTTTAGGACTGGGAACAGGCTGAAAAAGCTGAAAAAAAGTTGGCCATTACAAGCCCAACACAAGCCCAGGCCAACTCGTCTGTAAGCCTACCCATAAAATGGGGAACTTCAACATAAACTGTCTGAAATTCTCTCTAGACAACAAAATTACTTCAAATTTTCCTCAGACAACAAAATGACTTCAATTAATATTTACATTGATAGACTGCTTTGGGGCATATTTGTAAATGGCCCACGGAACAGTAATTAACCACTCAACTTAGGAACAGCAGCACGTTTTTTGAAAGCCAGTCATTAAAAGTAAAGACAAAGTTATTTGCCTCATTGTTTAACAAGATCTACTAGAATAAAAACATGAAACAGTAATCCTGGAGGAGAAATTGTTCTTCACAAAATATTAGGTGACTACATACAGTTTGACTACAGAGTTTCCCTTCTGACACCCATTTTTTTCCAGGAGAAAGGAAGAGAAATTTCATTACTGCAATTCTTATTTTAGAAGAGTAACACTCACAATTTAGCTATAATGTAGGAAGGTGTTTTAAGGAAGAGGATGACCTCTATATCTTCCTTGGATATAAAGATTCAGGAAAGAAACAGATGGTTGACTGTTGTCTTGGAATACCCAATTAAAGCATTATTCCTCAAAGTAATAAGATGTTATATAGTCACAACATATGTTAGTCATAAAACATTTTTTCTTAGAGTATCTTTCTATTGCCAATTTCTAATCAATTATGATTCTGCTTACTTACTGAATTTCATAAAAAATACAGCTTCTCCAAGGTTCTTCAAGTGTCTCATTGCAGAAAAAATTACTGGGGCGCTTAAATTAAAAAGGTCTGTAAGAGACAAAGAAATATTTTATACTCTTTACAGCCAATTGATTTATCAGTCTGATATAGATTTAAAAAATATAAAGCTGTAACTCATCTTTATTAAACTTCCTCCTGAATTTTTTTTTTTTTTTAAATGACTTAAGCTAATGAGACCCTACTGATTTCTACTCTTTGTTGAACCAGGATGTTCCAGGAGGGCTCCTCAAAAGAAAGTGCAAAGGATTTTTTTTTTTTTAAAAAAAAAAACTCAGTTCTTTTCCCAAATCCTTTGTACAACTGAATGATTTTGAGGGAACGTAAAGTCTCTTCAAGTAAGAAAATAAATGAATGTCACAAAAGAAAAATAACCAGACAAGAGGTTAATTTTCTCGCTAAAGGGACAATTAGAGCCTGGTCTGTTAACAACAAGAGCCAATGGAAGAGTATTTAGATACTCTGGAGGGTATTTAGAGATCATTAAGGACTAAGAAGGCCTGACCTGGATACATATTTCAGATTCATTTCAATTTATGTTATACAAATAAGCAAGAGAAAATGTCTTTTAGCTTCAGACATGTTCGGTCTCTAAGATCTCACTAATGCCATACTGCATTTTACTCAATCCAAAGCTATTTGACTAAATATTTTAATATATATGCTATGCCACAGAGTTAGTAACAGCACAATTATTTTCTAGAATCGGTTGAATATTTGAAACACTGGGCAGCATTCCAGATTCCTAGATTTGTTTTCAAAAATGTCAAGTGTATGCACTTCAAATGACTTCTCATGTTATCTGGGTAGCCAACGCTTCTGAAAAACGAAGCTATTGTAGCTAACTATTCTCCAAGGAGGCCAAGTGCCACCAAAAGAGGCACTGCTTTGATTACAGCAGTTGTGTCCTGCATAACCTGGCAGGAAGGAGTTGCCGGAATTTCCCAAGGTTAGGAAATTGAGCTTCATTATTGCCATTTTTGCTAACTTTCTGTGTATCCATGAATCACAATTTATAAAATTACCGTCTTGGAGACCAGATGGTAGAAGGTTGCCAAGCAAAGCACTGAAGTGCGGGTGCCGACAGCTCGGGCAGGTAGAGCAGTTCGTGCTGCCAGTGCAGGCCCTGCCATTTCAGGGCATCTGTGGCAGTTTAACCTATAGACTGAGATGCAGCACACAGGACTACACGTGAACACTCTGGACCTTGCGAGGTAAAGGACAACATCCCAACCTCTAACATTTTGTAGACATGAAAGGTCAACATGGAACAAAAGTTTGGCCACTTAATGGGAGACTAGGTGATGTTAGGGAAGGTTTGTTTGATCTGTATCTGCTCCAGAAACAGAAAACACTCAAAACTAACAGTTTGTCCTCAGAAAGTAGAATACCTGGTGTCTGTAGGATGCAAGGCCCACTGCTTGCTCAACGTAGCACTTTGTTGCTGCACTCCGTTCACTTGGACCTCAGTGATCTTTTCTATACTCAACTGCTTGTCTTGCTTTCTCCTCACGCCATCTGCTAGAAACACAACTATGTGGGCCTTGGAAGTGCTGAAGCTCCTTGTCTTGACCTTTGAAAGCAGATTTAACTCATCTTTGTGCACACTCTTTTATACGAAGTGCACAGCCCACAGTCGCTGAGGACACGAGCACCACAGCAAACAGCACAACAGTAATGGCATGTGATCAATAGACACTCGTGGCTCTACATGTGGGTTGATAAACACATCAATGCATTACAAAATTTTATTGATACCCAAGCTGTTATCTTTTCTCTGTCGGTTATTAGCATTTATCTAAGAAAAATCTCAGTCTTGCTCAGAACGAAAAGGCAAGGGGCACTTGCAGAAATCCGATTGCATTGACTGCTCCTACATTCCTGCTGCTGCCAGCACTGAAGGTCTTGCAAGATTCTGACCAGATTGAAAGGTGTTGACAGGTCTCTCTTGCTTGGGAAGGGGTTTAGATGCCAAACCACAGCAGTGCTTTGACTCTACAGACAAAGACTTCTAAAATTCCCCTTGCTAGCAAGGATTATGAAAAGCAGATCTACTTCTATCACACAAGAAAATACAAATAAACAGGGTAATTACGCAGAAAACAAAACTGCAGGACCTCACGTGTCATGTACCATTAAAGTGAAAATAAGCAGAATAAGCATGGAGGAGCATGCAGAGACATGCAAACCAATCCATCTCTCACACGAGCTTGGCTTGAGATCATCAGCTCCAACAAGGTCAACCTGGGCAGCAGTCCATGTGATGAGTGGGCTACAGGGCTGGCCAACTGTCCCCTGAAGCAGCTGGCAAACACAGACATTGCCTTACAAATTGGGCCTGCCATTTGCCTGCAGGTGAGAAACAGAATCACCAGCACCTTACTTTGAGGTTAACCTGCTCATATTTTATTCACGTCTGTCTACAAATAGTCTCCTGACCAAAGATGGCTTAAAGATAAGTTTCTTAAAGACTCAGCAGTGTCAGAGCAAACTCCAAGTGGCCCAGGGTTCCCAGCAATCCATGAGGTTGACAACAGCACCACAGGCTCCCTTTTAGGTAAATAAAACCATTTGCTACAGTATAAATTCCTGTTAAAATGCATCTCCCACAGCTCTTTGGCTTCCAGAAGGATTATATTAACTTAAGCAGTATTTGTATGTTACCCAAGCAGTTTTTTTTTTTTTTATTGAGTTTTATGGAATCAGCATAGCCTGTCTAGATCAGCTCCAGAGGAATTTTTTTTTTAATTAAATCCTTATCAAGGACCACTATTCCCCAGATTCACTCCACACCTCGTGCTCCAAGGGGATCACAGCTCTGCGCTGGGTCCTCTGCTTCGTACACATGGGACATCACCCTTTGCAGAAGGGACTGCCCTACAGCCCTCCAATCCTGCCTGCGCTTCCTTGGAATATTCCTAAGGATACACAAAAGCCTTTCAAATTACAAACATAGACTCTCGTCAGTCCAAAACCTCTTGTGAGCAAATCAAACTCTCATGAATTAGACGTGACATTTTCTTAGCTGTAGCGAAAGAGATGAGGCCAAAGGCCCAGTCTGGCTCTTCTGGGGAATGGAGACAAAAAGCCTTGATCGTCTGCTAAGAGGTCCCTCAGCTTTGGCCTCAATCTGTAGTGCTTAGCCTGTCAGCACGTGTGTACACATGCATATCCCTGGGTGTGGGTATATATGCATGTACATATGTTTTTATAAAAATGATCCCCCTCTTCCTCGACAAAGAAAACAAGCATTCCTTTACTTTTAAAATAAAAAGGGGATTGGGGAGAAGGGCAGACATTCTGCCCCCTTTCAAGGATCATACATGAAAAGACCATTCACATACTCCGATGGCAAAAAGGAATACTTATTTTAAGAATTGTATTTAGAGGTCAAATTAGGTCAGCAGTGCTGTAACAAGGCTGCTTGCTGTGACAGCATATGGAGATAAGCTGCGAACTAAAAAAGATCAATTAGGAATAAAGAAAATCATAAGGAATAAAAAGATTTAGACCCAGTTACAGGAAAAGTTTCAATTCTTTCAATCCAAATTTAGTCCCAATGCAATTTCAATTCAATTCAATCACCAAACAGAAAATAGAAACACTGCTTACAGTATATGGTATTAGCTTTATCACTTTTTTCTGTGTCCTCTAGATAGGATTGTAACTTCACAATCACAAGCTTTCATATTTCCAGAAATGTCTTTAATTAGTAACTTACCTCATATCTTCACAGGAGAGACGTGCCATTAGTTTGAACTACATCTATTTCTTGATTCAAAATTAGTAACAATAAGTAGCAACATTAGAGGCCAAAGGAAAGAACAGAATTAAGACAGGCTGTCCTAATCTGCCTGAAAGCAGAGCTGATATTTGGGACTCAGACAGACATCCCAGCTGTAGCAACGTGTACAGGAGCATCCGGAGGTGCCTACACGGCACGCAGGAAATTGCCACTTCCAGAGCCTCCCATGGGCTCGGAAAGCAGCAGAGCTCAATCAGAGCACGAAACAGCAACGGAGCGTGCAGGGAAACCCACATCCGAGGCCACAGCGCAGGGGAAACTGCCCCTGCTCTGAATTCATTCAAATGGAAAATAATATCCCAAATGGTAGGAGATGGGGGAAAAGTGGCATAGGAAAACACAACTGACCTGTAACCACGGGCTGTGCAGATCAGCTTCACAGGGAAGCCAGCACAGCCCCAAATCTCTTGGTAGTACTATAGCAACTCCACAACACATGGCTAAATCTGCAAAAACCCTGATGAGCTAGAAGAGCTCCACCTTTCAAGCAGGCATATTGCTTCATTTTGCAAAAGAATCCTTGTGCAAGGACCTGCTGTTGGGCAGCAAGATGATTTCCTCCCTCACAGCTACAACACACCCCTCTGGGCTGCAGAAGTGCTCTCTAGACCCATCGCTCCCTTGCCCTTCCCCAAACAAGGGGTTCTGGCCTGCAAAATTCACCATCTCTCATGAGTGTTTGCATCCCTGGGCCAATAAAATCCTCTTTGACTTGCCTCTACCTACCTCCTCAACAGCACTTGGAAGTTCTCCCCTGGACATGTCCCTCTGCAGCAGGATCTGACCAGGAGACAGAGGGCTATTCATTTTCTAATGCAAATATTATTCGCCATTTGTCACTAAAGGCCTATGGTATTTGGGACTGTGTAAAACACAAAGAGACTTTCCTGAACAAAAAAGTAGACATACTGACTCTTTACAGATAGAAAAGATTAATAGATTCACTGAGTACAGCTACCACCCTAAAATAACTAACCGTTAATACAGTGAAATAAGGGCAAAACAATACCAAGCAGCTGCCTATAGAGTTTTCACCTGGCATAAATAAAGCTTGAAGGCCTTTGATGTGTAAAGTATACAAGAAACTCTCTGGAAGACTTGAATTCATTTAAAATGGATTTTGTTTAGAGTCATTTCCAACTCCTACTGCTTTCCTACGGACCTCAGGTCTTCATTTCTAAACACTGAACCCTTTGTATTCTGCATATGCTCAGAGTAGTGAAAGCCAGATGTGAACTGCGGAGTCTCATTAAAAGCATCATTGCAGAGAGGTGATCAAGCTTAGAGGACTTACGGCCAAGCAGGGAGGTCTGAGATTTCAGCAGTTCTTTCAGTGCAGGAATACATTTTGGGAGAATAAAGCCACCTAATGTGAAACAGCCTTTGAGCTTTCAAATAAGGACCATGCTGAAAATACCACTGTTGTAACACAGCAATAAGAAATACTTAAAGATAAGCAGTGTTTATTAGCTTTACTTTATTCTACACATGTTGAAAATAACCAGGGTTTCTATGCAAGTCACCTAACCCTAATACTAGCACCACACAGAAATGGCTTCAATCCAGATTATACCTAATATCTCGTGAAAACAACGCCAGTTTACACAAATTGCCTAACTTACGGAAGGCTCAAGTAGAAAGAAAACCCCTCCCGCCTTGGAAGGATTTGCACTGGCAACGGGATGACGGGGACGTGAGGGTGTTCAGGAAACTTGGAAGGTGGATTCATTACTGCTGCAAAGAAATAAACGGCAGGATCCAGAGCTGATGCTTCTTGTGAACTCATTTCTGCCCTCTTTCACAAGAATCACATCCACAAGGAACATAGAGTAAAACCCAAGTTACACACAGCAGAAATCATTTGAGATTTGTACCGTGATCATTCTGCCTAATTCCAACAGGACACATCCTCTGGTAGCTCAAAGGAGGTGCTCTTAAAGGTACCAATATGATCCATAAAAAAAAGCTTTGTTGTCCCAGGCAAAGCCAAGAGTTAGTGAGAACAAAAATGTACATAGTCAAAATTGATACCAAACCATTCAGAATCACACTGGATATATTTCTGAACTTTGTACCTACGAATAATCAGATTACTTCAGTAAAATACCATATTTGTGTACTTCAACACATGTAATAATTACTTGTACTTCTGATTTACCTAACATTCAAAGTCTTTAAATTCAAAAAAAAAATCAAAAAAAAAACCCTGTGTCATTAATGCGTGCTTGCAGGCACTCTCATGAGCTTTCAAGTTTAGAGAAAAGTGACTAACCATATCAAAACCTTAAGCGCCAGACAGTGAAAATGGAAGTTGCAAGGTCTATGATTAAACATCAAGATAAAGTGAGAAAGAGTTTCATTTTCAGATGTGCAAGCCCATTTTTCTTTTAAAATAAGTGTTAAACTTACCAGCATTCTCCTCAGCACACTTTGGCTCTCCATGTATTAGCTATACTAACAAAGATCAAAAGGAATGAAGCCCAATTTTGTTCTTTGTGATGAACAAGTGATGAATGAAACATTCCCATCTGATAAACAAACTACCAAAAAATAGTAAAACCAGAAGCCCTGTCACTGCTAACAACAAAAGCAACACAGATTTCTGCACAAGCTTTGCTTTGCTCGAGCTATCTGAAGTCTTCTTTCACTTTGCATCAGGCTTCTTAAAAAGAAAAATAATTCAGTGTTCCCTACACAGAAGAACAAAACTGCATCTTACAGAAAGATGCATGTTTAAGAGTGCCTGTCACCTAAATTTAATATACAAAACTGCCCTCGAAGTATCACTATTAGAAATAAGTAGAAGGAGAGAAAGAAAAATAATAGGGATTTAACAGGTCATTCAAATGCAAGGATTTATTACTAGAAATAATGCAAATTTTAAAGTGGAAAATCCTGACTTTTTTTAGTGCAATCTATCCTGCAGACTTTTAAAACAATTTAAACAAATTATTGGCAGATGTTTAGCAGCCACTGCATTATTATTTGCAATTTACAACCTGGAAAAGACAAAATATATTAATAAATATTCCCTTTGTTTGCAGTATGTTACGCCTTCCAGTTTATAAATATTTGCATAATATTGCAAGAGCTGGATTGAAAAAACTGCTCAGGGGAGACATGTCTGACCCAAATGACTGCATGAATTTCTCCTTTGAGGCTTCCAAGGGAACAGAATACTCCTCAAGCACCTGATAAAACAGATCCAGACATTCCCAGAAATGGAAAATAGGGGAACGCTGCTGACAAAGACTAATTTACTACAGATAGCACATGAACAAGAGCGCTACTTTTGCAGGGTTGTTCATCGTGGAATGGAATAATAAAACCCTGGGCTACTAGTTTCGTACAGACAACAGGCATATTGAGCTGCGAAAAGGTACAGTTATTTCCAAAATAAAGCCATCACACACAACCAAAGCTTGCAATTAGCTACTAATTATATCTCCTCTCTAGCCACATGGTCACCGGACTGAACAATTGAGATCATTATCAATGAAAACAGAATTATAAAAATTTCTTTAGAAAAAAAGCAGTATCTCTAAGTAACCTAGAGGGCCAGCACTTTCTATTGGCACACAGTAGCAATTAAAGGCAATTACAAACAGAGACTTTGCTTTCCCATATAATTACATTCACTGCAATCGGCCTGCTCTGCCCGCTGAATGAGAAGAGGGTCAGGGAAGAGGAAAGCGGGCAGAGCTGCTCAGGTCAGCCCCGTTTCTCTGAAAGTCTCAGCCAACGTCCCGAACACAGAAGCTTTATGCAGGGGGAAAGAGTCAAGCCTGGAACTAAATGTATTTTATCTTTAGAATAAAAGATACAGAAAATTAAATGCTAGAGTATAGATGTGAATAGGTCTGATCAGACCAGGCATTTTGATTAATGTTCTCACACCTGGAAAGGTGTGTGGGGGGTACAGAGTGTTTCAGTGTTTTACTGAGGAGGTCTCCAGCCCCTTGGAGGATGCACTGCCACGGGGAGAGCATGAGGGTCCTGTTGGCTGTTCGGGTGTCATTTGCACTGGAGGAGGTGACGTTGTGACCTCCTGTCCCATCTCAGGGTAACCCATTCCCACCCTTTCCAGGGCAAGCTGCTAATCCAGGTGACCTGCGCCCAAGGGCTTCCTGCAGATCCCCACAAATCCACAGATCCCAAACAAACCTCCACACTCCTTCCTCCGCAGGGTCCTCCTGCTCCGTGACACCAAGCATACATTTTCTCTCCTTGTTCCCACACTCATAACATTATACCTTTTCCCAACTACATTTTGCCATTATTGGGTCAGACTTTGTATGAACAATAAAATCTGGCTCCTTTGAAGATTAAATTATAAGGGCAATTTCAACTGAAAATCAGATTAGTATGAGCACTGCCAGCCTTTATCACAGTTCTAAGTTACATTCATTTACAAGTGACATCTAGTAAACAGATATACCATACAATCAAAGCACAAAAACAGGATGCTGCCATATGCATGCTTTTAAGCATTTAGTTTAAAATTTATTTTTCTTGAAGTTTTAGGGAACTTAGAGGTGCAAAAAATGCTAAACTGTGGGAATTTTCTTTTTTCCTTGATTTTTAAAAGAACTGCAAAGGTGCAACCTTTGAAGAAGAATACAAGCAAAAATGTATTAAGCAGAAGGTTAACAGAGGGAGTTCCTAATATCTAATACCTGACTAGCTTTTCTCATTCTGGATATCTATGTAACCTCTTTCATACATTTCATCAAAAGATAAGCTCAGTTTACCTGTAAAACAGAAAAAAATCCAAATCAACCCACCAGGAACAAACTGGCAATAAGGAACTGCATCAGAAGCCACTTTTCATAATTTACATGTAATTCCTATCTCGTGAAAAAGCATCGCTCATGAGGCATGAGAGGCAACATTTGAAAACTTATTCAAATGGGTGATTCAAAATTCAAAGTGATGAACAACACAAAACAGAAAAAAAAGTGTGGATAAAACCTCGAGTATTTTCCGATCTTCAACTATAAAAGAGGGGGAAAGAAAAGCAGAAAGAAAAATCCTCACAAGAACAGTTTGAGAGAAATATTTTCATGTTCTTAAGAATTAATAACCTATAGAACATTAAAAAATAATTACTTGTTTAAGCTCGCTATTCACTGAGCAACTTTTACAGCCTTCATTGTTTCACATGAAGTATCTACCCAGTTCTCCCTGAAGTCGTTTATTTCACACAGGAAATAAATCATAAATACAATGTTCTCAAATTTTCCAAAAGCCCCTATTCTGCTGAAAAAAAAAAAAAGGCTCAGTAAAAGAACTTGGGTTTCAAATTTTTTAGTGATTTTTAAGTTGTTACAGAAATGCAGTTGCAGCAAAGCAAAACCTAGGCGGCCGAGTCCTACCTACACTTGCCTAGGCCCTGGTTGCCTAGTGATGGAATAAACTGCAATATCCCATTCCCTGTTTAAAGAGGGATTAAAGACTCGGGGCTTCACGCCACAGAGCTTGCTGAAGCAACTACCAAGCTTTATTTGCCAGGAATATACTTGAAGAAAGTAAGCAGCAGTGTTCTTGAAATACCTGTTGACCGTTACAGGTAGAATCAAAGGCAGATGCAAGAGATCTATATCTGGGGAAACAACATTATAGCCATAAATGAAGATTTTCCCAAGGACGCTTAACTTAGCCATAAATTCATTATGGTTTCCATAGGGTTACTGAGTGCTTAGTGAAATACCTGGTGTCAAATCTTGGAACATGCCAATAGTTGTACTCAGGGAAAGCTGCTCCCTTGTCTTTGAGGAAAAACCCCAGCAGTGAAAGGCCTTCTTTCACTACATTAAACAGAAAGCACCCAGAGCTCCCCAGAGGGGAGAAGGTGCCCCAGCAATAGCAGTTAATTTTGTGACAACAGTATTTTGTGACACTATGGGATTGGGGGCAAAGATTTAGACCACTGCAAAATGTTTCTGTGCCTTCTTGGTCTCTTCTACAGTAAAAGATGGCTACCACTGCAGTCTTAGTCTTTAAGACATCTGTTCTTTCAAAAAAAACATATGCCTTTTCCATGAGTAAATCTCATCTCTATTCCCATTTCTTGTCTCTCCTTCAGCATTGAGACACGGGCTGTCTCTGCTCAGTGTTCCTCCAGTACTTAACAAGTTTTCTAGTGCATGTCAGTGCCTGGAAACATAGTCCTACAACACTAACAAATGTAAGCTGCTATTCACAGTGCTATGGAAGATTATGAAAAAGGCTATTACTTTTCATAGAACTGATATTAAACAAGATTTTCATATTCATTAACTCTAAATACCCATCAGCTGTGTATCATTTATGTGTATAACATTTGTATGATTAAATCAGTAATAGCACATATGTCTCTAACTGGCAGGCTTCATTTAGTGCAGGATGATATTAACAAGTTAAATGCCTTCATTTCATTATGCTGTTCAGAGGGTGTTCTTGCCTCTTCCTCTTTCCAAGCACAGGCTGAAAAAGAGATTAATCTCATAAATCATTTCCTATTGTAAACATCTGAACTGTGGACCAGAAAGAAAATTCATCACAAGCTCTTCCCACCTATTGTGGCATTCTCCAGTTCTCTAGTGAAAAGATCTCTGACTCTCAGAGCAGCCTCCTATTTTATTTAATGGTTACAGTTTAATAAAGCAGATAAAAGATAGGATGATAAGAGCCATCTGTTTCAGTTTTGTCCAGTCAAGGAAAATAATTTTTATTCTTATATGACAAAAATTCATAGTAAACCAGCCCTGCAAACTATTCCTCAATAGTGTCTTACAGAGTCTCAACAGCATATTTGCCCCTAGCAAATATTACTCATCTACAGAGATGACTGATGATCACGCAAGGTCCTGTGAGTTCTGTGCCTTACTAAACTTTATTTAAACTCCCTGCAGCTGTGTAATTGCTCTGGGGTCTCTCGTTTTATTTCCAGACTTTCAACCATAGGCTTGGAATAGGAATGGGGCTTCTACTGCAATTTGGACTTCTCATTTGGGAAGATCAGGGAGAGCAGGTCTGCCAAAGGCACATACAAAGGTAGAGCACAAAGTTGGATTCACAAGGGGCATTTTACATGCACAAAAAAACATCCTAAAGGTCTAAAGTCAACTGGAGTCCCTTACTTCTCCCATGACATACAGGCCGGGCACTCAACACTACTTGAACAGGGAATAAAAACTCCCAAGAAAACCTCTTAACAGAATTTCTACCACAAACACCTTTTGCAGATTGCTTCTCAAAAGTTCCTGTTCACTCTTCAGGTATATAAAGTGATCTCAGACTGATATCTCTAAAGATGCTACTAATTTGCAGGGATAAAACAGAGTTCACAGAAAGTTAATTGGCTGAACTTGGAGGCAAATGGTCTTTTCTCCATTCAACTGCTAAAGAGAAATTAATATCATCTAAACATAACTTCAAGTCTGAAGAACTGAGACAGGACAACAGAAATGTCTCCAATATTTGATATTTCAGGGGAAAGAAAAGTACTAATTTTTATGACAGACAAGAGAACTACAGTTTTTCCATGTATTACAGCGCACTGTGCAGTTAAGTGAGCAGAAGGACCTATGCAGCCTCAAAACCTGCTGCCATTTCCAACACTAATCCCCAGAAGACTGCATAAAATCATATTCCAGAACTTCACATACTACATTGAGAATAAATGCTTGAGATTCTCACTAAAATGAAACAGATGTTAGCATGTGGCAATGGAAGTAACAGAGCTGCATCAGGGCACAAAAAAATGATACTGGAGACTTAGTCTTCCAAAGACTTGGTATTTTTAGAATTAGGCCAGCTTACAAGATGAACATTTAAACATTAATAGAAAACAGGCTTAGAGGCATACTCCTTCCAATTCACTACAACACATACATTTTTAGAGAAAATAGGCAGTGAGAGATGGGTTTACTTTCAATGCCAGACATGCACATGTATGACACCAAGAAAGTTCTTCCACAATAGTTCCCATGTCTTCAACTATGACCATAAACCAACCCTTTAAAAGCATTTAATCATTGTCATACTGGCACTTTCTGATTAAATCAAAACTAACCCAAACTTCTACCATTCTAGATAAGATATTTGCTAAAGATTCTACTTTTAGTAAATTACTTTTTATAATCTACACACTCTGTACTTACACACTCTGTACTGTTACTTCAGGAAGACATCCATACCACTCTTCTTCCGACAGTTCCTTTGATTTCTAATATATTACTAGTCTCCTCTGAAGTTTGGTAGAAAGGTTTTTAAAAAGCATGATTTATAGCCAAGTTTATTGGTGTGCATGCAGGGTGCGCAGGAATTAGAGCTGAGCATGAACTCAGACACTTGGAGTTCATTTCTATGTGCATCTAAATGAGTCTTCATAAGCAAAACAGAGCATTTACTGAAAGAGCTTCACCAAAAAGCCTCTGTAGATACAGAAAAATCAATTTTATCTCTTCAAATTTGTATGTTTGTTTATATATAAACATTTCATACATATGCATCAGCCAATTACATCTACACAAAAGATGCAAGAACAAACATCAGCTTCCCTGTGTGTGCTGGGCTACCCCAGAATTACTGTCTTACAAACCCAGCCAGCCACAGGAGAGGGAAAAAAAGGTTGTGAAAAGTTTCACACAGATTTTCTATATTAAAAATCAACTAGAGCCATCTTTTTATTGGTCCCAGAAACATGCATGTAAAACCTTTTTTTTTTCTTGTTTGTTTTGCAAGTGACATAGCTGCCAATCTACCACTGAGTTCAATGACAGCAGCACCATCTTTTCCGCAGATGTGTCTTCTCAAACCCAGCTTGAGGAACATCTTGTTGAAAACTTCCTCCAGAAAAGCATCAGAAAACTTTTCCACAAAGGAATTCTCCACAGTTATACTGGCACGGAACACTGCTAATTCAGGAGGACAGATATTGTAAAAAATTGAGCAAGTTTTTAAGAATATATTACTGTATGACAGAAATGGTGAATCCTAGCAGTAGCTTTTTGTTATCTTTCAAATGGTATAATGACTAAACCACATCTAACATCTTTCCTTAGCAGCAGCAAAACAGAAGGAATTAAGAGGCATTTAGGCATTAGGCATTCAAGTTATTATTGAAATAATTATTTCATTCTATTATCCAACAGGCCAGTTGTTAACCATAATACTAGCAAAAAGAACATGAAAGAATTGCCTAAAGGATTAAATTGCATCATTTACATCTACTCTAAAGCCAAGATAGGTCAGGTTTTTTAAACTGAAAGACCAGAACCACCAAGTACTAAGTTATTCAAAGCTCAACCTTGTGACTTTACATTATTCTTTAATATTGTTAATAACAAAGGGGAACAAAAACAAGCAGCCAAAGGACTGCAGTAGCTGAGTGAGGGCTGTTGCACAGAGTCACTGCCAGCAGAGTAATAAAAAGATCAGAAAGCCACAGCCCAGAATTGGCCACCACAAGTGCTGTTTTAGCCCCTTTGAGACTTAACGTTATTTATATAAGAAACCTGTAATGGACTATGGAATAACATGATCAACAAAATTTAGAATGAGAAGCTTACAAGTCCTCAGTGGAACCTCTGCCAAGCTGGATTTAGGACAAATCAAGCCTAGAGGGCTACTTTTCAGTTTGAAGAATATAGTAAGCAAAATTATAAAATGTTCTGCCTATTAAACAGTCTGAAAATAGGCTGTAATACTCAAAAGTAATGGGAATTTCAACTTGTTACTAATTTCAGCTTGAGTACAGAAAACTCATTTTGGGGAGTCACTGAAGACCTAGCAGAGGTTATCCAGAAAAGCTCCTTCTTACCAACCAACAACCTGTGTCTGCATCTTCAGTTACAGAAGTGAGAGCTGATGACCCGGCTCTCCTGCCACGGATGGGAGGTGAGAGTTTGATGCTCTCAACAGCAGCAGCCACAGGCTAAAAAGCTACACTCCATGTGAACAGAGCAGAGTCAAGTCATTTTGTGATTGAATTTATTTATACAGCATGATTGTCAAAGTGTTTTATATAGGTTTTAACAAGATTTTTAAATCTACATGTATTTGATCAAGTTAAATATCTTTATTTTACTATCTTCCTTTTAGTAAATAGGCACTGAATATTTTATCTTGCTTAAACCTCCTACATTTTAGCTTTAAAAGGCTCAGTTTCATTGTGAGGGAGAAGGCTTTCATCTATTTTACTAGCTTTAAATAAAAAGGCAACCATTTTCAGAAGGCATTTGAACACTGCATCAAGTCCATTTTGCCCATCACCAATAGGAGACCCATTACCACATCACTTCAGAATAATGAAATATACAATAAAGGCAGTTGAGAATTTTCCAAGAAAATAGTTGTTTATCTCCAAAGAAGAAATTAATTGAAATTTAAATACTTTACAGGCAGCATTGAGTTAGTCAAATTCTGAAGAAACCAGAGAAAGCACCTGCTAAAAAAAAATGTGCACAGCTCCCATACTTGGCTAAAGACCCCAGTTTGCAACAGCCCATCTAAGTGACATATGAAGGCAGCAGACCCATCCATCAACAGCAGAACCTAGGGGCATTCTAGGGAGAATCATAAGCCACAAGCCTAGAACCTGTGTGGTCTTGAGCCCAGGACAGCCAAACTGCACCCGTGTCCAAGCAGGGGCCCATCCTGTCGTGTGAGTCAAGAGCTCTGTCTTGCTATGAGTCTAGTGGATGTGACCAGGATCACTGCAGGTTTATTCAGCATCAAGTATCTTCTGCTATTGCCCATGTATTCCACCTGAAGTGGAATAATGGGGAAGTTCAGGTCTACAGACATTTGAGTTTTGGCACTCTGCTCCAAAAGCAAGATCAAAACAACTATCTGATTTTGAAAATAATCAGAGAACAGAAATCTCCTTGCATGGCCAGGCCTGCGCTACAGAACATTTCCTTTCGTGCTGTTTGCAGAGGCATCTGCAGTCCCAGCCCTCAGTGCCTGATATTCAGCGTTTAGTTCACTTCAAACGAAGTGCAGGCTGATGAAAACTCATGAAACGTGAGAGTGCCAAAAGAAAATCTGCACCACCATTAATTGCTGCACGAGCACATCAGAACTGTCACGAACAGTGACATGCCAGGCATAACAAGCATCTCTGAAGTCAAACTCCGATTTCATTCTGCCACAGAACAGAAGATGCTGATGACAGATGGGCAGAGCTGAGCAAGCTGTTTGGCCAAAATTCTGGCTAGATGATTGTAGCTGTATCACATTGCCAAGACCAGAACCTGAGTGTGCATCAGAAACCACCAACTTCCTGGCCTCAACTGGGGGAGAAGAATTATATATACACTGGAAAAAAACGCAAATATCCATCCTTCCAGTTCTTATTCCCAGTCTTTTCCTCTTATTCCCAGCACAGTCCCACCTTCTCCTAGCTACTCAACTGTCATTCCACATCACTTAATGCCATCATACCATAGACATCACCCAGAACTCCTCTCTTCACTTTAACCAGCCTACTTCCCATTTTCTCCAGCTGAACCAGGCAGACATTCATTCTGCCCATCACTGGACAGAAAGGAAAAGGGCAGGATGGAACTCAAGTGAGAAATTCCTCAGGAAGCCTTCTGATGGAAAGTGCCTGGCACCATCTCCACAGAAACAGCACATCACTCACCTGAATTACATGGCAGCTTCCAGGGATACTTAATGCAGTTGGAAAGGATCCTGTCAGACAGGTCTATTATATATCTATATGATACTGTACCATTTCATTTCTGTTCTTCAAAAGTCTCCTCAGGCAGCTTGTCCCAGTTCACCCACCCTGCCCTGCTACTGTTTAATGTGAAGGGCTCCCAATGACTGCAGCAGGATCCACTCCAAAAATTGTCGGCAAAACAGAGGGTCCCCTTGACCAGAGCTGCCTGCAGCCTCACAGCTCTCCAGGAAACAGCAGGACTGAACAGAATACGAGTCAGTAACTTCAGCTGAAGTCTCTTCAAGGACTTGTCACATTCACTCTACCCATGAATTGTAAATAGCACATTACAAATTGCTGCTATTTGCATAAATTTGCATTTTAAGCTTAATTCTGTTCTCAAGGAAACCAGGACAATGTTTTCACTTAAGCAAGTAAAAGAATGAGACCATTACAGGTATGATACAGCCGATAAAAGAACCAGGAAAAAGTTTCCTATTAGTTTCATTATTGGCAATTTGTCTAGAATTATATAGCCTAGTCATCAGCACCTGGGAAAATGAGTGCAACCAATGACACACTTCTAAGAAAAGCTTGGTGTACTACAATGTTAATCTGTACTTTAAAATTAATATGCATCCCCAGTTTTAGCAGAGTTACTGTAATGTTTAAGAAAAATCATCTTATTTCAAATGAAAGTTGCTTCCTTCACTTTGAACACAGCATGGTTTTAACAAATAGAGAACATAAAAACAGTTATGTAATTATTAAAAATCCAACTTTAACATTTAGATGATATATGAGGAGGTCTAGGGAAAAGTTTCATGGTCACAGACATCAAAAACAAGCCAAAGAGAGCCAGGAGAATAACCCAGGTGTTTTAGGGAAACCATTTCAGGCCCCAGTGTGCCTAGGAGTAGATTTTTTTTTTTTTTATCATCAGTTACCTATTTTTCAGCAATATCTGTTCTTCCATATCAACCTGACAGAGGTGCCCCTGTGTTGCTACTTACAATATGCTGCCCGATCCCTGCAAAGCAGCTCACATTGCCTAGTGAGAAGGAGCAATAAGGAGGACAAAGAGCCCAAGTCAGGTGTGGGAAGAGCCCTGATGCACAGACAGAGCAGCAGGGAGTCTGCATCCTGCAGTGCTCCAGGAGATCAGTGTTTCCTTCACAACCTCCAAGAAAAGCCTGATCTAAAGGCTTTAAAGAGGTAAATGTTTCCTGGTATTTCCACCAGTAGTAACAGGTGGAACAGACACATCAACCTCTGCCACTCTGAAAAACCAGCTGCTGTCTGGTCCTGTCCTGGCATACCAGAAATGCAAGGATCTCCTTCCAGAGAAGGGAGCAATCTGAAAAACAAACTGACATTTTGCATTTTGAAACTCCCATATTTATCCAGGATAAGAATGGACTCTTTAGCAGAAGAAAAAAAATAAGGAAATGGTTTTTATATTCTAACCTTTTAAAAGCAGTATTATAAGGTAAAGAAAGAAGGATTAGTCTGATTCAGGATTCTGAAAGAGGGAGAGATGTGCATGACTGGAGCTAACAAAACACTTTATTGTGCTCATTAGAACAACAAGACAGGAAGAGAAATACTCATTTCATTTGAAAATTTCATTTCATTTTTTCATGTATTCCGAGTGTTTATTTTAATCATTGAGCTCACTGGTGGAAATGTGCAATTTTATCACTGGTTTCAAATCTGGTGCAAGTCCCAGCTTTCAAAAACATCTAGATCAGGAGCAAACTTTGACCCAGGAAAATTCCCGTAAAAACTTTTAACTGCATTTTGCAAGAGGGCCTCAGATTCACCTCTGCTGAGTAGCCTGAGAAAGACCATCTGTTTTAGAGATGATTATCTATACACAGCTGGGAGCCCATCTTTAACACTGCATACACACAGGGGTGCGAGAAGGAAGAGGAAAAAGTTTTTTCAGGGAATCCCTGTTTTCCCCCCAACTCCCCACTGGATACTACTGGCTCTGCATGCATCTGCACACACAAACTCGCCCTTTTCTACAAATACAGCCTTTTAATAAACTGCTTGAGGAATTCTTGTAAGGGATACCAAAGCATTAATTTTAAATAGGTACTTAATTCCAGTGAGAGCTTGAAAAATGAATTGTGATATTAAGATAATCTACTAAGGGAATAGGAGAGTAAGAATATAAGAGTAAGGAATATAATAAGAGATCTTAAAGAAAAAGCACTGCCTTCCCAGACAGTCTCCCCATTCTTTTGTGGTAGATACCCAGGATAATGTATGTTCTCCTACAAAGAGTAACTGCCACCAACCTATTTTCCCCACCCTGGATTTGGCTGCCTCTTCACAGCCTGGGTGACACAGGCACGTTTGGCCCAAGAGCAGATGTGTCAGGCTTTCCTTTATGTCAATACACACATATGGTACTTACGAGCACTGAGACCTACTTCTGCGATCCAAAAGCTGACTGCAGATGGTCACAGGCAGAAAAACACAGTAGTTTTGATCCCATTTGCTTCTACACTACTTGTTGGAAGGCAGGTGCTGATGGTTTTCTCCTGGAAAGAGACTGGGGCAATAGCTTATACAGGGCTACCCTACCTGCCACAGAAACCCTCCACTCTGCCCCTCATTCCAAGCAGTTATTTATGTGGTTTCTGCACAAGTGCCATCACCCATCATTTGTCCTCACACCTTAGTGCAAATTGTAATTTAACTTGCAACCTATAGTGGATTACCACAGTAATGAAAAGACCAGAGCGTTTGTCAGGACTGTACCCCACATAGGCAAAAACTCACCCCATTACTGGTTAATAATCTCTAACAGGTTTTCTGTTACCACTGAAAAAAATTAATCATGACTATTCATTAAAGCCTTTGAAGTGGTGGCAGAAATATGGGCTTCTCACAAGAAAAAGAGGAGGGGGAAAAAAAAAAAAGACCTGCAGGAGACCTGCTTAAGACTACTAGGTCAGGAAATTCAATATTAGAAGGAAACAAGCCCAGTGAAATAAATCAAGTGATAGTTATTGGCCACTGTTGTCAAGATAAAGGCTAAACAAAACCCAGGACATTGTGTGTAGATAACAGTACAGAGTGAACTGAATGCAGAAGTGTTTGTACAAGGTAATCAGGCTACATATATACATCATTGTACATACACAAAGGATATTCAACATATGAATGCCATAGAACAAGGCTACTTTAATGGTATATTTGTGCTTATAAACTTGAAATGCTATTCCTGCAGGCGCTTTCCTCTTGGTGCTTCGATATGTCTATTAAAAATAAGAGAAAAATCCTGGCATTGAATTTGCATTTTTAAAGCTTATGTAAATGAACACTCACAAAAAGGGCAGAAGAGCAATACATACATTACTAAGGAAAACTTGCTCTGACAGAGTAGCCTTACAGTTAACTGGGGCTCTATCAGGATAGATTTAACATTAGATTTAAATTTAACATTAGATTAGTTCTCCTACCCAGCTCTCACAGCTGCTTCCACTGTGCACCACACAATTTGCTTTTCTTAATATTTAGGTACATATGACACTTCACAAAAGAGAGGACTAGATATTTTGGAGATTAACTCATTCAAGCATTTTCTTTTTTTTTTATTAAGACAAGAGACTTTTTTTTGCAAAGTAAAGGTAAGAGTAGGAAGCACTTGCAATGGACCATTCCCAGGATGCAGGAACAAGATATTGATGCCAGCCTTTTGGAAACAACACATGCTAAAAAAATCCATAAAACAGCTTAAATAATTTTATAAGGGAATTACAAATGGTTGACAACCTTAAGGCTCAAACCCCATCTCAAAGAAAATTTATAAAAGAAATTACCATGCCAAGGGGGAGGATCAGGGCAAGGAACCAAGGCATCACATCAGTTCTCATGTGGACCCTATATGTGCAGGCAACCTGTACATGCAGGCAAGCCCATACACAGGTAGCTGTGGTAGCTGCCCACTTAGAGAATTTTTTACATGAGCTTATTTCAGAATATGCAGAAATGCTGAGATCACAAGATGCTGACTGAATTTTGCTTTGAACAAAAGTGTCCTAAACAGGTACCTGCAGCTATCCCCAGAATTTCAAAGAGTTGCATTAACTTCCACACTTCATAAAAACAGATCTGCCAATTATCAAACATATCCAAAGGCCCCCACATTGCACACCAGGCACTGCAATGATGGCATCTCATTTGTTGCTAAAACCCAGCTTGTATTTGCACCCCCATTTGCCTGCATAGTCACAATGAAACCAAAAGGAATGTGTTTTCATTGAAGTTTAATTAACTGCATAACCCCCCAAATCCTCAAGTATTTATTCACATATACAGTAGTTCATCAGCTCTAAAACTCCAGGCTTTATTATGCACTTGTCAGAATAAGTGATAATGCCAAGGGGCTGGCAGGATAATGAACGATTGCCACAATGAATGGGTTGTCACACACAGCTCAGCAGTATGAAGATGATGATGATGAGAGCAGCACTTTGAGCTACACCTACAGCTCCCTCCTCATTTTCCCCTCTTGTGCTGCATTTTCCCTCCAAATTTACTCGGCTGAAGCAGAGGTGGAACAGGGAGCAACCTGTGGTTAAGTTCTCCAGGGATATCAAGTACAACCTCAAAGCAATCAATGGCTAATTGATCATTCACGCTGCAGGTGAATTTGCTCTCCACACAGACATGTGCAAGCATTAATACACTCGCTTCTCACTCTTGCAGTTATTAGTCTTGCCCTCTGATGAACATCTAGGATCTACCTCATTAGCACATTCTCCTTTCTGCTTCCCACTCAATGTAAAACTTAAATAAGGTCACCCCTTGCGCAGATCTCTGCTTTAATTTGGAATTATTTCTGACCTTACCATAGTGAGTTCCCAAATACATTCATACAGCAGCACCTGAAAACTAGATGAAACAGATTTTAAAATAGGGGCCTAAGAACACAGGTCAAGCTAAGATTTAGCCACAAAGATCTGATTTCCAACTTCATTTAATGTATTAAGATCCAGATGGGATACACCTAAAGCATAACCTTAAAAAACACCATATATAGGCAGCCCTTACAGATTCCAGCAATGCAACAGTAAAGCAAATGTGCCGACAGGTCTATTCATTGCACCAGCACCCCTGAACTAGAAGTTTTCTCGAGCATGCCCTGTAAGGGAGACAGAACAATAGAGAAGAAAACATTTAAGGAAGCTTGACACAATATGAAGCATAACCATCATATCCCAATAGAAAGTTTGTCACAGCTTTTAGGTCTTAGTTTGGGGTTTATTCTGTAAACAGACTGTAAAGGTTTAAAAAAACATAATTTCAGATGCAGGAGAGCTTAAGCAGCAAAGAGGGGCAGGAGGCAGGGAGGGTTGAGTGAACAGTCCCCACCAGAATCCGATGGCTGTTTTTTCATGCTAACCTTCACGTTATGCATTAACAGAATTTCTAGTATTCCCATATAGAGAATTCAATGCAAATATGTACAATCCAACAGAGCAGTGTTGCCTTTCCTACCTCCTGCCAGCTTCTGAGCTCTGAAACAGTATGAGCTTCCTGTGAAAGAAACCAGACTCAGGTCAGCACCCCCAAATGCACAGGCTACACTTGCTGTATGGCCAATATCAAGAAAAGCCATTGCCCATGAACTCTGGGTGAAGCAAAGCCATTAGATGTACCAAAAATAAAGGAACAGTTAGAAATGACTTCTCTTTAAAAGCTAATGGTATCTTCACTCACAGGTTCTTCACTTAGGAGGAAGTATCAGAGCATTTCCAACTTTTGCAAAGCAAAATGAGCCACCATCATTCCAGGCAACTATGAGCCAAAGTTGGTGTCTCCAGCTTTGGCAGCACCCGGACAAATTATTTTTCCACTGTACAATTATGACCATTTTGGAGAAGTCAGACAGCTTTTCTAGGCACCAGAACAAGTAGTAAAGCTCTGCTTTTTAAAATATTCTCCTGGAAACAGCTTGGTGCTCAGCTACTCTAATGAAATAAAGCATCATTGCTGCCTTGGAAATAGAAAATCTAGTAGCAAAGCAGCTTTTCATATAGAAAAGGTGTGATGCATCAAGTGAAACCAATGCAACCAGATTTGAAACAAAGCCTAAAATCTTGCTTAGAAAAACACTCAGAATTTCCATGCCATTTAGAAACTTATTTTTCCACCCCAATCTAGACTGGAAAAATATATGAAGTACCCTAGGGAAACAACGATGTATTAGATTTTAAAGTTTTAAAGATTCACATTCATTTTGGAATTGGAAAATTTCCCCTGTAAGTTGGAAAACTATCAACCAAAAATGAAAATATTTAAGAGCCACACACTATTCCATAACAGGGCAGCTGGAGGAGTTTGTCACTACAAATACAAAAGTGACATGAAATTTGGGCACATGCTTAGCCTTTCTGTCCTCTCCTCATGGTTCTGATCAGGGCAGTCTTTACTTCCTAGACTGCTACAGAAATACAACAAAAACAGCAAATATTATTTCATTTCTACCCCATTAGCACCCATGCTAATTAAACAGCCAGTGCCCTATGGAGCCTCCCCAGCACTGTGACAGTCACTCAAATGTACACAAAAGCACAGGCACCAACATCACTGTCCAGTATGTTCCATGATTAGTTTCCTTAGGACTTTTCTCAGTCTCATTTTGGGTGAAAATAGAATAAAATCCTGCATGCCTGATATCTGAGGAGGAGCCAAACAGACACAAACCAAACCTCTCCCTGCAGCCTCCCTGGGGAAATCTTTGTTCATTTCAATACTTGTTCGCTCAGCTGTCTCCGTGAATGACAAGGTTTTATCTCTAATGTGAATGGCTTCCAAGGCTACTCGCATTATTGGTTCTTCAGCAGCTGCTGCTGAAACCACAGGGTTGAAAACTTATAATTAAATCCAGCTGCCACTACTGCAAGCACAGGATATATCGAAGTGAGCAGTAATGCCTGGTGGTTGCTGGCAAGATCCTGTCTCCACTTCTAGACAACGTAATTAACTCTTTTGCCCCTTTTAGATGAAATAAACATCAGCACTGAAGAATGCTGGTACTGACTGAAAGTGGTATTTATATAGAGAAATTCTACTGTGGTCATTAAACCTGAGAAAACAAGTTTCTTGATAAATGGTGAGAACAAAGGTTTCCTTAAAAGCTTGGGAGGACACCCAAGAAGATACAAGGCTCAGGATGGATGGAATTTCCCAAGAAAGTAGGCTCAACAGGACCAACAAAAACAAAAAACCTATTCTTAAGCCTCAAAACATTCTCTAGAAAGAAAAAAAGGTTTAAGAGAACACGAATAACAGGTGCCATTAGTGCATCAATTGGCTATCTACATTTGACATTCTCAATCCTCCAAGCACAGCTGAAGGATTTCATTTTTACAGGGATATATCAGTAGTGATGGAAACACCTCAGGACAGTCTTGGGGAGTCCCAGCCCCGCCAAGCCAGAGTGCAGAGCAAGGCCGTCACCGGCCCTCAGGCCTGGCAGGAGCCTCCTTGGGAGCAGCCCAGCCAAGGCCACTCCAGCAGCCAACACCACCACAGGATGGCAGGGGACACCAACCATCAAGGGCAGAACAGGGTGCAGAGCCCTCAAAGGGCTATGTCAACACAGAGTAAACCTCTCTGATGACATCAGGAAACACTCATGTTGGCTGTTCCACCAACTCACAGCTGAAGCCTCAGGTTTGCTGTATGCTTGATCATCTCCAGGTCTGCACCGAGGCACATCACGAATGCATGAGCTGGCTGTGGCTGTTTCCATGAGCGTAGCCACTACCTGAACTACTACCTGAACCCCTGCAGCACCGACCTGCTTGCCATGGGGCTGGGACCCTCCGCTCTCCACTGAGGGCGGCCTGGACATCCCTGGACTGGGCGCCCTGTCCAGGGCGGTGTGGATGTCCCCAACCATGCCCAGAGTCACACAGCAACAGCAGCAGCCACAGAGGAGCCGGGTTCTCCCAGAGGTTTCCAATCTGCTCCCTCGCACTTACTAGGAGGAAGGTGACAGCAGGAACCTCCTCACAACACTCATCTTCCCCACAGCTGCCATTTCCTAGGCCAATAGCAAGTGCTAGCAGCTAGAAGGGAAATTTACTGCCATTCCTCTTTTTACTTTTCCCATCAAGCACAAACAGTCTTTTGTATCAAAGACAATAAGGGTGAATTTGCTCTCAAGTGGTTATTCTCAGGTTCATTTACTTTTGACATATTTGTTTGCCTCTTCACGACTCCCGTCTGTCTACCTGTCGCTCTGTGCTAACGGCTGCAGAGCCCAGGCACTCAGAAGCATTTTGCAAGACGGGCTGATTATTATATCCTGTCATATCTAGGTGGGAGCTAGGCAGGATTTTGCCATCTGTATTTTAAAGTGGAAATTATAAAATGACAAAGCTTTTAGCCCTCCCCTAGCTTTTTTTAGGGGCTGCTACAAAGCTTTTTCAGCTGCAGACTATTTTACTCACACAGAAAGATGCTCCTGTAATCTATCCTGAAGACTAGACGTGTGTGAAGAGAGCAGAGAATTCAGGAAACAGAGCTGAAACGGAGAAAGGGAAAGGCTGGAAGAATCTGTGCTTTAATTCTCAGAATCCTTTTTACAATCTTGCTTGAAAGCGCAATTGCAAGTGGAATTAATATCCTAAACCACTTACCACCATCAGAACAGATAAAATCATCTCATCTTAACCATATCTTTCTTTGCAGGGAAGGAAATGGCTGTGAGCAGCACTGTTCCCCACCACCTCTTTGTCTCTTGCAAATAGATGGACAGCAAAACATCTTCCCAACTCTGACAACTTCTATCACAATTAAGCTTACAAATTAAAAACCTAGTCCTTCCTGGGTTTCTAACCACCCCTAATTCCATGACATTTTGTATTTAAGTCCTATATTACCTCTGTATTAATTTGTGACTCTATATATAAAAATACTCAGTGACAGTCTGTATTAAGTATAAAAACTCCTATCACTTGCCAGCTGTGTGAAATGTAGAAACAGATAAGGGAAAAGCATATCATGAGACCAAAAGCAGATGTTCAGTGACTGAAAACCATGTTAACAGATACACAGGTTAGCACTGTATGTTAGAAATGTTTTTAAATACTTGAAATAGCTTTTTATCCCCTTTTAAAGTATCAGAACAGCCCAATGCGGAATTATGCTATGCTTCATTAAGGCTTATAATGACAAACAAGAAAACCAAATTTAAGTAGCCTATATTGGGTTCTCAAGTTTTCAAAGCAATTAGACTAAAGTGTTGGAAATCTGACTATCCACTGAGAACAAAACCTGCTAAAAGGTTAAGGCAGCAGATCTTACCACAGCTAAAGCAGCATTTACATCATGAAAGAAAGAGCAAGACTTGAGTGTTTTTGCCTTTTCCCTACAAATAAGACAGAAAAAGATGGACCAATTCTAAACAGTGTAGGACACAGTAAGGAAAACGACTTATCTAGTTCAGACTAAATGACACTGTTCTGGTTAAGATTAAGCACCTAATGTCTGTTGGCATAATTCTCCCCTTATACAATTATTTTTGATTAGTCAAATTATATAAACCAAATACTTTAGGCAGCTTTAAGCTCTTTATAGACAGTTCCCAAACAAATCTGCCCCTCAAAAAAAAAACCCTGCAGTTAAAGACCAAACAAAAAGAGAGAAGTACCATTTTCAAACAAGTGCACAACAAAAAGGCACACTAAAGTACTTGCTTCAGTCAGTGCACACATCTAGAGCTAGGTCCTGGTTAGCAAAAATGACCAAATTCAACATCATAAGAAAGTCTGAAGCAAGAACTTTGCACCTTACTTCACTAAGATTCCTCTGGAACTTGCATGGAGACATCTATTCCAGATGTATCAGTGACTGTTGCCTAAAGTGTCCTCTTATTTGTCTCCAATTATACAAAGTCCACTCCAGACTTGAACCAAACAAGCTTGGAGCACTACCCGTTTTCTGTATTGGGTCTGAAAGGGCCAAAAATGAATGTGCAGATCTTAGAGAGGCTTCATAGCCCCACTTCAGGCAGAAACAGGCTGTTTGGTGACAGCAGCTTCCAAGGTCATCAAGAAACTGTGCAAGAAGCTGTGGTGAGAGCAGGACACCAGGTTACCCTGACATCTGCAAGCTGAAAGGGGCTTGACACCCTGAGGATCACACTGAAATCACCCAATACCTCTACAGCAAACAGGTATCAAGGAAAGCAGAGACACACGGGCAGAGGACTAATATAGCAGTAACAGCAGTGACTTCACATGAGGAAAGAGACTGCTTTTTAGTTAATGAGATGAAATTTGAAAATGTCATCCTTATTTTAAGGCCAAGAAGATTTCTAATTCCTTTTTGAAGGCCCTGCATGCCCCCATATATAATATACACACACACCCCTACACATATATTCTGATTTGAGCATCCAACTTGCTATCCCAGTGAAACCACATGAATTCAACTAGAGCAACATTTTCCACCCAAGTAAGACTTAATCTAAAATCTAATTTCAAATGTGATCTTACATTTGAAAATTCCCCATTGGCTTCTGTATGTTGCATAGTAGAAAACTCTTTAAAATCCACAAAACCACTGGAGATAAACACCAACACTTGCCACAGAATTTAACCAGGTATTTGTGACTGGCCAAAGGGACCTCTCTGGAAGCTGCCCCACACTGCCTGTCTCTCTAGTGTGGTTCAGGTCCAATGACTAGAAAGTATCCTGAGAAAAGGGAAGGAACACAGTTTTTCAGCTCCCAAAAGAATACTTTTGGCTACAGGAAAATCCAGGCTCCTTGCCCTTTCAAATATGCTTAAGTGGGGAGAAAAGAAGGAAAATAGTTCTAGCGTGAATGCCTGGACTCACCTGGACTAAGTTGTGCTGGCATTTTCATTTACTAAAAATCTTTATAGTTCAATATCTTAACAGCTTGTGACCAGAGTTGTGGATGAGACTGACAGCTAGTCAATGAACTGATGAATATCCATCTCATGAGCATTTCATCTTAGCTACCTGTGCAGAGGGTATTTTGCCTTTATACACACACATTCCAAAGTCCCAATTATCTCCTGCTTAATTACTTTGAGCTCAGAATGCTTTAAAAAGGAACAAACTATCATTATAAACATTTAATATACAAAAAAAATGAGGCACAGTGGTATTATTTGCTTTAAGTTATTGAACTCATTTATACCCAAGGTCAGTAGCAGGTAAAAGAAAGCTCTTAACAGTTCAAGGCAGAACTATATTCAGGAGACTATACAGTCTCTCAAAATACAAAGAATTCTTTCCCACCAACAGCATTTAAAATTTTACCTTTCATCTTACAATGTGAAATTTCACTATATTGACACTTGCTATACACACACTGGTGTTCTACAGGTTCTATCTTAAATTTATTTTCCCCAAAGGATTACTCCAAGATAACAAGTACTGTTTCCTCAAACATCTACATCAGATGTTTGGAAGTGGGGAAACACACCTGTCTTCTCAGATTTTATTATGCCCTAATTAGAACTTATTGCAGAATCTTCATAATGCTGGGACCTTATTCTAGTCCAAGTTAAAGCCTTTTCATTTGTCCTTTTTGCTTTCACCTAAAAACCTGGAAAGTTGCTGGCTTTGCAAAGTGCTTCCAATAACTTGAGGCTCAATGACAATGCTCAGAAGCACTTTTAGCACTGGGCAATTCAATGTACAAAAGGAATAAATGAAGTCATCTCCACTACTAGAATTGAGGTGTTTTCATTAGCTGCATGTCCAATTATGAGTCTTGGGCCTGAATTATACAAGCTAAATGAAATTAATTTACTTCTTTGTCCAGCTCAGGTGGCTAGCAGGCCTCCAACAAAACTACTAGGACAATTAGTGAATAGCAATGAAATTAGCACTGCAGCAGGTTGCATTCCTGGCACCAGGGTTTGCCATTTCTCTCTTTTGCAATTTAAATCTTCCCTCTCTTCCACTAGGCTCAGGAGAAGTGGGAAGCAACTTCCAAACAAGTTAAAAAAATTGAAAGAAATGCAGCTTGCAAGTTTATATTGTAATAATAGACTCATATCAATTACAAGACAAATTGCAGCAGACAGTGAAAGAGACAGCTCAATCTGTTACCAAATCCTTCTAACGGCTGCATGAAGAGCTTGGCCATTTCACTCATAAATCTTCCTTTTAAGTTTTATTGCTCCTTGTGTGGGTAAAATAATAAAACCAGAGTCAACCATACAATGGATGCAGTTAAATGCATTTCTAGTCAGAATTTCCTGTATTTTGTTACAGGAATCACACCCCATTCAGCATCTAAACAGAAGTAACATTATGCTACAAGTTGCTAAAACACAACATTATATCTTTACAAAGTCATTTGATTTCATCATGCCAATTGTGAATGATAATCTCCATTACAGATCACTGAGATACCCTGGGATATCTTAAGTCATTATCAATCTTCTTTCATGGGACAGACTGATGCAATGCGTATGTAACACTTCATTAGTAGCTCGAACTGCTAATCAATAGTATATGTAAAAGCAACAAATAAGAAAACCCAGATTAGGAGTTTGTTCCCATTTACTTGTTAGGGTAAGCAATTTTAACTCATTCGTCTAAGTTTGTCTTCTACAGATCAGGGTAGAAAGCAGGAGGATCCCTGGAGCCACTGCACATACAAACCTTTATGATCATACATCAACACAATGATGAGCAATGACATTGAGAGGAAAAGAAAATACAAGCATGTATAAAACAGAAGCATGTGCAATAGCTTTGGTGAAGAGAGTGAGCATATGGTTACCAAACACCAATGGTTCCTCCTCTGTCAGGAGACGGACAGGAGGCCACAGCCCCAGCAAGATGACCAGTCACCCTGTTTCAGTAGAGCCCATGGACAACTTCCTCCAAGAAAATGAGCCCTGCAGCCTCATATCCAGATTAGAGAATCTTTCCTCCGACATGAATTCCAAAAGGGTGACCCAGTATCCCAATCAGGAAGAAACTGGGGTACAATCCTACATCCTTGTAGCAAAGACCAACCTTCTGACAGCACCATGTATGGTTACACATTCCCTTTCAGCAACACTTTTCTAGTACTTTAGTACATACATTTTAAAGCTTTACAGCTTTAAAGCAGAGATCTGGGTGATACACATCTGTTTCACTGAATCCTCAAACACAGTGATGATAGAGATTATTATCTGAGAAAAATATAGGATGGAAAACAGTGTTTTTGAGGAAGGTTGCAAATGCAAGTGGGGAGGATGGTATAACTAGGTTTCATTGCTATTGAAAAATAAAAACCCCACAAAATTGCCATTAACACAGCCACATTAAATTCAGACTACTGAGAGGGACAATATTCCAGCATCAGTCTGAAAAAAAAATACAGCTTTGGCTTTTTTTTTCTTTGGAAAAAAAATATAATGCAAACCTCAAACACCCAATACTGGGGGCTCCCGCAGTGGTTAAGGTGCCTTGCACTTTATATTGCCTTGCTTCTCTTAAGCAGCCCAATCCTTAATAGTCTTTCTGAAAGAAGGTTTTTCCTTCAGAACTTCATTTATAGACTCCCTGCTGCCAGGCTGCGATAGCCACTACTGCACAGCCCAGAAGTGATGACGACTGGGATTCCATTCAAGCCCTATGGAATCAATAGAAAGCAGACAAACCAAGATAAAGTTTCAGCCAGCTGCAAAGAACAGAAGCCATGGGGTACCTCATGTTGCTTTTCCAGCGGTTCCAGTTACCTCCCTGTGAAATACAGGCAGCATCACATCACACTCCTTAAATCTGACCTCTATTCTCCATGTGCTGCATCCATAGTCAGTCTGAGGAGAATGTTGTAGCACTGCAGATATTTGCAGACAAATGGTGCTTTTGGGGCTGGAGTTCTGAATTCTGATTGAGGTTTTTCTAACATGCAGTAGACAGTCAGATGACTAGTGAAAACAGTTGATTGTTAAAATTCATGCTTCTGAAATAGGGTTCTTAGAAAGCCTCAGCAAGCCTGCTTACCTTGCAGCAGCAGCATTACTGCAGAGGCAGTAACAAAGCAAACTTCATTGGTGTAACTAGGTATAAACCAATGCAAACTTGTGCATTCCTACATGGCAAAGAGAAGGAACTGCAGCACCACTAAGTCTGCTCACCTCAACTAGCATCATTTGAAGACCAACTTTATCACTGCAGTCTGAAGACAGCAGAAGTTCTATTGCAAAATGCATAGCATTTTAATACTTGTTTTTTACTTTACAAATGAAAGTTATCATCTATGACCAAGCTTTGATGAAGACAGATCTGTTGTCACATTTGATTTTTTTTGCATTTCCCACTTACTCTTCCACTTGCCTGCTGCAACTCCAACCGTTTCACTGCCTTCAGAGTAGCACTGGGCAGAATGCTACTCATATGGGCAGAACACTGCACTATGCAGCAAGCACACCCAGGACTCAGCATCACACAAGCCTTGGTGGAGTCTAGAGATCAGCTTATAACACAGGTTATGGAACCAGAACAGTACAAACTTTGTATCAAGCACACAGCATTTTAGCTCTTATTTGTATCATTGCAACAAAAATCATTATAATCCTTCTCATATTCTTCTCACTTACACTTCATGCTTTCACAGGATAAAACCCAGGTAAGGATGGCAACATGCAAGAATTACAACCTGCATTTCTTTGAGCAAAACCCAGTATGCTTCTTTTACAGCTAAAGTTATTGTTTGATTAACAAAAAGCAATACTTGGTCCCAGTAACAGTCCGCTCTAAAGGTCTGGTTTTCTTTTTCCTTTAAAGAAACTATACAGATACAATTCCATGATTTGAGGCTTACACAGTATGTGATATTATTAGTTCACAGAAATTACAAGGAACCCCGTTGTGGGGTTACCAGTTTGCAAAGCAGCAAGCGGATTCCCACTGACACTGCGTGACACTGGGTCACACAGAACATGATCTGCAATCCAGTCTTCCTACTTTCAGAGGCTCTAGAAAAGCATTAGAAAACATTTGGTTCACTTGATACATTCCTTACCTACTCCCCGTTTCTTTTGACGTCTGCAAGTTACCTTCGCAAAGTTAAAGGCAGTGCTGAATGCCAGGCTACTCGCAGCACTGTGCGAGCCCAGAAGCAGGCAGTACAAAGCCATTCCTTCTGACACTAGGAAGATTGAACAGCATTGCTCTCTGCAGAAACTCAACCTCTAGCAATCAGCCTAAGTTGTTACATTGCTTTGTAAAAATTAATAAAAAGCAGCAAATGATGGGGAAAAACACAAGGATTGCCACACAGCCAGTTGAAGTGCAGCAGATGTTACTTCAGGTTAATATATAGTTATTGGTATTTTAATAAGTTGTTAAATATGCATTTCACCTGAACACAAATGTGAAAAATGTCATTCCCAGCAGATATATTTGAAAATTTTTATAGGACTCACCATACTGGCAGCGGGGACCCTGGAATCCTGCCGGACACCGACACATCTGCGATCCTGCTTCCGAGCACTTCCCTCCATTGAAGCAAGTGCCAACAGTGCACAGGGCTAGTACAAGCAGAAGGAAACAGCTTTTGGGCTTTGCCTTTCCAGAACCACCTTCTCATATCACAGTTCTGCTGTATCAAGAACTTTCAAGGCAACCAAGAAAACAAACAAGCTTTTGATTTTATTAAACCAGTTGGATTGCAACAGATTTCTTAGCAGAGATATAAAAATGGTGCTAATACAGTGTATCTGGGCCTGAAATTAAACCTCGGGAAAAATGAGTTAAATGCATTTTAACTTCAAGATGCTGCAGAGGCAGAATAGCTGGACTGGCCTAAAGATACTACCTGGGTCCAGAAGGGCAAAAGATATTAATTGCTGAACAATAATGCAGAGCTGTTCAGAAACCACCGGTTCATTAAAAGAGATTATACATGTCCATGGGAGTTGCATTATTTCTCATCTTATCCTACAAGGCAGAATGTTTACTTACAGGAAGGTAAATTCCACATACCTGAGCAAAATTCACTGACTGAATATACCAAATACAAAAGAACAGCTTAACCCCTTTGGTGCTTTAAATAGTTGAAAGCAAGTCTGCAGTGCCCTTGCAAGGACAAAGTTTATCACTGGTGTCCAAATAGTCTAAATTTGTGTAAGCCAGGTATTAAAATACACATTTGAAACACATCAGGCTTCTTACAACAGAAGAGGTACACACTAGATACATGTCATGCTGAAACAAACAGCTATACCTCATAGGGTTGCTTCTTTTGCTCCTTATTAATATAAAAATCATAAAAGCAGGCTCAGAATACAGTCCTTAAGCTGGTACAAAGATCAACACACACAGGAACAGATGCTAACTTTCACACAGAAGATACAATTACTCACAAAACAGTAGCAAAACCAGAAAAGATTGTTATCACACACTTCCCTGTGCTGTTAGTAGTGGCTGAAGTGCTTCCTTATCATTTAATTTTAAATTTCATTTTAGAAGACCATCCAATCATGATTAAAAACTACTAATAGTAACAGGTTTTCCTCAGATAAATAACCTTAGGGTACACAAGACAATTACTTCAACTGTAACATCAACAGTGAAAAAGCCAAAACCAGTCAGACTCTGCAGTGAGTGCCAGGTCCAAGGAAAGTGCATTACAGCCTTCTTATTCTCTCTAATTTGGATAACAGCACTAAATTAGGTTAGCCTGCCAATCTAAGGCTGGCCTAAGATTGCTTCAAAAACACAATCAAAACCAGATTATCTACTGTTTAAACTAGAATTATAGATGCTCTGTACTTTTGCATGTAACAGCTTCTGTATTTTTAGAAAACCTTCTCTCACCCTAAATGGAGTATTATTCCTTATAACTGGGAAAATCTATTTAGGAACAATAAGATGCAAAATCCTTCTTTCTAAGAGCAAAATTTATCTAGATAGTAAGGTCTAAGAATATCATAGGTTCTGGTCTTATCCTATCAGTTTTGCCACCAACTTACAGTGTAAGCAGCCAGGTTCAGTGCCTTCTTGGGCCCATCCAGGGCAGCATTTATAGACAGTCTGATGCTCCATTCTGTATATCTGCTTGTAAACTGTGTAGTACCCAGACCTGTGAAAGAATAGAGCAGTTACAGATCCCATCGAGCTTAACCCCATCTCACCAGTAAAAAACAGCCCTTGTGTTTACCACATTTTTCCCAGCCCTGCCAGTAGTTCCTATTTATAAACAAAGCAAATAGTAAATGCCTCATGATGACTTTCAACAGCTCTAAATCAGGCATGTCCCTATACATTCCAGGGACTATTCAGACTAGTCAGGGATAATGGCAACCCATTTGCATGGTAAGCTTTTCTAGAAGTGTTGTGAGTCTGATCTTCCAACACTTCTAAACATAAGACATAAAATGGAAGCTTTCAGTTTTCAAAGCAGGTGAGCTGGGCAGCTGCACATCACCTGAAATAACAGGATCACCTTCTGACAGTTGAGAAATGGTTGACTTTGGTCATTAGATCACAAGTTCATAATATGCTCAAAAAGCCATATTTGCTTCTTCTGCTCACTTAAACCAAATACAACCTCAAAAAAGATGTCAGCAAGACATGAACTATCCTTAAATAATGATTACATGTATTTTGAGGTTCAAAAGTTCATAAAAGCCTTATATTAAGTTTAATTAACAGAACTCATTTGTAACTACAGCTAATTAATAACTATTGCTAGTTACCTTCTCTCATAGCCCACACACCATCTCCGCCCCGTGCAGCCTTGTTTCCACATCTTGACAGTGCGGGTGAAGGCCTGAACACAGGGCTGCTGGTGCCCCACCAGCACCAGCTCCAACTCCGGGCAGACATTTGGCCTTTGGGAAGAGAAAGAGAGGAAAAACTGGTTATTTCTAACAGTGAGTTTTAAAAGTCTTAAAAAGGCATAAAGCTAAAGTAGTTCAAAATGGATTTTATATTGCTGGTTAAAAATACTGCAGCTCTGCAATTTGCGATCAGTTCAGAGTGGAAAAAACAGCTCTTGCAAGAATATAGCAGTCAGACACCTGTATAACATGATCTGATGATGTCGGTATGGCAAGTGTCCCACAAACTTTAATTGAGCCAAGATTTCATTAGTGTATTGGCTGTCTAAGCATGAACGGATTTCCAATAGCAATTTTTAACATGAGCAATATAAGAATTATTGGCCTCTGAGCAGCAAGGCTAGCAAAATATGATTGCACTTTGTTCCCAGAAAATGAGCTGCTTCATTCCAAGCAGGGTTTGACGGAAGACTCCGCAGACCCTTGGCTGTCTGCAGATAACAGCAGCCCAGTAATCCCTGCAGACGCAGCAGACACCAAGGACAGTGCCTCGCAGGGCTGAGGAGCATAAGGTGAGAGCCTGGAGGGCTGGGGATGATGCAGAGAGCACTGCAAACCAGACAGGGAAATTCAGAGTCTACCCAAGTCAGTCCAAGCTTTGCATTGATTCAAGTGAGGATAAGACCTTCATTGGAGCTTCTGCAGGGGAACCAGAGCCTGTAGGAAGCCCGCACCACTACCAGCTCCCCTGTGCACACGGCATTTATAATAGAGGAAGCATGCATGTTCTCTGCTGATTATTCCTAAAATAACAAGGCTAAATAAGAAGCATTGCTTTGCAGGATGATATGCTCATCCTGCTGCTGAGCCCTACTTAGAAAAATGGTAACTTTTAGCAGGTGTAATTGGGCAGCACAAAATTAAGCATGTCCCATACTGATGGGTTTGCCAGGTCCTCAGCCAGGCTCTCACTGTGCTGCCCTGGTACAGGGTCCCAAGTGCTGCATAACAGAAAAGAAGCCTGCAAAAGATGCATTGAACATCTGACTAAAGCCAGAGGGCTGCCTCTCCAAACTGAGAGGAATTTGGTGATGTTTAGAGTGGTTGATAATTACACTGACAACCTGTAAAGTCATTAATTCTCCAAAACACCTGTTCTAGCTGTTATAACCATGATTTGCACATTTAAGCCTCACCAACTCAAACACAGTGGGAAGCCTGGATGGTTTTATACCTTTTCTGGTAAGTGGCAAGCAACACTTAGCAGTGGTGTCACATCAGCTCACGCTTCCAGTTGAGACACACCACGCAGGCTGGGTTGCCAGCGCAATATGTACATGCACCCACACACACTTCCTTGTAGAAAACTTTTTACATTAATCAGATAACAGTTATAGCCCAACAGCTGCCAGGCTGTTAAAGTTATCATTAGCTACACTGAATATTAATTCCTCATTCATGATTTACAGTGCTTTATCTCAGGGGCTCAAAGCACCTGGCAGCTCCCTGTTATGTCCGAACGCTGCACGAAGTAGCCATGCTAGCAAAAGGACAATATACCTGCCTGTCATCTGCAGATCTGGAGGTAGCTTGTAAGCATCACTGAAATTAAGCCCATGCAGAACAGGAAAACACTATAAAAATGATTGTTTTTACAGATGAGTTAGAGATACTTGGATGAAAACCTGCATGCCCAAATCAGAGGCACACAAGCATGCGCATGCAGGTAAAACCGAGCCCAAGGACACAAGCATTTCTCGCTGTCCACCTCAGACTACTTCACACTAGAACACCCTATATTGATGGAAGCTTTTGTAGAATTAAAACCATCTCTGCCTAAGTTTCAAAAAGGCTGCCGCCCTTCAGCTGCCTACACCACAACATGCATCTGGGTGAGACTGTTCAAAAAGCAGTGTACAAAAATATAGAACGCCCTGTATCTTACACACCCATAAGTACATAAATATGCTTCAGTCGGTGCACTAAGGGTCCTTAGACACCGCCAATGTCTCCAACAACTTGACCAAAATAAACTCAATCAACAGGACAGAGAAATACCCAAGTGCCACTGACACATAGGTTCTCCCTCATCCCTTCCCCTGCAAAGCCAACCATCTCCCAGCCTCTCAAGCCTCTTGCTCCACTCTCCCCTTCATTGTGCACCCACAATATCCATTTGCCACACTGCTCTATTTTGTATTCCTGGGGTTCACCCAGCTGCCACTGCCAACATGATGCAGGGAGGCAGAGGGCAGAAGCAACATCCATGTCCCACTGCTCCTGCAGGAACATAAAACAACCCTACCCATGGGCTCCAGGATCATCTCCATTACTTACCAGCCCTTCCCTCTTCAATTACCTCCCATTTAAGACATTCAAGTCCACAGCAATTGTTCCCAGACCATTCTCAGCTGAAAGCTTTGGGCTTCAGACACAAAAAGTCTTTGTACACCCCATAACTTGTCTGTTCCCCCTCTGTGTGAGCAGGTCTAATAAAACCCTCGCCTAACTTAGGCAACCCTGCCTCATTTAGCCAGCTTTTTAAAACGGACTCTCCCTCCAGCGACTAGAACACCGTGTACTGATAATTCATGCAGATCTCCTTTCATGAGAAGTGCCTAAAACTTTCCAGATAAAGCTACATCCAGCCACACTGCTCCTCCATAAATAAAGCAGCTGACAATTGTTGTAATGACATCCCCAGCCCATCTATAATTCTTACTCGTGTGGTTTTTTTGCCATGTTTCCAGGAATAGCTGTATTGACGCCTGCAATACAGTTAATAGGAACAAATAGCACTCGCACAGAATAAAGCAAGGCAGCAGCAAAGAGCCATGCGTTTACTAAGATTTATTCAGAGTAAGCCATTCCTCCTGAATGCCCTTGGGATAATTTAAAGGCAGATATCAAAACCTCTGCTACATTATAATTAAATTGCTGCAACTGCATAACACATAATCCTCTGCTGGCAAAACCAGCAAATAAAACACTCCCTCCCCAACATTTAGCCATGTTCCCAACCCCACCACCACTCAACACACCAGTTTTTAGCCATGTGAGTCACTCATACATTACTTAAGACCAGGCTCTTGAACAGTATCATTGTTGAACACAGTTTTGTGTTAGGGCTCCCCCCAACTAGAGGATATTTCATCCCTTAAAACCAAACCAAAACTTTAAGTGGGTGTGATGGCACATTTAGAGAGCTCCCATGTGCTTTGCTTTTAGAAAACATTTCTTAACAGGAGCTTAAGTGTTAAAACAAAAACATCTATTATATTCTACCCCTTAACTGAGGCACCAATCCCCTAAAACCTTTTTATACCACTGCTCTGTTAGCCAAGACTAACACGAAGGCTGTTATTAGCTTGTCAGTCTGACTTGAGCAAACTAGAAAGCTCTTATTTAATATTTGCATTAGGAGATGCCCTTTAAACAAAGGCACCCAGCACACTCCCAGCTCAGGACTTAAGATCCTAATGAACAGATAATTAGAGCAACATGAAGCCAGAGCAGCCTCAGCTGCGATGCCTGAGGACCACTGCATAAAAGAAAGTTCACATGAGAATTAATTTCACAGTATTCAGATTTTCTCCAAAAATTCCATATCCCCAAGGCATATGGTTACCCAAGAATCTCAATTTTCATTCCAAAACAGCCTTCCCAGCCCTGTGGTTTTAGAGGAAAGCTTGCATAGTAGCTTCAGGCTCAAAAGCCAGAAGGCAAATGAGAAATTAGATTCTTTATCTTTTAATCTTGCATTTCGGGTGGGGGGGACCTGACTTCATTCCTGAAGGGATTTGATGACAGACTGAAGTCTTAAAGAAACCAGGTTATTTTGTGAGAATTTGTAAATGCCGAACTCCACTACACAAGTCATTTCATCAGGAGGATGCACACACAGGGCTCAAAGCTTCCCCCACGCTGAAGAGAATAACTGCATCTGAAACAGTCTAGTTAGTTCCTATTAAAATAAATTCCAAATAGGTTTATCGAAAGACATATCAGCTCTCTGCAATAGAGGTATTTATTATCCCCTGTCTAGCAAAATCCCAAGGGTTGAGTCTTTGAGTGACAATTGAGGCAAATCTCTCACTCTTTATCAATCCACATTTTCTCAACTCAAGTCAAGCTAAAGGTAGCGAGTTTTAATAGCAGTGAGACAGCAAATACATCAAAAGGTCCCCAAAGGTTTCCTTCAACAGCACAAATTTGAAATCAAAGCATTAATGAATATCAACCAAAGAATGATCTGGTTGTCTAATTTTAGGCCTTTCCACGGAGACTCAGTGAGTGACAATCCCTTCTACACTAAGCCAGAAGCCTGTTAATATCTTCCTAAAAACGAGACATTGAAGCAGCACTGCCTCAGCTGAAGAATCTGCAGCCTGAGCACTATTGATCCTCCCGTGCAAGAGTCAATAGACGAAACCTGCCATAAGAAATGAGTTACAGGGATCCTATACCTTCAAAATACTAATTGGTTAAGGGCTCTCCCTCCTTCCTGCTACCACTACAATGTGGGAAAGCACAATGTGGAAGCTTTTCCACACCTACTTCACAAAAATATCAAACCAGAACCACAGCCCTCAATATAATCTGTTTCCTGGGGTACCTCTCCACTGTGATGACACCAGCCACCCTCATCATACATTGTTATAGCCATAAATTATAACTAGGCTGGAATCTTTTGGCCAGAAATATCTCCAAATCTGCTGCCTCCATCCAACCCAAACACTCCCAGCATAGTTGCTGCAAGAGGGGAAAAGAAGCTTTGGGACTCAGCTAAAACACACTGCCCTGCAGACAGAAAAAGGTCAGCTATAGGGCATTGTATGCAAACAGTCTGTTAATTAAAAAGCTGCCATACATATCTCAATGAGGAAGGGGAAGGAAAGCTTCATCTCGGCAAAAATCTAATTATGAAATAGGTCATGGAAATAAGGTCAAGGGGGAAAAAAAGCCTATTATTGAATATCAACAACTCCAATAAGCTGGGATGTCCTAAACTGCTCCCCACACACACACCTTTGAACTGCTGTGCTCCCCTATATTCTTAACCTATCTGAAAACTCATTTCCCCACATTGCTTGGATAAAATTAACGAGCATTACCAAAGACCATCAGCACAGACTGCCCTCTGGACCACTAATCAATCCCTGTTCTCCACAGGTTGTGTGCATGTGTGTGAAGCTGAGAGGCCCTCTGGGAATGAGGCTGAGCCCAGGCCTTAGACTAAGCTGGAGCAGAGGCTACCAGAGAGGGCTCCCTCAAGGCACGGGTTACCAGAGCACTGCTGGGCTGTATTCACAGCAGCTCAACAACACGAGGGCTCTTCCTGCCTCTCTGCACTGCATCTGGATTTGGAGCAAATCAATGAGATGATTAATTACACACGCTGCCATGATAGTGGCACTAGGATGGTTAGTCCCTCCTGCTGTCAAAGCACAGCCTGCCATTAAACTGCTCTTCAGCCATCCGCCCCTCACCTTCAAGACAGCCTACTCCAATTTGGTTAGGAAAAAACACAGTACACTAAGACAAACATCAGCTCAATTAATGTGACTTATGTAAGTTGCTCCTTTAAAATGATGAAAGATTCAGGTTCCTGATTCAACTGGCTGCCCAGGACCCCAGACTCCGACATCCAGTGAGAGGTTCCTGCACAGGGCGATTTCTGCAGCACCGTGAGGCTTCTGCAGCACCAAGTGAAGAGGCTCGTAGCAAATCACCTCACAAGTGGTTTGTGTCCTTATCCTTCAGATGAAGTAACTGCCCAAAGTCAGACCAATCCAATGAAAAAAATGAGATGAGAAGACAAAGCAGCAGTTATTCCCCTATAAGCCCTCAACTCGATACCATTAATGCAGAACTCTCAGATTAAGGTTAAACAATCACAGTAGAGCTATATATTTTATGAATTTTAGTCCCAATAATTGGGGCAACTAACATGCACATTATTGAATTAGTGTTTTGCCAGTTGGTTACTGCTGAACATTTCAATCTTTCACAATGGAAACTTCAGAGTAAGGTTTAGAGCAACCCAGTCCTATTCTACAAAAAAAAAGGCAGGTTTTTGCCTCAAAGAACAACATTATCAGAGATGAGTACATGCAAGCATATATATATATATATATATAAACAAAATTGATGATGCATCTGCTAGGGAGAGCAGTGGCCAGCAGAGAGGAGCACAAAGCTGGGCAGTGCTGTGAGGGTTAAGGGGTAAAGGAACTGGTTTCCTTCTCAGGGACCACTCCAGAAGAGCCACAGATTTAGGAATGACTCAAGACACACCTTAACAAGCCTCCTCCTAGGCACTGCTTGCATGGTATCAGTAAGGAATTAACTCATACAAAGCCACTGCATGGGCATATCGGGATGTTCTTTACATAACCAAAGGTTAATGCACATTCTCCTCCAACTTAAATACTCACGATTCCTGGTGCTTCTGCTAGGAAATGCAAAGAAAAATGAATTTTGGCCCTGCAACTTAAAAACACCATATTCCACATCCATGCTCTCAAATTCAGCTGAAGGAAATGCAACTATGGCCTATGATGTACACACATTATAACTGCAGCATGCAAGTTTTATAATGAAAGGGCAAAAGGTTTTCAAGTTTACCCCCAGAATTAGTGACTAGTTTTAGACCAAGACCAAAGTACAAAGCAGACTACACACACTCAGGTTACAATTTTCAAATACTCGGAGGAGAAAATTTTCATTATTGCTAATTCAGATGTAAATTAAGAACAGTAGATTTCAGACAGAATGTCAGCAGTAACAGGCTTGAATTTCAGCAGAAGGAAATCTATTAACTGTGTTCAAAGAGAAGGTATTTAATTGAGGAATAACAGGGGTTTGCAATATGGTCAGTTAACTCTCAGAGAGCCAAAGCACTGTCTCCTACAAAGGAGGTTCCTGCTAAAGAGTCACACAAGCACTGATTTTTCAACTTGCAGAGAATTCCACCCATTCCTCCAAAAAGTTTGTTCAGTTTTATTAAAATATCTTGTGTTCTCCCCAACACACACACCTAGAACCGAAGTAAATCAGAGGAATTGGAGATAAACAATGCGAAGTACAGAAAAAGCTGCAATTCTTTTAAGAAATACTGGATAAACACAATGCTAGCTAACGTAACTAAATAGCACCAACATTTCAGAACACAGAACAATTAAACCTGAAGGAGTGACAAGTTCTTTTGCTAGAGAACATTTTTAGACTGCAATTTAGGAATCCAAAATTCATGAAAGCAAATGGGAAAGAGGCTTATCAACCTTCAACTGGCAAATTTAAAGCCTCTCAGTGCATGTATCAGCTATTTCACTATGGGTGGGAAACTTTTAAAATCTCACATAGGTATGATGTGAGGCACATGTTATGGCACAATATGCATTTATAACAACTGGGATACATATTGCCATCTATCAGATCAAGCTTATCTTTGAAAAATAAGGCAGCCTCAGGCTATCAGACTTTTATGGCTGTGTATTTTCATTGTCTTATGGCTATTTCAGAGTTTACAAGGAAGCCTTGATCTCATTTTTCTCCTGAGGAGTAGAAAAATGTCATAAATCAGGAGGGGGAAAAAAGAGCACTACAGCACAAAGACACTCATTCACCATCTTTAAACCTCCTGCCAATGTGAATTACCAGGGAAGAAAAAAAAAAGATGCTTTTAGTCTTTTAACAGAAAATAAATTCAATATTCCTGCAGGAACCCTGATGAAACAGAAGCTTTAAATGCAAACTCTTGAAAAATGTAATTCTGCATTATTTAGACCAGCGTGAGCTCTATCTGGTGGCAGCACAGTGTAGTGCAGAGGCCAGCACCACAACCTGCTTTTGTTCTGCAGAGTTAGTCCACGTGCGCTCAAGATAAAAAGGCAGCAATCATGTTAGCCCTTGTTAGGCCAGATCCACTGCTCCAAATTAGAATTTGATAGTTACCCTGGGATGTTAGCATCACTTCAAAGATATACAAAGAGATTACTTAAATAAAAGACAAATCAGAAGTGCCACACCAACTTGCCCATAAGATGCAAAGCAAGCAGCCCACAGTTTCCACTGCATTTCAGCTCCTCAACCTAAACCTACCTTCAGCCTTTGGGAGGCCAGGACCTTCCTCGTACCTGCAAATTTGCATCACTGGATATAAAGAAAAAATAATGTATTTGCTAAACAACATATACTGAGGCCATTTCTCACCAAAAAAATGCACAACCACTTCTCACATCATTTGTAACAAGTTCTGTGACCAAAATCTCAACTCCAAGACTTAACTCCATCACTAGATTCCTCACTGGAGGATTTCCTCCTTTACTTGGCTTTCTGTAGCGCATTCCAATGTATTTAAACTGACATCCATTTTGTTCACCTATAAAAATCAAAATCCAGAGGCTGCATCTTTGCAAGAAAATGCTCTGTGAAAATTCACTGAGGTACATTTCAACAGTGCACAAAAAATGCGTGGCCTTTTTAAACACTAATCACTTTTTAAACACTAACTGCTTGCCTGAAAGAATCAAGTACTGTCATTTGCCATGCCACAAATGTCCAGTTTTGCTCTGGGGACTCAGCTGCATCTGGAAGTGCATTTATGAGTTAGCCTGCAAGCCTGTGCTGCTTGATGGACTTGGGGAAGCTAGAGAACTTAACTTATTCAGACAAGAATCCAACTCTAAATGCAGGTGTAGCTTGGGACATGATCATGTTTTCTTGCTTGAACTGAAAATAGGCAGCTGCAATATTTTAGCAATCAAAAAAGCAATAGAGCAACAATTTTGATGCAGGATCTGGACCAGATCCCTTATGACTAGACATTGCAGATAGCAGGAGTCTGCAAAACCCCAGAGCAAATCAATACTTGCTGGTCAAAAGGAAGCAATTTATCTTGCAACTTTTCAGAAAAAGCCCTCACTCATTTGTCACAAATAAGCCCATTCTTGCCTCAAATTCTTACTGAGAAACATCAAGACTTACTGAACAAAATAAGTTCCTGTAATCATTTCTGCCTTTTTTCCTCTGGTAAGATCTCTGTAAGCAAACATCTGTGCTTATAAAATCCACAACAGAATATTTCTCTGGAGGTTTCCACCTTTCACAACACAAGCACTGTGCCTATTCTTGGCAGTGCCATTCCAACCTAGACCCTCTGATGACTCCACAGCCCTTCAGCCCTAAATAACTTGGCATCACCCATTAACACTGACCCTCCACACCCCAACTAACACGCAGCTGCCTGCAGCAAAGGGAGCTGCTGAAGAGATGCACTTCAAAAGGAGTGATGGTTAATTCCCCATTTAAAGGCCTAAATAACACGCTTCGGGATGAAAACCCTACATTTGTATTCTGGTAGTTGCAGCCTTCTCTCCAGTTTTAACACAGGATCATCAGGGGCTAATTGTCTGGAAACACAGCTGATGGCAAGAGCTACTCAGCCTATAATCTGCTCTTCATTAAGGCTCCTCAGGGGCCTTGGGAGCCCAAGGGCAGCAGCCACACTGAACCCGGGCATTTTTAGCCAGGAGCAAGTGCTCAAGTTAGCGGCGGAACGAGAGGACAGCTATGAGGAATCTCCTGGATGTTCCCAGCCCCAGAAGTTCTCCATCAAAACAGCAAGTGCTAGAAAGGAGGCACCCAGCATGGTATGTTCCCAGGGATGCATCTGGAGCCCTTGTTCCCGGCAGCACATGACCAGAGACACAACAATGCTACGCGAGAAAGGCTATTAATTAAAAAATAAAGGAAAATAAATCTTCTGGAGAGTTCCCTAGACAGCGGTGACTTCTTATCCTTCTGTTTATACCAAAAGTAAAGACCCTCTCAAACTGCATAAAACATGCATGAAAAAAATCACGTTCTTTGCCTTAAATTAAGCACGGCAATGAGATCAACACTGTTTGAGGAGCTCCTGGGCAAAGCACCAGGCTTTGCTGGGGCACCTGGCTGGCTCCAGCAACTCGGACACAGCAGAAATAGGCTCCCACCGGGTCACCCCCAAAGGAAAGGTGCTCTGGGGGACACTATCTCGCAAGGGTGAAAGCGAATTGGCAAAACCGAAGCAATTCACGCCCAAAGCTGCA
>VZSG01000007.1:4039203-4054793 GCA_013398315.1 Nothoprocta pentlandii
CGCCGCTCGTCACTGGCCGCGAGCCGCGGACCGCCCCCGGCTCCGCCCCGCTCCGCTCCCGGTGCCGCTCTCGGATAAGGGATCGTTTCCCTTCGCCCCGAGCTGGAGGGAGGCTGGAAGCGGGACTGGACATCCACCTTTAGGGTCGCGCCTTGCGGGTTTCGTTTCATGTGGGTCCTGAAACTACCCAGCCACGGGCTCGGGGGGAGTAGATTCACCCCCCTTGGCTTCCCAAGTGAGATTCCTTTCCATTCCCCTAGAATGGGAAAGTCTTGGGCCGGCTCCTGTGCAGGTTGTGGCACAGGGAGACACCAACTCCTCAGGTTTGGGCTCAGCCCAGCTCTGCACAAAGGCTGCTTCAATCGGTCTTTCCCCCAGTTGTGTGGCAGGGTACCCCAGCTTCTGTTTTATACTTGTTTTATGAGCACAGTTCTGTGTGTGGTTTTTATTTCCAGGAGCTCTGCTAAAATGTTTGCTAACCGTAACAGGATTTTTTTTTTAATTCTGCTTGTTGCTTTGAAGCTCTTAATGACACAATCCCCTTGAGACTGTATCACTGATTTATTTTTCAAGTTAAAGAAAACATATAGGCCTTATCTGACCTTAGAGTGGATTAATTGTACCCCGAAACTTCCACTGAAGGGCTAAACCTTTCTTGTATCTGGAGTAGTCTTAACCCTGCAGGACCTTGTGTTGAGCTAATCTCATTACCTCCTACAGAGCACATAGTTTTCTAATCATTTTATTTCTTAAACCCCAGAAAATCTCTCTTCATAAAATAACAGACCATCTTTATGTCGAGGCTTAGCGTTAATTATGCCCTGATTTGGACCAGCAACATGAAAACTGGGAGTTACTAAAGTGAGGTATTCTCAGCACCTTCCTTGGTGAAGGCCACGTCATAATGGATGAGAGCTTTGCGGTTTGAAACCTGCCCAGAGAGACTGGCTTTTAGAGACTGGCAGAGAGACTGCACTGAAATGTGAACCCAGTTCGTGCTATCTGCCCTCTTCTAAGTATTATCTAATGTTTCATCCTCAGCTGTGTTTTAATTGAGAACATCCTGCAAAGCTGTTGACTTGAATGGGATGATTCACACTAGTAAGAGTTGCAGGGAACCTACATTTGTGAAGGCCGTTTCCAAAGCCCATTGAGATAATTGATCCGACTGTCCCCACGCCAGTTAAATCTTCGAACCTGACGCAGATAATACAGTGCAAAAAGCAGGCTCATTTATTCTTGTTCTTGCAGGGTGACAGTGGGAAATGTCCAGAAAGAAAGGGGTAGTGCATTTAGCTCTAGTGACTTCTTTACATTCCGCATCCCCACATGACCAACTAGACATATGCTTGCTGTCACGAAACGTATTTGCTACACATCTGTGTATCTTTGATCCTGATTCCCCTTGGTGATTTTGCTCAGGTGAGTTTTAATCTGAGCCAATTGCGTAAAATACAAATTGACAGAAGAGGCATCCCATTCCCTATGTATAGTGCCAAAGGACTTTCTATGGAATGTAAAACACACTCTTTTCATTATTCCCTTCTCTTGTTGATTAGATTCCAGTGCTAAGCACTATCAAATTCGGTATATTGCTTACATCGCTGTCCAGACCATGAATTCTCTAGAAAACTTCGTGTTTCGCACATGAAGCTCATTTCACCCACTCCATTTTAAAGCTTATTTCCATCTCCACCAGCACCTTGACTTCCATTTATGATTTTATCTTGCGACAAAGACACTGTGAAAGCATGAACGAGTCGACCTACTACTGTGAGTTTGTCACACACCACGCTCCTCTATTTTAATTTTTCTGTCTAATCCTCAATACCTCGATTTCCAGGCTTTTTAAATCGTAGCTAGTTACAGGATTTAACATTCCCTTCTGATAGAAAGGAATTCTCGTGCAGAGATTGTAATTAGAAAGACTGTGCTGTGTTCTGTTATTACCAAGAATTGTGATTTTTAGAGTGGTGGGTTAATTGCTAATAACCATATGCAATGCTTCTCTCAAGATGTTTCCCATTACAGTAATTAACTTAGCAGCTGGGGTAACAGACATTTACCATTTGTCTTCACAGTATCCCTGATCCAAAAGCCTATTTGGACTTTGGTTGTTCAGTTCCCAGGGATAGGATGAAAAAGAGGGGTTGCTGAGAGAGCAGGAAGGAACGAGTTGCTGGGCTAGTACCTGTTTTCAGATGCTAACTGTTTATCACCGTTTCCCTGGAATTCTGCTTTATTTCACTTGCCTGAGTTTTTGACCTTCATCTCCAGCAGTGCCACAGGGTGGCAAATCAGACTGAGAGTGGTGAGACTGGTTACTCTGTTGGTCAGATTACTCTGATTATTCCTTAATAATTCCTTAATAAAGGGTGGAAGGGACTGGAAAGAAAAGACAAGGTCTGAACAATTTGACTCTGCAGCAGTATCTCTAAAAGACGAAATGTTCAAATAAAGTATCTTTCTGACAGTTTAAGTAGAAATCTATTGATATTCAAGTCAGGAGTAGATTTCTGTAGGGAGCTATTACATCTGATTGAGAAAATAAAATGGTACCTACATTCACAATTACTCACATGAAGGCCACTGATCTCATTTCTTAGCTTTTCACTTCAACATTAGTTAACCAGAAACCTACCAAGGAACCACTACTGACAATATAATCCTGAAATATGTGTTATGCTGGCACACAATAACAGTTGCGAATACTTCTATCTATTTCCACTTTTGGATAATAACACTCCGTGAGTGACCGATCCATTGTACATATATTGACATTAAAATCACACATGTGGGAGGACTTGCACCTTCTCTGACCCACACAGGTGAGAGCCAGATGTGACTAATAAACTTGGTGGAGCTAGTCCAGCATCATGTCAATACAAAGAAGAGCAACAGGATTTAGCAGGTTTTAGAGCAATGCGCTGTTTTGCAGAGCCATGCAAATATTACAAAATATTTTCCAGCAATAATTTTTTAACAGGAAAAAAATTTAACTGGAAATCTGTGTACAGCCACATAGGTAACCAATTTAAATATTTAGCAGAGTACTGCATGCTCTTGTATTCACAGAAACCAAACATGGGGGGTTTATGGTGGAAGTGCTTACGAACTCATCCAGGCTGGAAATATGGAGAGCACTTTGTGATTTATTGCAGTAATCAGAGACCGACAACAAAACCTGAATTTTGAGTGTCTTGATTTATCCAGAGAATAGCACATTTCAAAAAGTTATTCTCAAAGTAAATTGAAACAAAGAAATATATGCAAAAAAAAAAAAAAAATTAAAGAATGTGATAAAAGAGGTCTGTTTTATGTAATGAATTATTCATCCTGTTCTAACCATAGTTTAGTGAGTGTCAAGAAAAGACTATTGAGCTGCAAAGTAACAAACTCAGCTACCAGGAATAATAACACTCAGCAACTTCTGCATGTGAAACTACAGCCTTAACTAGCACTGGTGTTTCAAGTGCTCTAATTTATCCTCCAGGGTAGGCATCCCCCTCAAAATCTGGTTTTAAGATGTTAAAACTAGTAGCTCTAATCTACATCAGTAAAAATGCAGTTGTGAAATATATCAAAGAAAAAAGAAAAAAAAGGCTCAGAAGTGGAATTCTCAAATTCTCCTCAGGGTTTCCTGGCTCCTTTGGAATCGCTCATCTGTTTCAGACATCAGCTCCCAGGAAGATCTGCACTTTCTGCTCTAATTCAGTGTGAGCCCACCACCAGTACTTAAAATACTAAAAACTAAACGAATAGCTGTGGACCAGGGGGTGTCTGTTTGTTTTCAATTAGGAGCTAATGAAATCCCAGCAATACCTTTCCACATAATGTGTCACACAGGATCCGGGACGCAGTGCTGTGTTTCTAGGTCTAGGTTTCCCTGTCCGTCCTGCTGACGCAACCAGAGCCCACCCCATTCTCAGACAGACATTACAGCATCACTTTACTGGTTTTGCTCTAAATTACCTGCCTGACTCCTGTCACCATTGATCTCTTAAGTCCTTGACTGAGTAATCAGTCAGACAGCTAATTAATGTAGTGGCTTGGAGGCAAAGAATGGGGGAAAGATGAAATGAAAGAGGATTTTTTTCCCATATTCTTCATGTTTTTATTGCCTTTCAAAGGTGCTTTATCCATAGCTTAAAAGAGCAGTATTTGAAAGGTTTTAACTTCCTTTATTTCTTTATGAGGGGCAGTTCACCTACAATGAACATATTAACTAATCATTAATAGAAGTCAGGAAAACTTCATGGGAGTGATGGAATCAAAATTTGAGATTTTTTCTGCTTTTTTTTTTTTGCCACCACACACTTATGGACTGCAGTACATTTTTTTGTACGAATAGGAATTGCCAGGTCTGGACTGTCCTTTCAGATGGTTTTGGAGCTTACTACCTTTTAAAATTTAGTTAACCTCCTTGCACTTTGAGATAAAGAAAAGCTATTGCCCTCCTTTCCTCCTCCTAACCTTTTGTCTTCCTACTAGACAAAAATGCCCCACGTGATCTACCAACTCAAAAGCTTATCTGGATTTCTCTCACCAAAATGGGTCAAATTCAGATGCCTGAACTAGTCTTTAAACAGCCCTATCCAGCTTGATCCAATGTGTCTGAATCTAAAGACATGATCAAAGGAGTCCTTCATGCTAAAATGTCTGTTTTCCAACCAGGGTTAATCGGAAGGTTTCTGTAGGTGTATTTTTCCTTTATGGTGCTGAAGTATTTGACTCATTACCCGCCTCTGACTTCTAACCTTTTGGTGGTCTCTCTTCAAATATCAAGTCTAGAAGGTGACTCCTTCCTGCTAGCCTTAGGATATTTGCACACTAGTCTTGGGCAGTTAGTCCTAGGATATCTGCAAGCTTTCCTCTGTGCTTTCCTATCAAATATTAGTAGCCAACTCCTCTTAAAAGGATCAAGGAACCATTAAGAATCCTGTTTTTCTCATCATGGATATTTGACAAGCATAGAGGAGGCTCGTCTCTGAACATAAAAGGGTTTTCATTTCCTTTATTCTCATAAGAAAAATCCTGAAATAGTTCTTTGAATCCACTGGGTTAACTTGATGCTACCATGCACATATATGTAGGTACGTATGTGTTATTAGGCAGGATTTAATACTAGGCAGGATTTAAACATTCCTGTCTGCAAGGAATTAATGAATTGATAAAGGTTTAACAAATTTTATTTCTGAAATCTTAAGGGAGACAGATATGGAATGCAGATAGAAAGCATTTGCACTATTTGTTGCCAAATATAAATAAAATCATTCCAAGCACATGAACTGCACAGATCATGCTTCAGGAAAGAGCAAGCAAAGGACTGTGGCAAGAAAGTGGCAATTAAATATTTCACACCTGTCTGCTTGTTTATCCTCAGCTTAAAAGGTTGTACACTGATCATATCCAACAACAACAAGCTGGTCTTGCAATGGAATTGCCAAATAATCCTGTGCGGATTACTAACCTGCAGAGAAATCCACATTGATACACAGACTTCTGGAATACATCTTTGAGAAGAACATACAAGGGCCAAAAATGCAGTTTTTACTCCAATAAAATCAACATGGAATGAACCAAGAATGGCAAAGCAAATATATTTTATTAATTCAAGTGTCAAGACAGTAATAAATCAAGCAGCTGGATATAAGGAGGAAAATCGTAATGTCAACAATTACAGGCTTTGCAGACTGACCCAAAATTTGTCTAAAAATCAAAAATCTTCCTGATGATTACTCAGTTAAAGATTAATAGAAATGGAATAAAATATCAAACTGCTTATGAAGTGCCGAATTAGCTCAAAATTCTTCTTGTGTATATATATATATATATATATATATATATATATATATTTAGACCAGAGCTCTAATCTATGTAGACTTCAATGAAGCATTTCCTGCCTGTGGAAAATTATTAGTTTAATCTGATGCAGCTTCTTGTACAACGAGAAAAGCCCGGGGGTACATAACGGTGATCTGTGTTCAAAAGCAAATTGTTTAGTTATGGAAAATTCTAATGAATTTCTCAAGGATGAGCCTCAGGAAGAAAAAGTTAATAGTACTATCGCTGCACATGAATGTCACTGCACATGAATGACAGGAATATACTCAGGAAGTTTGATGGTGAAAAACACGAAAGGTGTTGAAGAGCATGAGAACATTATGTTTGAGAAACATGATGACTTTGAGGTTGAAGAAAGAAATTGATGAAATCTAAAAGAAGCAGCAGCCAGATGACGCACTTGGGGAACAGTAATAACAACAATCTGCTCATTTTGACATGTGGACAAAGAGAAAAACTGGGATGGAAGAGTCATTCACCTGATTCTAAGCCACTAATTTGAAACGTTAGTTTCAAAAAATATATTAGCTGCTGTCCTAGAATATAGAGCTACTCTAGAAACAAAGCCATCTTGCTCCCAGTGGGAGCCCTTCTGAGGCACCACATACAATCTTGATTTTTCAGGAATAGGAAAAAAAACTTGCAATGTGAAACGGACTTGGAGGAGCCATACCAGGAGCCAGGAAACTCCAAAGAATTTGATCTGTTCTGACGAGCAAAAATGCTTGTTTAAATTAGCAGAAGGAAAGTTGGGGCTGGGGGGGAGCTTTGTGAGACTGCTCTCTTGAAGCACATGGAAGAGGGGGCTGGGAGAGGATAAATATCAGGGACAGGGAAGAAGAATGTTGGCAAAGCTGAGACAATTCTGGCATTAGAGCAAACCAGCTGAAACCAGCCACGCACATATGTGTAAGCAGGAAACTAGGGGGGTGCTTTTAAGCATTCACAAGTCAATGTCTGGAATAGCTTCCTAATACAAGTGATAAGAACAAAAATTACTAGCTACATGGCAGAACTGTAAAAGTTCTTTAGAAAATTCCAAAATATGTTTATATGTGATAACAGGGGACTGGATTTGGTCACGGGGTGGCCCTTTCATGTTATGTTCCTAGCAGTTTTTAATCATTTAATTACAAATCCTATCACTATAACCATAGTGTGCATAGAGTATTGCAGCCACAGGTACAAGAATAATGCATTGATCCATTTTTAGTAAGTTGTACATACATTTATATACACACAGACACACACACACACATATACATATATAAGACGTATTTGTGCTTGTGTGTGTGTAAACAGTTACCTCTGAAGGAATAATGAAAAAACAAAGACTTAATTTCCATTTGCTCACTAGGATTTCATGATATGGAGTCTTCCTTTTTGCTGCAAGAAACTGTGGCACAATTCTCAGCACATCCCTGAAGAGAGGCACTAGAGTTGGACCACTTTACTTGCAATATGCAAGCAGCTGCTGAGATGGAGAAGACATCACTACTATTACAGCCTGCCTCGTAGGATGCTGTTTATTTTACCTTCATAGTGTGCAAAGAGATGTCCCAATAATAAAAGATGTCCCATTAATAAAGACTATGCAACCTGAAAGTGGTGGAACTTCCATTATAACTTAGGAGATCTGAAGAGAGAGATTTGTGTGCTAAAACCTGGGCTCTACTGTAAGCAACTACATAAAATTGCCTTAGGGGCTGCCAATTTATCTATTTTTTACTGACTTCCAACAACGGGGCCTTTTGGCCTTTCAAACAAGAATAATCTTTTTGGTTTGTGTTTGAGTGCAGTAGAATTCTGAATCTTGCTTGAGGATCTTGAGCCTTATGCTAATGTAAATGACAACCAAAAAATGGCAACTTCGCCCTGAAATTAGAGCATGCTGTGATGTTTTCTTTTAAGAGAGGAAAAATGTACTTATCTTTCAGATCACAGAAGAATTAGCTTGAGGCTAGACCAAAGCAAAGGCCAGCTACAGTCTTTAAATGCAAAGCTGCATGCACCCGTCTGGACACTAATGTGGTAATTACAGCAGTGCTGTCAAGGTACTTCATACCTGCTAGCTAAGTTTCTCTGCTGTTACTGCAAGTGTGAAATGATGGGGTTTTTTTATAGTTTACTTGGAAGTGGAAGAATAATGATATGTGTCAACTTGATTCTCAGTGTAGCTGCTGCTCCTTCTTTGGACACCATGTGTTACCAGTAAGGTAGATCCTGAGGGTAGATCCTACTGATCCTACTGCAGGGCTAGTAGGAGAACAAGACAGGTTCTATCATCCCTTCGTGTGCCATCGGCTAAGCTGCCTCCTAAATTTTCTTTACAAGACCTTTATCTCTGGCAATGAAGCATGTGGGAGAAAGACTAGAGATTAATCAGCAATTTTGAAGCCCACTTTGCAGATCTAAACCATGGCAGAGCGTACTTTTGATCTGGACACCATTTCCTGCAAAAGAACAAAATCTCAATCCCACTATGTCATTCCTTGCAGCGGCATCTTTTTTACTGTCGTACTGAAGTAAACTCATCGTAGGGAAGTACGACAGAAATATTGTATTTTGTTAAGCTGTCAGGAAAGACAACATTCAATTAACATCAATTAGTTTTATTAGAGCACATAATTTTGCCAGGGCAGTTGACTTTCAGGGCCTGGTCAGGATATGATACAGATTAAAGGAGATGCCTCTACAGTCTAATTGCTCCTCCCCTGTCACTTAACTGTGTGTGTGTATATTGAACTAGGTAGCAGCCCTCCAGGGCACCTGATCATGATATTAGGAATTACAGCAACACGCAAGAATCTATCTTAAAAAGCAGCTTATCTTTTTACAGTTTTTCTCATGATTTTCAGTGAAAATGGAGTTTGCTTCCTGAGCTGCTGCACTGTTTCTTACCTGGTCCAGCATTAGTAGCTGGAATCTTCAAATTTAAATTGTATATTTGGCTTTGTTAGTGTTAAAGACAACAGTGGACATGAGGACAAATCCATGAATACAGGGGAAATGCAGGCACGCTTGGGGTGTTAACTGAGCAGGTAGATCTCATAAATTATGGCAGGCTTTGCGGATAAGCAAGATCTGGTCTTCTTTTCCCTTCAAGCTTTCATACTTTTTCTGTATGTAAAGAACTGTAAGGGCTGATGTTTATTTCCTCTCCTTCCCACTGCAGAAGGTTGTGTGGACTTCCCTCCCACTTACTTCTGACAGAGACAAGCCAGAGAAGTTGCCAGTGTAAAACAGGAATTATGAAAGAGAGGATCAAGCTATCTAGTCTTATTCTGATGACAGTCTTGACAAGCTGTAATAAAATGAATAATTTCTCTCGCTGAGAGGTTTTTTTTCTATTGACAGCAATGACAAGAATAGACTGGGCAAAGAGCTCTATTAGTTGTTCTTTAAGGATCAGAAAATCACCCTTAAAAACAATAGTCAGTACGGTGAGAATTATGCAATGGCTAATATTTTTTTTTCACACAAATATGTAGAGTTTCAGAGAAGAAAAATACTTTTAAAGTGATAGGAAATAAAGTGTCTTTCTATCTAAAAATCAAGAAAATACTAAATATTGCTATTAAAGACAATAAAACAAAATTCTCAGATCTTGAAGGGGTAAATATCAACAAACAAATTTAAGCCACCTGAACATGAACAGCAGATAACAATTTATTTGAAGCAAAATTTATTACATATTTAAACAATAGGAAATTCTGCATTCCTGCATTCAGGAAAGTTGTGTTCCAAGAACGAAACCATTGTGGCTTTCTGTATTGCTTGTACTACGAAACTTTCTCTCTTCTACAATCTAATAAGTCACTGATTCCAAGCTGGGGATGAGAACTGTGGGCTGATCCACCAGCCCAGAGCCCAGAATGAGCCCTTTATGCCTAAATATTGTATGTAGAATCAAGATGTAGCACAAGGATGTAGCTGCCAGTGACAAGGGCGGTATAAATGGCTGTATAGCTAGATATCTAAACACATGAGGAGTTGGCAAGGCAGAAGCAACAAATAAGACTGTCTCAAGTAAAATGTCATGATCATGTAGAAGAAATGAGGTAAGAATACCAAAACCCAGCCTGTTCTATCCTTTCACATTTGAGTTTCAGCAGGGTTTCAACTCCTAGGACAAATGAAAGCCAGGGCAAAGAAAGTAAATGCTTGGAGATGATTCCTCATTGACCCTGGAGAGCTATTGTGGATTAATGGACAAGATAACCAAGATACCAGGCCGTTTTTATAGGCTCCTACTTTTGTCTGGGAGGTGTTTTTTGAAAAGATGATATAGCTAAGGAACACTTGCTTATCTGGAGAGAAAAAAAAAACACAGGATAGGTGTATGCTGGAGCTGCAGACAGAATGACTTTGTAAACGTGGACAGCAGACTGTATCCTGCCTTTTCACGCTGTCATGTCTCTTTGTTGATGTCTCTCTTTTAAGATCTGCTTGCTCCATGCATCACCAATCCCCTTTTGTTTCCTCGCAGCAAGGAAGGCTCAGTTATTCCATATGTCACCACAGAAATTCAGGCTTCTCTTTGAAAGGAACCAAGCATGGCAGCCATCTACTGAAAAGGTGTTTTAGACTATTATTTTTTTTCCAAGCTAATTTATTAGCCGGATGGCTTTCAAAAATAGTTTATTCGCAAAGATAATGAGCTGTGTGCTATGAAGTTCATATAAGTAAACAAATAATCTCATTATGAGAAGCAAACAAATGCACTACCGGTCCTTAGAAAACAGAAGTCAGTCTGTTCTGACATAAATTTGAGAGCATCACGAATGTGTTTACCTGTTCCCTCCTGCAATGAGCTTGTGGAGTTCATTATGTAAAACACATTTCTTACTGGTAAACCATAGAGAGATGAGGCTGCAGAGAACATGTCTGATGGAGAGGGAGTGACAGGGAGCTTTGTTGAGCAAACAGTTCAGCAGTAGGGTCTTAAAAGGCAAATACTCTGCCATTTATCTGTAATTAGGGTTCTAGAAGCCACAAAATTATAAATCAGACCTGACAAAGTGAAGAATCCATGTAGAGAAAAGGCCTTTAATGCTCTGCGCTAATTTATTTTCCCAGTACTTCATTTAAATACACATACTGCAGCAGTAGCTACATAAACAATGTAACTTTGCTGTAGTGTTTGTGGAATAATTTTAACAATTTGTAACAAATGGCTTCTGTCATTCATGTTCCCAGTCCTAAGACAGATGATGGACAACATCCAGTCACATTTCAATTGTAGAAAAGGCATCCTAAAGAAATGTGACACACTTAGGAAGCATGAATTACCCTCACACGACAAAAAATCTTGTTCTAACAAGCAAAATGCCAATAAACTTATATTCCAGAAAAAGGGACTCTATCCAAGTTCCGCTGAAGCTAGAAGACAAATTGTCACTGCATAGTTCAGCCAATTTTTAACTCTTTTAAAGTGAGGTATTCAGCAGAAGTACTGTCTGCACTCCGAAAGACATTTTCACAATGCACAGAGCTTTTCTGCCCTATGTTCTCTGTGACATATCAAAGAATGAATAGTTTTTAGACATGGCCTGGCTCAAACCTCTTGTGAGATTGTAACTGGGCTTTTTTGTAGACAACTTTACAATAAAAGAAAGAGAACAGTCTTCCAGTCCATCTTTATGAGGTTTTCCCAAATAAAACAAGGCTTATATTTCTCCTCTCAGAAAGACTGCTGTTGTGGTTTATTTTTTTCAGAAGGGTGTTGTGATTTTTTTCCATAAATATGAATTACGGGTACCAAAAAAAACCCTTCATAATGTTTTCCTCTCTTCGTAAATAAAATTTAGGTGTAACCCCCACAGGACCTGTGATGCTGACTGATTATCTATGTTCATTCTGGGGTAATCAGCTATAAAAACTGTTGAACGCCAGAAAATTCTGGGCTATTGTCTGATTATGATTCTTCTACGACTAGCACTTTTCAAGCTGACCGTGAATTGTCCTAACCTTCACTTAGCTGTTGAAAGGCCCAAGCCTTATGTTATCAAGGAAAGAAATTGTTGCCTTAAAACGTTCTTGACCTTGTTCGGCGCATTCCTCATGCCGTAACTGACTTGCTTTTGGCTGCCAAGAAAGAAGAGTCGATGAGTTTAGAGCTGACAAACCTAAGTTGCAGGAGCTGCATTCCAGCAGCATTTGCAATTTCTTCTAAGAAGAATGAGTTCCCTTCTAGAACTGCAAGCTCCAGACTGCTGAGGATGCTCTCACTGCCTTTTGCTTTTATTTCTATGAATTATTATGTGATTTCTACAAACACACTGCTCCATATTGTACTTACATCAACACTTACTAATGCCTAGAAAAACTTTTGACAAATATGGTCTGTTCTGAATATGTGCAAACAGTGAAAATAATACTGAGCTACACAGTCAGCATTATTTTCTGAGCTCTATTTTCTTTTTAGCACAACAGATGTCCATGGAAAAGAAAAATATGTTTCCAATGCTTTTAAAATTATTAGGACTTTTCCTGCCCAAACATTTCCCATAAAAACTGTTTCTGAGAAAATTTAGCGATCAAAACCCCTGTGCAGAGCTGCCCTGGGGGGCCACAGTCTGTACAGACTTCAGCTTTTCTCTCTCTTTTTTTTTTTAAGGGCCCTGAACAAAACCTCCAGGTTGAGCAGCTCCCAGTAAATGTGAGATTGCACAGTGGTACAATTTCTGTTCTGCAGAGATGAACGGGTTCATTTTTATTTGTGAAATAAAACCTAGATTTTAAGAGGTGAAATTCTGGGCCATAAATAACCCCATCGTGCCAAGGCAACCCCTCTTATAATAGACTTAAAACTGATTTGCCATTAATACTTGTGTACAAGCCAAAAAAGCAGCCTGACTACCCTAAATGGATGAACTGACCTACCAGGTCAGTTCTAACTAGTGCAGGTCATGCAATTACCTGTTGGTTTCAATTATGCTTTGTAAAAACACCCCTGCCTCATGGTATATCACAAAAAAATAAAGTAATGAGGCGTCAGAAACCAAAGTGCTTCACTTAGAGTGCAGGCTTTAGGCTTTAGTCTACGTGCAAGCACGTTGGTACTGAAAACAGGCAGTTCACTGGGGCACTGAGAATAGCTGGTCAATGAAAAGCAGGAAGACGACTTTGGGTGTCAGAAAGAGGGTAATAGGAAAGTACTAAGACTTGCCAGAGACAGATCCCAGCTTCCCTCAGCTGGGTACAACTATCTTCTGACTTGCTTCCTCTGCAGCTCCACAGATTATATCTAAAGTAATAAACACAGGTTATTTTCATCTCACTTGGCACTTCTTTAGCACGTTCTTCCTGCAAATCTCAAGGCACTTCCCTAGCAAAGATTCCCTTACCGTTCTGAAGAAGAGTTATCAGCAATTCATAGAGAGAAAAGAAAATCAGTGAAAAATCATAGCAATCAAGTATTGTTTCCATTATACTAGCATCTAGAGAAACCCACTGAGGTCTGAGCTCAGTTGTGAAAAAAATGAACAGTGAGAAATAAAAGTTTTGTGGTATAAATAAACAACATGCATGAAAAAGAGAATGATTAACCCTATTTTACCTAAGAGGAAACGGCAATATGCAAAATGCCCCAAATCAGGCAGAAACAAAGCTAAGAAACGAACATAGATATCTTCAGCCCCACACCACTGCCCTAGCTAAAAGAAGTGGACTATATATATGCATATATATTTTTATTTGAGGTAGTGAAGTTCAGTATAAGCCATACAGGAAAATGGATCAGAAGATGGAAAGCGTGGATGAACAACAATATATAGTTATGTTTGAACGCAAAGATGAAATTCTAACAACTGAGGGATGATTTATTTTTTCCTGTTTCCTATTCACCATTTCTTTTTTTGGCTCTGAAATAAACTTGATGCACGGGGATAGGTGGTCCCAACTAGATTTTATTTCCCCTAGCCAGATTCCTCTGAGGCCAGGTGAAGGAGTGGCAATAGAGTATTTGCAACTCGGTGGGCAATGAAATGCTCCAAAGAGCTAATTCCTTAAGTCAAACTGACAGTGCAAAATGACAGAATTTGCAGGGGCAGCTGCAACCCAGCTGGAGAGCAGAACCATTCAGCTACAGCTCTGTAAGAAACCTGCAGCACATGAGAGATGCAGGGAAGCACGGCTGTCCTGGAATTCCTGCGTAGGAAGGTCTTCTCACAAAGATCCTTCAGACTGAGGGAGCTTTTAAGGCCCAAGATCTTTATGCACCCTCCGAAGGAAATATGCTGCTGAAGTGAACTCTTTAACTAAGTTTTCATATTTGGGGTTTAGTTCAACCTCAGAAATTTTCTTTTTTTTAATGTCTCAAATCTAAACAAAGCACGTTTGCTTACACAGGAATTAGTTTTGACAGAGAAAAGGGAGACAAAGGTGAAGCCACAGCCTCATTCAGGTCCATGGCTTCCTCTGTGAGTCCCTCACAGCCATGGCTAGTGACCCTCACCGTCCGAATGCTGTGGAGCCACCAGGATATTTCTATAAAGCATCAGTAACTTGGTGCCATCTGGTGGACACTGGGAGCCTATGGCCCCATCCGCAACAACCCCTGAACAAACTGACTCTCTTATTTGCATTTTGTGACAGGGGGACATCTGCACTGCTCCTGCTCTAGCCCATAGGAACCACAGAAACGTCTCCTGGGCTTACCTGGGTCAGGTTTACTTGCCAATCTCAAAGCAGTTTGTATTGGCATCTAGGAGTTAAATCCGAAAAGAGGTTGTTGGATTTGCTCCTGCATATGCTGCCAGAGATATATTTGAACAAGCAATTTACTTCTGTGGAGTTCATTGTCGTGAAAAGTTGAAGTTAAAGCTCATGCACTTCTCAATCCAAATGGAAATTCCTAAAAAAAAAAAAAAAAAAAAAAAAAAAAAAAAAAAAAAAAAAAAAAAAAAAAAAAGCTTGGATAAGCCTCCTTTCTCATGAACATGCCTCACAAACATAGAATATGGCAGGATGCCCATATTCTATGGGGCCTGAATACCCCTCTAGTAAGTGCAGTAAGAACGACAGAATTTTAGGATAAAGAAAGCAAAGCAGGGTAAGAAACTCACAGCACTAGCTAGTCTATGGCTATTACAATCTGTTAACGTCAGGTATGTGCCCCAAAACACAGGCAACTCTCCTCCATCAAAATACCCTGTGAAAATGAAAGAGTTGAACTTCAAAAGCCCTTCTACACTCTTACCAGCAGATCACGTGTCTTAATTAGAACAAGATCCCAAGTGCAGAATGCAGGCCTGGCTCTGGACATAAACTGTTCAAAAATGCAGCCTGGCTGTCACATTTCAGCTGAGGCCTCTTATTTTTATTGTACTGAAATAAAGATGAAAAAAATCTCCCCTGTAACATAGGTGTGAGTCCAAATTGATAGTAAAAATACTAGAGTTTCTTGGGATTTACTCTAATAAGAAGTTTTATCACTGCATATCAGCATTAGTCATGCAGTCGGTTGTAAGTCAAGTCAAAACAAAGTAATCACATATTAAATTGTGAAAAAAAAAAGTAAGTAGAAGTGAAATCTTGAGTGCACTATATTCAGGAATCTGATGTTGACTTTCACAGAACCAGTACGTCACCCTACAAAACTGTCTGTAAGAATTCAAGCCTTTGTTCTATATATATAGTACTGTTTACACAGCATGTGCCTCTTGTGAGGAGCAAAGATCTTAGGTAAGTAAAAATGTATTACTTGAATTGATTAGAAATTGCTGTTTAAATCAACCATTCTT
>VZSG01000007.1:4081813-4130264 GCA_013398315.1 Nothoprocta pentlandii
AATAAAATAAAACAAACTGGTGTGTGCTGTGAGCAGCACGGGCTGTGCTGTGAGGGGGACTCCTGGAGTAACGTGAGCACGTGGGGTTTCTGAAACTGTCAGTGGTAAATAGCGGGTCTTGCTGCTTAATGTCAGATTCACCGAGTTGATGGGTTTGAACCCAGGGGAGCAGCTCTTGCAATATTCATAAAATATCCTCCGAGCACAAGATGTTAATATCGGTTGAGTTAAAAAAAAAAAAAATCTCCTCTTTGATCAAACTCTTAATTATTATTGTTGGACTGAAAAATCTATGCTGCATACGTGTTGAAGTGATTCTTACCAGCCTCGTAGGAACCTTCGCTCTCGACAGAAAAGATATTTTTATTAATTCACATTTCGAGTGGTTCTGTTTGCAGGGAAAATAATTGAGAATTGAATGGGGTTTTTGTAACAAGTCCCTGTCCCGCAGCCCTCGGTAGGGTTAGCAGGGAAGCGCCAGCGGTGGCTCCCACACACTGCTGCTTCCCCGCAGCTTGGCCACAGGCTGCCACCGAATATTGCCCAGGCAATTGAAACCTGCTGCTTTCAAACCAAAAAAACCCTGCTGTTTTCAAACCAAAGATACTACTGTAAGCGCCAAGAAAGGCTGCAGAATTGTGCAAAGAACTAGTAGCCTTGCAACTAACAGCAATTCTTGCATGTGTAAATCCCAGGGTCATCTCAATTTTTCATTATATGTCACTATGAGCTTTGGGGTGTTTTAGACTCTTCTTGAATCATGCTTCAGATTCTTTTAAGAGTACAGCAGTGGCTTGTTTTTGTTGATGATGGTTTAACTGTTCAGAGGTGCTAAGCCGAGGTGAGTGCACTAACCATGAACGTTAAGTAAGTTTTTTTTTTTTTGCCCGGACCGTTTGATTCCTGTGTTGTAATTAACGTTCAGTGGTGGCTGTAGTGGTGCAATCTCCTGGGAAGATTTTTTCTTTGTATATATTTTTCTGCCCATCTTGCTCAGATAGGGGATGTCTGAGGCTGCACTATCCAGGCTAGCCATGGAGGAGGAATCAATGACTGTAATGACCAAGACCTTTATAGTTTAGACTCCTGTGCAGGGAGTTCTGATGGGTGGGAGTCAATCACATTAATGGGAGAGAAAGAGCAGTATGTCCTTACAATATCTGACCTGTGCCTTATTCCCAAGAAGGACATGAGGAAGGGGAAATACGGAGGCTTTGTTTTCTTAAATCCAGTCTTAATCATAGTTAATAAACTTGCACAGGGAGGACTTATCTTATAGAAAAGTGGCATTCAGCTAAGCAGCAAATGACCTAGGAGAGGAGAGGGGTGGTAGGGAGCTTGTTTCTTGTTTCACAGCCCTTTCTTGGATTGCTTATTTTAGTCATCTGAAGGACTATTTTAAGCCACTCCAAATCCAGTTACTCCAAAAATAAGTGGAGCAGAAGTGGAAGCAGGGATGGGCTGCCTGGGAGGAGCTTGAAGCCATCGCTCCGAAGTGCGGGATGGAGCTGGGAAAGTTCAGCTGCTGTTGAAATTACTGACAAGGCCGTGGAGGGCTGTGGTCCCTGAAATCCAAGTATTACATTATTTTTTCCCTTTCTTCCTGCTCTTGTCACTGTGGTTTCGGTGTGAAGTTCCTCCAGGGTTGTTAAAAGCGGAGGAGGAGCTGCACAAAGTGGAGCAGCAATTACAAGCAGCGAAATGAAAAATAGCACCTCGGGATCCCTGTGTGGTCTGGCCTGATTGCCAAGAAGCCTATTTCCAATCCTGATTGCAGGGGAGGAGAAAACCATTATGGATTTTCATTTCTCTCCGAGTTGCTATGCTACAACCTCCCTTCCTTTTGCAATGCAATTTGGTGTCAAGATGAAACCCTTGCTGTGGTGCTGCCCCGCTCCCTTCTCTGGAAGCTGCTGCCCCTGTGCACATTCCTCACAGGTTACAGGGTTAGGGTTATATATGTAACATATATATAGGCATATGTTGGATATATAGCTCATTTGGACTGCTGCCCTTGACTTTTAGACAATAAATAAAAAGTCCATGGAGATGACAAGGACTGATCAGCATTTCAGCCTCCAGGCAAGTCAGTAGCTAAAGAAGCTGCACAGTACATCTGAGTGCAATGGAGAACAGGTTTTAAACTGCTAAAGGAAATTTGCTTTGGCTGCCAAGCATCAAAGAATGATTTGTATCTTCCCTTTAAAAGCTTTTCTTCATCAATGTTTTATTCTTCTGAAGATGGGTTTCCTACTTCTAATGGAAAACTTGTATGTTCCATTAACTTGTATTAGCCGCTCTTTTGAGCGTGCTGGCAAACTGAAATTTGGACGGGGAGAGGTGTTTATGTTCAGCTGAGCTTAAGCTAATGTAATTAGACAGTCTTGGGAATTTAAATTGGTCTCTCTCCTTTGCACATTTAATAGGGAAATTCAGAGAATGATCCTTCATTTTGTGTGTGTGGGGAGGAAAGGGTAAAGGAGAGATGTTCTCCCATCTCTTCCAAGAGAGCAGATATTCAAAATGCAATGTTTGTTGTAAGGTGCAAACCTAGAAAAAGGTTGTTTTGAGAGTATAGAGGGTTGGTTGGCCTTTTTTTTTTTTTTAAGTTTTCATTCATGTTTGAAGCTGAAAATGGAGTTTTCCACAGTGGAGGTCTCCTTTCCCCGCTCCGATACAGCTCCTGAGGCAATCCGACTGCTGCGCGTCTCGCTATGCGATGACCGAGGACTCGCAGGAACCTCTTTTATCATCTGATTCCCATGGCAGTGGGTTACCTGCGGGCTTTCAGACACGGTCCATTCAGCAGTGTGTTGGTCTTCAGCAATACTGGCAAAGCAGACCATTGCCCTGGCTCCACAGAAGAGAAACGAGCCTCTAATTGAGTTGTCCAATTGAGTTGCCTTGTGTCCCTCACCTCCTTGTGAGCAGTGGTTCCTGGAAGGAATTCACTCCAAAGCATTCCCAACGGGAGATTGTTCCCATCTTCTTTTCCCCTTTGAAATACGGCAAAAGAGAATGAAAACACAAGAAAACATGGGTTTGCCAAGGGGAGGTGGGAAGGTGACTTGGTGGACTTCGTGTAGATGCTCATAGCCACCCATCTCCATGAAGGGCTGAGGTGCATTCATGCTTGTTGCATTCCATGCTCAGGAATGCTGATAACCCCAGGCTGGGATGGATATAAGGAGTGGGGAAGGCCACTCCTTATACCAAATGGTGCAGAGGGGCCTACCTCGTAAGACCTGATTCCTGGGCTGTTCTGGGCCTTCGGGTTTGCTGGGGAGAGGGATTGAGGGGGATTTTTTTTAACTACATAGTTCTTTTTTAAATTAATTATGTACAAAATTTTCTCTTTTCAGTTGTATATGAGCACAGGTCAAGATTAGAGAAGTCTTTACAAAAGGAACGGCTGGAACATAAGAAAGCAAAAGAAGGTAACTCATGCTTTTTGTTTCAACAAGTTGAATATTTTAAAATATTTGTGCTGTCTTGTTCGGTGTGAAATGAGTTAGCAGTGCCTGACACAGTAACAGGACCCTTGTGGGATCCATACTGCTGGTGCTGTTTACAGACCCCTACAGCACACATAAGATAGCAGAGAGGGTGCATAGGTAGCTGTACATACACCTCACCATGTATATGGAGTATGGATATGTGCAAAGTGTGTTCTGGCATCATGTTAAAAAAATTAAAATTAATAACAGGCTCTTTTCATACATTCCATAGATGAATTTTTTATACAGTAAAATGCTCAGAGTTTTCCCAGCTTTTTTTTTCCTCAGTTCTTTGCAACTTTCAGAGTAAATTCTTTATTATTCCTAAAGTTGATGACTCAGCATTTGAATTAAAGCAACTAATCTAGCAAGAATATATATATCTGTAGTTCTAAGGTAGCTTTCTGGTGCCATCTAGTGACAGTTGTCTGTAGTTGCACAAAAGTTTTTTTTTTTTTTTGAATAGATTTAATTACCCCATGTCATCCTGAGCCTTTTTGTCTATATCTTGCAGTAAGATTTAGAATATATTCCTAATGACTTTAACCTAGTTTTATGTTAAAATAGCTTGTCAAAAGTTTTGAGTATTAGGTTAAATTCATCTTAATCATTAAAGCTTTTTGGGGGAGAAGTTTTAACTACAAAAGTGTTCAGCTCTTAAGGGAATTTGCATGTGCAGTACTTATGCCATGTGTTATTTCTGTACAGATTCTAACTTTCCTGGCTTTCCCTTTTATGTTGTAGATTTTCTTGTTTATAAACTTGAAGCACAGGAAACCCTAAATAAAGGAAGGGTAAGTTGTCATTCTTGGTGTCTTTTTTTAATATTTTAATATTGGATGTTGTTTGAACTGTAAGAAAAAATGATTGCTTTGAAGTTAAAACTGTTTAAAGGGAGTGACTTCACAAAATGCTAATTGAAGGAGCTCTTACTGCATTTCCACTCTGCATGTTCAAGTGCTCTGAGAAGGTATATCCTAATGCTTTGTACTGTAATAAGCAATAGTAAGATTTCTTAACAGAAAATTAATTTGGAAAACATACTTTTGTTTGCTGTGTATGTTGTTATATATAAAATTGTATGCTCAAACTTTAATTTACCAGTTGCTGAGCTAGTGGGAGGGATGAGCTATAACAAAGGAGAGTTATAACCACTTTGTGGTTCCAACAGAAGTCCAGGTACAGAAATCAGGGGCGTGACGGGATCATTCCAGTAACACCAGTGTTTTCATCTTGCAGCAAGACTCCAACAGCCGCTACAGTGCGCTGAGTGTACAGCACCAGATGCTGAAGGTAGGTAGCTGGGCACGGGTGGGCTGCTCTCCCAAGGGGATGGGGTCTCACTGGCTTCTGCTAGTTTCCTCCAGCATGGCAGAAGATGGGACTTTCCTTTTACAAGAGGAGGACGTGTTTACAGTGTTTTTTACAAGCCATGTTTTCCAGTGGGTTGTTTAATCCTTTCAAATAGAGTTACTCATATGGAACACTTGCTTACCAGGCTCTATATAGTTTGGCATGTCAGGAATTTCCTGGACGTGTTCAGCTATTCCCAGGGGAAGAGCACAACTGCCAGGTGAGATGACGTAGCCTCAGAAGAGGAGACTGCCCGTCACAGAGATCATTTTGTGCAGGATAGGATCTGTAATATGCATGCTTTGAATAATAAACTGCTTGCTATGAATGCTTGCTATTCATCTGGATGTATTTAAGAAATTGCCAAAGACAGTATTGGCCAGATACGCAGATGCAGAATGTTTTTCCAATGTGCAACTTTGGTACTTGCAGAGTCAACATGAAGAGCTAAAGAAGCAGCATGCTGACCTTGAGGAAGATCACCGAAAACAAGGAGAGGAGTTTAGCAGAACCTTCAGCGATCACAAGGAGCGATATTTACAACTGCAGCAAGAAAAAGAGCAGGAAATTTCCAAGCTGAAGGGTATATGCAACCTGTATTTGGCTGCCCATATTAAAATGTACATCTGATACTGCATTTAAAAATTACCAATATCAGGAGATGGGTGCTATGAGACAGAAGAGCATTTTCTCTGTTCTCAGCAGCAGGACACAGAGCGTATGCTGATGTGTTTTTCTTGATGATTTTGTCTTTTCTTCTGAAATCTCTTCATTTTACTTTCAAGTATGTGCTTTGTATTTCTGCTTAGATTAGAGAAGTGGTAAGAAACATACCACTTAAAAGACTGTTAAATCTTAGTGTGGTTGATTCTGCCTTTCATTTTTAGCTCTAAGACTAGTTTCAAATATGAAAAAAATAGGTTTTCCACATGCCTTTCATTTGAGAGGGGGGGGAGAGAGAAAGGAAAAAGGATGTTTGCTGCTTCTATTAAATATATTACAGATTTAATTTTAACTGGTGATTTTGGAGCTCTGCAGGTTTGTAGCAGTGCATGTTGCAGCACTTGGAGCGTGGGCGCATTTTCCTTGTGTCTCCTTGCAATGCACTTGACTAAGAGCTGGGGAAAGATGCCCCTCTCTCCAGCCCCAGATGTGGAGCTGTTTAGGTGGGCTGGCCATCCGGGTACCACCTCTGTGAGAATTACTGAATGAGCAGGAATCTCACTGACCAGATGCAGTGTGGGGCAAGGGGGAAGAGAAAAGGGTGGCTTCCTCTCTTCGTTTTAAAGTTTCAGATTGCCATAATGAATTTTGCCATCTGTGGTGCCCAGTGTGAACTATTCCAGTTGCACGCTGGATGCACCAAGCTAAGATTTAATGGAATTTTAGACTCTTCTTGGAAGGGTAAAGCTTTTTCCAGAGTGGGTAGAGAGATGCAGTGTAAACAGACTCTGATCTGTTTTTACTATAGCAATTGTGCAGTACATCATGCAGTTGATACTGTAATCTTAATTTTGGTGCTTTACCCTGTGTTAACAGTCTGAGGTTCAGCTTCTCTGTCCTTTCTTTCAAACAGAATCGCTCTATAATTTACGAGAAGAGAACAGGCAGCTGAGGAAAGCTCACCAAGACGTCCACACTCAGCTGCAAGATGTCAAGGTAAGCTTTGCTTCGAAGAAAGAGGAATTTTCTTTTTCCCCGCATGGTCTTAAAGTTCAAGTTTTAACAAGCTGGAAATGGACTATGACAAGAACTTGCATTTTTCTCTATTGTGGCAGAAGAGAAAGGAAAATGGCTTAACTGGATTTCCTGTATTCTGCCACTTGCAGTTAATTCTCCTTCCCTTTCCCCATCTCCTTCAATCCCCAAGACGAAAAAAGTCTAAATTGCAGGAGAAACATTTACTAGATAGATTGGGAAAAGGACTTTGTAATAAAAGGTTAAAACAAAGATTATCAGAATGAATGGTTTCTGTTTCTGTCATTTTAAACATTCATCACCAGGTACTCCAGCATCTTTTAGGTGTACAGATTTTGGCATTTTAACTTATGTTTGCTTGCAGTGCTCATTTTCTCTCATTTGGATTTAATATGTTTCATTTTGAATATCTAAGAGCTGTAACTCTACTCAGAATTCTTTTTTGAAATAAATGGAAATATATCTTGAAAGTTCAAAAACCCCACAGGCTGCCGGATTTGCTTCTAAAATGGACTTACTATGAAACATTTAATGTTCTTCTTTTTGTATAGCAACAGCATAAGAACTTACTCTCTCAACACAACCAGCTTGTAGTGACATTGGAAGACCACAAGAGTGCTCTAGCTGCAGCGCAGGTCAGAAGGGAAAGCGGCTTGCACTGCCTCTAACCTTTCTAAAACTCCTTTCTCCAAGTTCAGCTGACTATAACGTTGTGCATGTAGCCTTCGCATGGGAAATTGCAGGGAGCACCATGCTGCACACTCCAGAAAAATGCATGAGTTAGAGGGTTGCTCTTTAACAGAAGCAGCAGCAAATTACAGGGCTTCAGAAAATACAAACTCTTAATATAGGCCAAAGTGTGCATGTGTTACTGATATGGGCGGTATCTCTCCCTCCATGAGAGACGCTGAGTACCTCTCTCTGTCTTCTCTGCTAGAACTTCTATACTCAGATGGATCATGTAGACATGAATTATTTTATATATATATATATGTCTCATTCTGTATACGACTAGAAGCTATATAGCTATAGACATCAGTGCAACAGAAGCAAGAGTATAAACAGAGGAAAGTAAACACAAGGTAAAACTCAAATTAGCTAAAAAGGAGCAGCAGCACTGCCTTTCTTAAATGATGTTTTCAAAGAACTCAATATTAAGCTCAAACCCTGTGAAGCTCTTGTAGATTTGGCCAGCTGTACCAGTACACGCTGTGCAGGCCACAGGGAACCCAAAATCAAGAGTCATGTTGGAGCAGAGAAAGACTCAGCAAATGGACAGAGGAAAAGCAACAAGGCAGTGTCAGGCTGTTTGATTCCTGACTCCCTTTTCCATTCAAGTGTTCCTAAGGTCCACAAATGACTTTTAAAGGACTGGATCTTTCCCTCAAGTTCTGCTTGTTGTCTTTCCCTCTGGAAAGACGAGTGTAACTATTTTGCATTCTGCTTTGCTTTTAGGCCTGTCTGTTGTAATGGATGCCATAGTCTTTTGAAGAGGCTTCGAGGTGCGTCTAGCTTCGGAGCTGCTCTCATGCATTGCATCATGTCAATCTGTAGCACTGTGGATATTGTTTTGTATGAGTATTTTGCATTGGACATCAATGCACCATGCCTGTCTGCTGTACTATTGATTGCTATGATACCACGTAACAGACACAAAATGACCTGCGCAGTCACTGGGTGTGAACCTTGGCCAATTTGTAACCAGAATTAAAAAATACATATATGTATGCATGTGTGCCCACACATTTATATATTTAAAAATATATATATGAATATGAAATGCCTCTCAACTTCAAAATGGATGATAAATCATTACTTTTCCCTGCTATATCATTATTAGTTAGTTTTTTTCTCCCCTGCCCCTGCTGGGGTAGCAGCCCTGGGGCACCACATTTCGTATGTGTCAGTAGAGCAGCTTTTCTGTAAATCCTGTCTTTTTTAAGAGTTGTTTTTTGTCTCTGTAGACAGCCACGACAAATGACTTGTCCATAGACAGTGACTTGCAAATGCACAGCAACCAGTCTTGCTTCTCACACTAGTCATGAAACCTTGTTGAAAGGGTCCTCATCTCGTACAGGGTTGAACAGCAGATCAATTTACAACATCCTGTTGTTGTGTTTTAGGAAAACCAAAGAAATTCAGCTTTCCTCTTTGTTCCTGCTCTTCACTGAAGGTGTTCTATGACTTCCTATCCCTCAGTTCTGTATCTTGACTATGTCTTTTGTAACATCTGTCTAAATGTTGAGGATTTGGCATTTTCATGACATGTTATATATATTTATTTACTTTAAAACTTGACTGTTGTTTCTAAAAAGCACTGCTTTTTTCCTTATTTTTCTTCCCCCTACCTGATAAAGGAGAGCCGTGTTGCTCAGTTTCCCTAACTTTTTAAAGTCTACAGAGAGAAAAGCATAATCCCCTTTTGACAGCCATTCTGCTGACATGAAAATAACAAATCTTCATCTTTGTCTCTTTTTTTCCCCAGTATACTTGTATGCATGTGCACTTTGGCTGAAAAGATTGTGGTGAATCAGTGCTCTCTAGTGCATGGAAACAGCCAGTCTTAAAACCTCGCACTTCTTCTCCACCTTGGTGTTTGCTCTGAGTTTCGAGCATCTCTGGTATCTGTTTTGGCAGCAACTTCACTCTGTGGTGACTACGTTTAACTAGGCAGACTATTTGGATACAACATAATTAATGCGTGTTGACTTTAGTCCCAGGTGGAGGAATACAAGCAGCTGAAGGATACGCTCCACAGAATGCCAAGTTTCCGGCAGTCTGAGCAGTTGGAAAGACCACGCGGTCAAGCAGCTCCAGAGGAGGCAGCACCTTCTGCCCGCAGCGACCTCCCAACACACCACGAAGCTGTGGCTGAAGAGCATAAGGAGGTATAAGTACTGACTGGCTGCTGAAGCCATAAGAAGCGTGTTCTTATTCAGCACAATTAATTATTACACTCTTAATTTCCATTAGAAGTATGTGCGTAATTGTATGCATTTATCAGCTTATAAGTAGTGAGGAACAGTTTATTGTTTCATAATATAAAAACATGTCAGTGATGGCTGTAAATGCCTTTCAGAGCGATTTTTAGGGATTTCTTAGAGAAGAGCTTACAGAAACCTTAAACTTTGGGATGATATACAGTCTTTAAAATTTTAGGTATCCTACCTATACAGGAAAACTTAAATAAGACCTGAACAAACTCTCTGTTTGCTTTATAAAGTTTCGGTGGCAGATTTTAAATATGTTAACTTTATCTGATGCACAAAAAGGAAAAAATACTATGTAGAAAGGCTAGAGGTGACAGTGTCAGTTGTGCTTTTTTTTTTTTTTTTTACAAGAATTCTTATCCAGTAAAAGCCACAGTAAATAAAAATGTAAAGCGTTCTTTATGGATGGACTTGTAATAGTTCCAGTTCAGATAAAGAGAGGCTTGGGCTATTTTATCATTCTGTTGTGCAACATGTTGCTTAGTTGCACAGGGCCAAGAGCCAGATATTGATATCTCTTGGCAAGAAGGATATCTTGTTCCAAAGCAGCCATTTGGCTTTCCTTGCGGTGGTAAAATTGTACTCAGAAAGAATAAAGGTATTTGTATCTGGTCCTTAAGTGTCTTGAAAACACAGAATCTATAGTATCTTTTGCTCTTGAACGTGTTTTGCAGAGTGAGAAGCCAAAAGAGAGAAAAGAAATAAATACCCAGGAGACAAAAGATGATGCTGAGGGTTTTCATCCAAGGAAAGGGACTCATGAGGGCCAGCGTGCCAAGGAACTAAATATTCAGGAGCAACAAGAAGCAGGAGAGGATGAAGAACAACATGTTGATCAAGTTGAAGAGGAACGTAAAAAAGAACTTGAGGAAGAAGAAATGGAGCAGGCAGGTCAGCCTGAGCACTTAGAAGAGGAACAAGATCAAGTAGCAGAAGAACATGAGTGGAAAAAACAGGAACAGAAAGAGGAAGAAACCAACATGTTGGGTGAACGTTACCATTCAGAGGTACAGAGCTATTTTCTTTCCTATTAATTGACTGCATTTGTTGTTTAAATCAGCCACTGCTGGCGCTGTCTTGTTGTCACCTATTTTTACATCAAGTCAGTGTCGCGTTTACAGGAAGTTTGGGATTCAAGCACAGCTCGTAGGTGCATAGGACCCAGGCTAAGCACATGCTCACTGCAGTGCTTGCCAAATGCAGCTATTTAAGAAACATTAATTCCGCGATAAAAAGCAACAGATGGAAAAAAAGAGCAGCCAGCCTGAATCCCACCCCCCGCCTGAAGTTTGTTTTCTGTGTAGCTGATGGGAAGAAGATGGCTGGTGCGAATGGGACCTGTGCTCAGCGTTTTCATGGGGAGCTCTCCTATGTCGTTATGTGGTAACCCCACAAACCGTTGAATGCTTCCCATTCAAATACATCTACCTTCCCTAACATCTTTCCATCCAAGCGTTCACTGTCATTTGACAGATAATTCTAACTGAAAGTCAGGCATCTCTAGAAGAGCTGGGGAAAATCAGCAAAGGCAAGTCTTGCTTTATGCTGCTGTAAACACAACCAGAGTCCTGGGTTCACATTCTATATTGGATTGCCACTGGAAAATATCTTTTATTGGCCTCACTTTAGGTCTTTTGAACAACTTAGTTTCTTACCAGAACTGTATGGTTATTCTGGTATGATGAGAAGCCAATGTTCAGGTAGTGCAGCGGTAGTGCATTGTTCAAACAGGCAGGGGCCCAGCTGCCATACAGGAGCTGTGGGTAAGTGTTGCTGGCGTGAAGAACACGCGGTGCCTGGCACGGGGCTCAAAGCAGCCCCTCCCAAAATGGCCCTTTCGGTCAACAGAAGCATAACTGGTGTCTGTGCAAACATCAAAGCTTCAAAAGGCTGTGCTCAGAAAACTCACCTAAGTTTCTTCTTGCTTTGCCTGTAATTTTTTTCCATTGCATCTAGCACCCACGTAATTTTCCCTCTAATTCTGGTAAAACTGTCTTGTGCATTCCTGTTTCTGGTCATTGCAGCTTAAATTAATTTTGATTAATTTATGATTAAACACATTTCTGTGACAGGCAGCGTTAACAAAAGCTGTCACACAAAGACACAAGCCTGCCTATGAAGAGCAGCTGGAGCAGCAACAGCTTGCAGCCCGACGAGCAGAAGAAGCCAGTCAGCTCCGAGAACATCAGGAGCTGCTGCACCAGCAGAGACTGCGGGGACAGCTACTACGGCAGCAGCAGCTTCAGGAGAAAGAGCTTGAGCTGCAGAAACGGGCAGAACAAGGAGAAAAACTCTACAAGAAACAACTCAGGTTAACTTCTTTCAAATCAGTCTGTTGGGGTCTGTGCACTGGGTCTCCTGGTTCCATCATGCAGCTGGTGGCTACACGGAAACTAAAGTCATGGAAACTTAGTAGGGAATGGAAGAACATGGAAACTTATTAGGGAATAAGTAGAAAACTGTTTTGAAACACCTTTTGGCTGGTGTTTGGGCAGATGCATTAGGGTGGTTTCTTTCTTGACCAGAAAATATTATTTCTGAAAGTGAAATGACATATTTGCATTTAATTTTTTCAGCCAACAAGGTCATTATGGTAACATGGACCATGATATTGTACAAGGGGAAGAAGAAGCAGGTGTTCAGGAAGAAGAAGGAGGTAAGACTTGTTACGTCCCTACTGTGTTCGCAGCTCCCTCTGTTGCCTTTCGTGCAAGAAATTAATGTTCATTTTGTGTCCAGTTTGGGTTCAGGTGAAATAACAAACTCGGGTTTTACTACCAGAAGTTCAGATAGTACTGGCTGAGTTGTCACACTAAAATACAGCTACTGGTGATGATTATACCCATGTTCTCAAAACTGTCCAACTGAATAAGCTGGTATTGGACTCTGGATCTCTATTACATTCCTGGCTCTGCCTGTGATTTTGTTTGATCTTCTCTTCAATATACAATCTTCCTGTATTGGTTTCCTACTGGTATAATAATTCTGTTGGCACTGTCTTTCTAAACAAGCTGTTTATTCTGGGAAGAGCTGCATACTGCTAAAAGCATGAACAGAAGCTAGCACATACAAGACAGTTTCTTGAAAGGACTAATTAGAAAGTGCTGTAACACAAATTGTAATAATAAAATTTTGTCAGCTTATGAACATGACAACCAGCACCAAGACGAAGGTGAAGAAGATGATCAAAATAATGCAAATGAGCAACAAGAACCAGAAGATCAAGCAGAAAATCATCAGGGAGATGAATCGGTGAGTGCATTAAGATGCTATGAACTGTAGTGGCTACTGAGGCTGAAACCCGCAACTCTCACCTACCCTAATTACGTGTTATAAAAATAAGATAAATCACAGGTCTGCAAGGAAGGCAAGCTTGACATCTAGGATATTGTTGTCCTTACTGGTTTAGGAAGAAAACAAAAGATGCTTTATTATTAGAAGCAAATTGCATTGCTATGTCCCTTGGATCTGCTCTTCATGTGGCATAAAAGATTTTTGACTTAGAACCCGAAGAGAGAAACTTGGATTCATAGGAATAGCACACATAATTAATTAGTGGTCAGTCAAAAGTAGCGATGACAGTGGTTTTAATGGTATCATTAGGAAAGTGGCTAAGAACCAACTCAATACCAGAGATGCCCACTGAAGCAGTCTGGAAGTTTTCCACAGGCATCAGTGGTCACTAGATGTAAACATAGTCGTTTTAGAAGAAATGATAGTTCTTTAAAGAAATAATTCTTCATAACTGAACATAACCGAGGTTGTGATGTGGATTGCTCAAAGATCTGGATATTGAGTTCTCTGCTTTCCTTACCTTATTTGGTGTCGTGGAACATGAAAAATGCCTTTTAAGGCAGGTGTGGTCAGGTTCCTTGGGGGAGCAAATTTCCTTTTTCACTCTTTAAATTATGGTGATCCTTTTTAAGGGGCTGTTTTTCCTGCATGCTGTTGTACATTCGGAGGTCATCAATTCTGGAGGATGAACTGGCACTGAAAGATCTGGTCAGCTCTTTTGGGCTATTGACCATAACAGAGTTTGTGGTAGGGTGGCTTTCCAGTGAAACAGAATTGAACTGTGAGATTAAAAATGTGTCTTTAACACTCACTTTTGAAAATTGCAGAAGGCAGCAATGGAAGATGTGAACCCTGCTGATGACCCCAACAATCAAGGAGAAGATGAATTTGAGGAAGCTGAGCAAGAGAGAGAGGAAAATTTGCCTGATGAAAATGAAAAGCAAAAAGAAAACAGTGAGAAGCAGGGACATCCGGGAATGGAGGAGCACCTCGTGGTCAGTAGAGTGAAGGGAGCACCCGTAGGTGCTCTTTAGAGACGGTGTAGCACATCTTGATGTGCGAACACCAAACTCTTATTTTAAAGGCCTTTTGTAAAATCATACCTGACATGAGCAGCTAAAAGTACAGAACTGCTCCTGGCGATGCACTGCTGTGAATTCAGCATCAACTCCACTCAGCAGAGTTCAGTAGTTGCATGCTTTGGGGTGCCCGTTTGCCCTCACGCTGCCCCTACAAGCAGACGTGTTCACTGCACCCCTCCCGTCGCGGCTCGGATCTCCTCCATGCTGCATCCACACTGTTAACACTCAGTCAACTGCAGACACCGGTGTCACTTTCCTACTAATGACATTCCAGCAAATTCTGCACACTTGAGTTGCATTTTAAACTGTTACCTCCTCTAAGTAGAGATAATCTGTATTTTTATAGCATTGGTCTTCAGTGGTGTCAATATTTCATTGTCTTCCTGCTTAGTAGGACAATCTTGCTTTATTCTGTGAAATGATTTTATTATTATCATTCTGCCTCTATCTTTTTTAATTTAAAGCAGTTCTAAATTGCATAGCCAGGATAACATTAATGTTAATGAACACACCATAATTTCTTACGCTCTTATTATTACTTTGTATAGTTTTTAATGCCAGAACACACAGTTTTAACTGACAGAGCTGTAAAATCAATAGGCAAGCATGCAGAACTGAATGTTCACATCATCTCTCTGCAGATGGCAGGAAATCCTGACCAGCAAGAAGATAATGTGGATGAGCAGTACCAGGAAGAGGGAGAAGAAGAGGTAAGAAAGAACATGGCCAAAAGGTACATGTGAATGCTGGTAACATAACAGATCTCCATTCACTTTCAATTTTGGTCTCCTTTATAATGAATGAAAGAATGTAAAAACTCAAATTACTTTGAGTGGTAATTTCTGACTCTTTGAAACCTAGGAAGTCTTTGTCATTACTCTGCTGTCCATTAGTATAAAGTTAATTACATTTTCTAGTGCTACTCATGCTTGTATTCTGCAATCCATTAATCTTCTATACAACTGACTATTAATTGTGCACTAATTGAAAAGATTAAGCCACTCACAACTCGAGAAAACATTTCTGAAAACCTCAACCCCTCCAAAAGTCACTGGAAACCTCATTAACTTTGCATTTCTAGTCACGCGCTGCTGTTCTGGGCAAGCTGCTTTCTTGGTCCATTATTTACTCTTTAGCTCTGACTTTGATTCATCTGTGCCTCCTTCTAAGCAACTCAAGATATTTAAACCCGTATTATTCATGGAATCAAATACTTGGGAAGATGTTGGCCTACTGCTCTGACCTGAAGGAGAAAGGACAGGCACTAGCATATGCTCCGTGCAGTTCTTCAGTACAAACCTAAGCAACTGCTAAGTCTAACTTCATACATAACGACTAGCAAAAAGCCATAGAAACGGCTGTTCCTCACTGAGTTCTGAAGACCACTGCCTCAAGATTAGCTGGTGTACCGAAATTCCCCAGTTCAAAATATAGTTAAATCAAATCAGGTTCTTGGAGATCAGGGAGAGTTTGCCTAGCTTGCCTTTGGCAATTACTCTTTGACTTACAGGAAATAATTCTGTGTGCATTTCATAAAGGACTACAACCCCAAGCAGAAATATTAAGAGTGGGCAGTGAATTGAATGAGCAAAGGGAGTTAGTTTGCTATAATTATAATGATATAAATTAGTGTATTCATCAGGCCACAATACTATGCATTGCTATTGTTCAAATCTTTCTATATACACCTCCAAGTGATGCAGGTTTCGTAGTTGCTGTTAGTTGCTATTCTACAGCAGCAATACAGAGCCTAATGCCTCCTACAAGCAGCTTCTCTTCCTATTGGGAAAAGCTTTCCTGCTACTGATGGAGATTAATAGAGAAAGAGAGAAGTCAGCTCTTGCTGCTGCTGTTGCTGGTGATAGCAGCTGGCGCAGGGAGGGTTTCCTGTCAGAAGTAGCAGTCACATCCTCACCATCTGTCATGCTGTGGCAGGCGTGGGTGGCAGCAGTGAGGAGCAAACGCTTCCTGACCACATGAAATGGCTCTTTTCCATGGGGATGAGCAGAAGGCTTCACGGAAGCACCTTACCCAACCTGCAGAACAGCATTTGGACTCTGTGCCCACCATTCTCCATCAGGACATCAAGTTTACTTCTACAAAGCATGACTCCTCCTACTTTGCAGCTAAAAGGAAAGGGCCATTGAAGTGAATGAAAAGGCTGTTGGGAAAGAAAAATGATAGGCCAAAGCCAAAACATCTGGAAAATAGAACAATGTGGATTGCTTTCATCAAGGAGAAGGTTGGAAGAGATTACTCTTCACTCTCTGTACCCACTTGCTCTTTTGTGATTTTTCCAGGAGCAATTGGCAGGATCAATCAACTGTTGGGAAAATATGGAGGAAATTATCGATAAATACCCATATCACATAGCAGAACTGAACCATAATCCTGAAAGCCCAGAGTGGGTGGAAGCGTCAGCAGTGACTTGGCTGTTAAGACAATATCATTAAAAAGGACAAGGAGAAAATGGCCTTGTTGTGTCTAAAAAATGAAATAGAAATCTAAATATGAGTTAACTGCTGATGAGTTTGTGAAAATTGTAGTTAAAAATAAAATCAGCTTCCAGCAAGTGAATATCTTCGGGTTTTTTTTTTGCATCCTCCCTGCTTCTTCACCTCTTAAGTTTTCCATGCCATCTCCATCTATTGACCTGAATCTTCATTCTGTGAAAATATAAGCTGTGAAAATGTGCTTGCTTTTGCCACAGGCTGCTTTTAAAAGAAAAATTAAAATGTACAGAACATCTCTCTCCTTTGTAGATCCAGGAAGACTTGACTGAAGAGAAGAAGCGAGAACTGGAACGAAATGCTGAGGAGCCATATGGCGAAAATGACGAAAATGTAAGTACTGTGTAAAGCCACCAACACAATGACATGACAACACTTGAAAGACTCAGCACAGCTGTGATCATATTGCAGTGACACTACAGAGCAGTTGTAGCTTGCTTTTCGTCGTGGATCCTAAAACTTCAAGCTGTCCCAGTTCCCTCTTGTTCATCCCTCTGCTCCCACATGGATTCAGGCTTCCTGGAGACCTTTCAGCCTTAAACATCTGGAAAGCTTTGTCTGTTTGTGTGTGTGTTTTTTCTCTCTCTCTCCATTGGTTTGTCTATTACCATATCTCATAACCACAAAAATAAGAAAACTGTAATTTGCACTGAATCTCACTTTTTTAAATCAGGTTGATGAAAAGAATAATGGGGCAGATCAGGAGCAAGAATTGCAAGAAGAGAACAACCACAAGGAAGTTCGTGAAGACAATTATGAGGAAGAAGAGGAGGAAGAGGAGGAAGGTGGAGCTCTTGCAGCAAAAACTCGGAGACGAGGGGAGATGTAGTTTTCTTGTCTTTTGTGGGTCAAATGTAGCAGACAGACATTCCCAATCTAAAAGAACTCTTAGGCTATCTACTTCCAAAAACATTTGCCTTTTACACTTTTTACTTTTCTATTAGATGCTCTCATACATTTATATGAATACAGTATTTTGATACTCTAGATTAGCATTTCTTTTATATTAAAGCTGTACATGAACAGACATCATATAGGTCTCATGTTTCATAATTCTGAGAATGTTTTAAAAGGCTGCTTTGGAAAAGGCTTTTACTTTGTCAGTCCGACAAAGCCATTTTTGGCTTTGGTCTAATTTTGGGTACATTTAATTTCTGGTCTAATTACAGGTACATTTAGCATCTGACAGAAGGTATCTAGTGCCTAAACCCAGCCAACACTAGTCACTTGAACTCCCTGTCTTCCTTGGCACTCTTGGATGACTAAGGGCTGGCAACACTACCTGTGCAAGGCACAATCTGCAGTGCTTATAGGCTTAGCCTTAGGCCCACAGGTAGTTTCAGTAGTTATAATCTCATGAGATAAGCACATGCCCAGGTGTTTCCAGGACCAGGCCTTCATTTTATAGTTGGAGACCAGTTATAAAATATGCAAGTTTTACAAGCTTTCAAAATACAGCCATCTTAACAGCTGCTAATTTCAGCAGCTGTTTATATACAGTTAAACTATGCATTTATTTTAATGAGCGTACCTAGGTACTTCAATTACATGCACTGCATAGCAGATAATGAAAATGATGGTGTGCTGAGGTGATGTGAGCTAAAATGCAATTTAGACTTGAAGTTCCAGTATGCCAAATGTAAACACTACAGCTGTCGCACGAGGGAAGACTCACAGGACGAACAATGTGGTCATCCTACTTAAAATATAAAATATTTTTACCCAGATGAGTAATTATATCACTTTAGTGACATGCTTTCTGGAGACTGTAGAGAAAGTTAAGGAGTTTTAACTGAGTTGATGTGATTGGTGCAGGACATCTTGTACTTGTAAATAAATAGCAGAAGATAATCTGTCAGGATTTCTATTTCTTTGATTTAAAAAGAATTATTTTTTTTTTGCTAGTCTGAAAATGAGACTAGAGACAAATCCCCCCCAGGTTGCCTGTATGCCTGTATGTAAAGGGGCAAAAACCCACCATGAAAAAACAGGCCTTTGGTAGGCTTTTCTAAGCATAATCATGGCGCATGAATATAGAATATGGATGTATTGGTACAGACCCTAGCTATTTAATGTTAAAAGGAGATTGGGAATCTGGAGTTCCTAGGCTATGCCCCATTGCTGGAAATGAGGCGCACAGTAGCTCCCCATGGAAGTGTTTGTTAATATATAAAAGGGGAGGGTTTGGGGATTTTTTTCCCTCTTTTAATAATGGTGCATAACCATACTTTTAGTTTAACTTTTTATATGAATGTAATTTAATTTTTTTTACTAACTCAGTTATATTATGTTTTATAGTTGGTTTTCATTCTCTGCAGTTTTTCTAAGTGTCCCAAACAGCGCTTATGTTTCTTAGGAATACTTTTGTCAGCAAGTATTTTGGGCTTTCAAATTACCATAAATCAGATTTACCTTATGTATAAAAAACGTTTACATGATACTGTAAAATGTATAATATGTACATAATCTTCAGAATACAGTTATTTTGGTAAACCAGCCTGTATTTTTAATGTCACTGGTGTGGTATTTAATTAATTATTTGAGGCATATTAAAACTTGACTGCAATCAATAAACTAGAAGATAGTTACTGTCCTTCAGGAACGTGATGCTTTGTTACCCTTCCACCACTGCCTTCATTCTGTATTTGCAGGTGCTTGTGCAGCAGAGGCTGGGGGAGAAAACCCAGGAACTGCTCCCCGGGGTGGGATGTTGAGTGGAGCAGATGAGGGCCCACACTTCCCAAGCTGGCTGCTTTAGCAGGCTGCAGGTGCATGGCCTCTAAATCATTCCAGCAACTGGTGTCCTGCACCTGCAGCCATAAAGCATCTTCTCCTTGGGTGCCAGGGGCCGACCTTGCCCTGTGCAGCACCTTGGAGAGATGAGGGAGCGAGGCCCAGCCTCCTGCCGTGGCAGCCTTCCCTCCTGCCAGGACATGAGCTCTGCCCTGCCCTTCCCTGTGGGGCAGGAGGCCTCTGTGCCCTCCCCGTGGGGCAGGAGGCCTCTGCCCCTTCCCCACGGTGCCCGACTGAGGGGGAGATTTGGCCGGGCCGGCGGGCGGCAGCTGCTGAACAAACACCAAGGACTCGCTGTCCTCTCACACCCGCGGCCCACACCTGTGAACACGGCGGGTGTATTTCAAGGGTTTACACTCATGACAGCAGCTCTACCCATCACACACTGCCATCAGCAAGGGCAGCCCCATCACAGATGGAGCCACAGGGCACGCAGTGTCTTCTACTGCACTTGTGGAGCTGCTGACGTGTAATTCCGAGCAGGAAAAGTCACTTCCGAAGCTCCAGAGAGGCCTGAAAGTGCCCAGCATCAGCAGGAGCAGAACAGGGGCTCCTGTTATCACTTGCAGGAGCCAGCATTCCCAGCTGATGCAGCATTTACCTCGGCAGCATAACGAGCAGGCCAAGGGAGCTGTAATGAAAGCCCATCCTGTGCTTCATACGGGACCTATTCACGCCAAAAAAGAAGTACTTGACTGAAGATCAGTTTTCTGGGTAAGATGCAAGTCCTTGCTGACACCAGCAGCGGGTGATGCCCACAGTGCATCTGAACAAAACAGCCAAAGTTGTATAAAATAAGGGTTATGGAGCTAGTTCCCACACTACCTGGGATACGTTATTGTATCCGTGCCAATGCCAATGGCGAGTTGGGCAGTTTTTCCCTGATCTGTAGGAAACACAAGCTCCCTCTTCCCCGGCAGGAGCTGCAACCCCCCCTCCTAAAGCAGCAGCTACGGGGAATAAACCAGGTTGATCCTGCACGAGGGGCTCCCTGGCACAGAAACCCTCCTCTTGGAGACCCTGCTCACTACAAGGAGCCCATTTTCAGGTCATTTATTGTGACAGGCCAGAAATGTGAAGGTCCCTACACATAATGCTGAGAAAGTTTCTAACACCAGGCAGTACTCTCAGACCCAAACAAATCCTACAGCTCTAGCTTTATGTATAGCTTTATACTGTAATGGCAATGAATAAAATCAATATCTGGGAAGACATACAGGTAGGCAGAGAATTCATTTAAAAGCCTGTGCAGAGCACAAATGGGAGCTGAACTATATCCAGAGGCACCTCATCTCACATCCAGCATAACCTATTAAAAGCAAATGTTGGGCTAATGAAAACTGCAGTCATTAAGTCACAGCTAATTAGGGCCTGTGCCAGAAAACTGATATTAAAGAAACAATATGGTTTTTTGTTTTAAAAGATTAAAGGAGGAGTTTGCTATTTTCTCCCTTACAGAAGGGAGGACAGCACTGCTTCACACTGTGTAGGATTCCAGCGCTCCACAAGATCTGGATGGGGCTCCACGTCTTGTTTTATGGCATGTTGGAGAGCCACGTTATCAGATTGATTTGCCTGTAAAATCAGGCAACGTGCTGCAATAAACTAAATATGTTGAAAAGTTGCTGATCTCACGATCAATATTTTGAAGGTTTTAAATAAAACTTGTTGAAAATAACGCTGTAATTGAAGCCTGTCTTTGTAGAAGTGTTATGACTCACAGTGTTAAAAGTAAGAAACCTCAAACCTAGTTATTCCTGAAAATACCATGTGCTGTATTCAGAAGGAGGTTTAACATCGTAATATTGGACAACCTGACAGCATTCTGCAAGTTGAAAATACTAGAAAAGTTAATTGGAAAGTGATTTGACACTGGTGTTTGTATAAAGGTTCCTGAACGGTAACAGTTCCTGAACGGTAACGTCTCTCGTTCGTGCCGAACCCCCCACACTAAGACTGGATTATTTAGTGGTTCCGTTACAAGCCCAGGTGACACAGCGCGAGGCTGAGGAGGGAATGTGGCCTCGCTCGTGGCCTTGCTTCGATTTCCTGCCCGGATCTGGACTGTCCCGTGATGAGCAGCGCACCAGGTTGTGCTGCTCGGCGATCCCACAGTCGGGCGCTCTCCTCCTTGGGGCTTCTCTCCCACCAAAGCTGCTAACGAGCAGTAGCTCCTACCCTGTCAATTGACACCTGAGCTTCCTCCCTGCTGAAAGTTCCCCACGCAGACAAACGTCCATGTCCTGCTCCCTCTGTTCATCTACCACTATTTACCTGCGACACGAGAGCACTAGTTTCTATCCTTCCTCTCCCTCTTTGTATTTAGACTGTTTTAATGTTCACATCTTTAACATATTTTTAGAGGGTTGTTTTTCCCCTTCTTCATGCAAATCAATGTTACTTCAGGTCTATCTCTCACACACAATGAACTGTTTCCTTGAGCTTTGCAGATAATTTAAACCTTTGCAGATAATGTCACCAATAGATGGATGTAACCCCCAAATTTGGGTTGCAGATATCTAATTCACACTGTTAATGTGTATCTGCAATACAGAAATTATCATCAGCATTGTAAGGAGGGAAGGAAAGAAGGGGGTGTTTTCGGTTTTCACATCTCCCGTTTTATTGAAGTTCATACTATAGGAAAAGAAGAAGAAGAGACTATGCAAAATTCCTCTTTGCTTCAGGAAACCGCTACGGATTTGTAACTGCTAAGGATTCAAAACTGTTTCAAAGAGCCTTGACTTTCTCGAAAAGAGATTCTTTTTCATGAAAGAATCTTTCATGATTCTTTCTGCTGTGTTACAGATGTGGGTTATTTTGAAACCATGTACAGCAGCACAGGTGCTTAAAGATCTAGTGTGGTCGCTTGACTGTATTTTAAGCATGGGAAATAAAGCACAAGTGCCCTCGTGTTCCTGTCACTGAGGCAGCAGTGCAGGGCTACAGCGCCAGTACTTTGGTCTCAGTAGAACTTAGAGTTTCATCCATCGCTTGTTCTTTCTGTGATTTAAATTTTCCATGGCCAAACGCACATTGACAGGGACGGCCGTCTGCAGCTGCCTGAACTCCGCTGCCTCCTGCCCTGCAGCGGAGCTTCTGCAAACAGGCAACAAACACAGGAACAGCCAGGTCATCCAATACCTAATAAGAGGATTAAGTAGAGAGGATTTCTATTTAATATTGTATTAGTAATAGCAGCTACCTTCCCTGCCCATGCTCACTCTCTCACAGGATACAATATCCACGCTTGTAAGGAAAGCCTATTGACATCTGATAAGTCAATAAATCTGGTTTTGCTTTTTAATGACCTCCGGGGCTGTTTCCACATGCTCACATAATCTTACCAACAATTTACCCTCATAAATTTATAACTACCCGTAAGGCTCTTTAAGCCCTAGAGCCCGATCAGCTCCCTTGCGGCTCTGCTCTTCTAGCAGTGAATCAAGCCTGGGCGCAGAAGAGGACTGGGCAAACGTCACCAAACCGACCAAACCCAGCAGGGCAGAGGCAGCACCAAGGGCACAGCGCCACTCACCCTGCCTCTATCTGCAGGCAACTCAAACGCCTATGAACCTTGGCAGAAAAACCTCTCCCAAGGAAAAGGGATGATGCAGAGGGCAGGACACCANCCTGACAGCATTCTGCAAGTTGAAAATACTAGAAAAGTTAATTGGAAAGTGATTTGACACTGGTGTTTGTATAAAGGTTCCTGAACGGTAACAGTTCCTGAACGGTAACGTCTCTCGTTCGTGCCGAACCCCCCACACTAAGACTGGATTATTTAGTGGTTCCGTTACAAGCCCAGGTGACACAGCGCGAGGCTGAGGAGGGAATGTGGCCTCGCTCGTGGCCTTGCTTCAATTTCCTGCCCGGATCTGGACTGTCCCGTGATGAGCAGCGCACCAGGTTGTGCTGCTCGGCGATCCCACAGTCGGGCGCTCTCCTCCTTGGGGCTTCTCTCCCACCAAAGCTGCTAACGAGCAGTAGCTCCTACCCTGTCAATTGACACCTGAGCTTCCTCCCTGCTGAAAGTTCCCCACGCAGACAAACGTCCATGTCCTGCTCCCTCTGTTCATCTACCACTATTTACCTGCGACACGAGAGCACTAGTTTCTATCCTTCCTCTCCCTCTTTGTATTTAGACTGTTTTAATGTTCACATCTTTAACATGTTTTTAGAGGGTTGTTTTTCCCCTTCTTCATGCAAATCAATGTTACTTCAGGTCTATCTCTCACACACAATGAACTGTTTCCTTGAGCTTTGCAGATAATTTAAACCTTTGCAGATAATGTCACCAATGGATGGATGTAACCCCCAAATTTGGGTTGCAGATATCTAATTCACACTGTTAATGTGTATCTGCAATACAGAAATTATCATCAGCATTGTAAGGAGGGAAGGAAAGAAGGGGGTGTTTTCGGTTTTCACATCTCCCGTTTTATTGAAGTTCATACTATAGGAAAAGAAGAAGAAGAGACTATGCAAAATTCCTCTTTGCTTCAGGAAACCGCTACGGATTTGTAACTGCTAAGGATTCAAAACTGTTTCAAAGAGCCTTGACTTTCTCGAAAAGAGATTCTTTTTCATGAAAGAATCTTTCATGATTCTTTCTGCTGTGTTACAGATGTGGGTTATTTTGAAACCATGTACAGCAGCACAGGTGCTTAAAGATCTAGTGTGGTCGCTTGACTGTATTTTAAGCATGGGAAATAAAGCACAAGTGCCCTCGTGTTCCTGTCACTGAGGCAGCAGTGCAGGGCTACAGCGCCAGTACTTTGGTCTCAGTAGAACTTAGAGTTTCATCCATCGCTTGTTCTTTCTGTGATTTAAATTTTCCATGGCCAAACGCACATTGACAGGGACGGCCGTCTGCAGCTGCCTGAACTCCGCTGCCTCCTGCCCTGCAGCGGAGCTTCTGCAAACAGGCAACAAACACAGGAACAGCCAGGTCATCCAATACCTAATAAGAGGATTAAGTAGAGAGGATTTCTATTTAATATTGTATTAGTAATAGCAGCTACCTTCCCTGCCCATGCTCACTCTCTCACAGGATACAATATCCACGCTTGTAAGGAAAGCCTATTGACATCTGATAAGTCAATAAATCTGGTTTTGCTTTTTAATGACCTCCGGGGCTGTTTCCACATGCTCACATAATCTTACCAACAATTTACCCTCATAAATTTATAACTACCCGTAAGGCTCTTTAAGCCCTAGAGCCCGATCAGCTCCCTTGCGGCTCTGCTCTTCTAGCAGTGAATCAAGCCTGGGCGCAGAAGAGGACTGGGCAAACGTCCCCAAACCGACCAAACCCAGCAGGGCAGAGGCAGCACCAAGGGCACAGCGCCACTCACCCTGCCTCTATCTGCAGGCAACTCAAACGCCTACGAACCTTGGCAGAAAAACCTCTCCCAAGGAAAAGGGATGATGCAGAGGGCAGGACACCATGTTTGGAGAGAAGAACACCTGGTTTTGAGTCTTGGCTGCTAACTGTGACATTCGTAATGGTTTTATTCTCTGTGTTTCATTTTTTTGTCTCTATAGATGGGGAGGAAAGCACCATCTTCTTGCATATGGACTTCATAAATATTTAAAATACTCATCTATAAGTACATTATAGATCCACATTATACTAATGTCTGCCATTTAAGTATTTTAAAAGGTCAGTAGGCTTTTGACTGATCCGTTCAATAGGCAAACCAGAAACAACCAAGAAAAAAAACAGCATTATCTTCTGCTGTGAAACCCGGGGCAATTCCTGCAGAAGCAACGAGTGGGACTGCATGGCAGTGAACTGCACGGACCACGGCAGTAGCGAGTCCAGCTATGCAAAAGCCTCTCTGGATTGGAGGGTGTATTTTGATGCTTTCTGCTCTCTATCCTTTACACAAAGGAGACTAAGAAAGTTATCACTCCATGGCAGCGAGACGCACAGAGATAAAGCTGCGTGTCTGAACATAAATGGAGAATCTTGTGCCATAGCTCCGAACTGACACGCACCCAGGGCTCCCACATGCCTTTACATTTGTGTCCCACCCAGGGCCCAAGCAAAGCAGAGGTGTTAGCGAGCTGCTTTAATTTTAGGAAAGTGGTTAACACATGCAATCCTCAGATAAGACTGGCAGCAAGTGCAGTGCCACAAAACACACAGCGAGGCAAAGCTGGGTATTTCAGAGAGCCAGCGGTGAGCGCTGCGCCCGCTGCCCTGCTAGCACGGCTGAGTCTGAGCAGACATCAGGGGCTCTGCTGCTTCCTTGGCCTCCTGGCAGAGCATTTACCTGCGCTTGCGTGCCAGAACCAGCGAGCGGGCCAGTAAATTCTCTCTTTGTGGATTACCATACAAATAACTCGTTTTGCTGCTGACCGCTCACTCAGGGAGCAGGGTGCCATGCTGCAGACGCGACAGTGGTTGCAGCCAGCAGCCGAGTTACACAAGGAAGGGCCACAAGGAAGGGTCTAGGGAACTACAGAAAAGAAATAAGTAAGTTTTTAAAAAATATATTAGGTTCAGGAAAGAAACTATTTAAACATTGCCACCTACTCACTCTCTTACATAAGGAAATTAAAACCGGCTTTGCTATTTGACAGTGAAAAATACGAATTTCTGAAACCTCAAGGCAAGAAACCAGCCTTAAACCTGAACCCACTTCCCCATAAGCCTAGTCCTTATCCTTATCCTCTCCCCAGGTACCCAACCTGCCATCAGCTCCTTCCTTTCAAGCTGCCAACCTCTCTGCACAGCCCACAGGCAGGCAGGGACTTCCATCAATCTCTGCCTAATCTGTTAACTATTTTCCTCTTCCAGTGTTTTTTCCCTGATAGCCGTTCCTTGTTGCCCTCCAAAAGGCATCTGAACCTGTTTTTTTCCCAACTATACAACACAATCAATTACCAGGAATTAAATTAGCTATCAAAGGGCTAACAGGCCTGTTCCTCCCAGGGCTAAATGAGTTTTACCATGGTTTATGAGGAAGGGGGAAGTCTGAAAACGTGCTCTTCCACGGATTTCGTTCCTCATTATGGATACCGAGGCCTATCTGCAGAAGCCACTCAGGGGACCAAGAAAAGTCCATCGCTCAGCACAGATGGCCTTCAATGGAAGGTCAAATAAAAGAGCAGGGAAAACGTGGAAATACTTTAAAGTTGTTCTTGCAGACAGTGGTTGCTGCCCGCAGTCGCCTTTTGGCGAGTATAGGAGTATAATGAGTAACTATAATTAGTATTAAAGGAGTCACAAGGCCCCATGCTCCAGGAATGAACCATGCAGCACCTCTTGATATGCAGCCTCGCCCTTCGCCTATCTCCAGAGGAAGACAAGAGTCAAGCTTATTGGAGAAACCCTATTCATTTCCATGGAAAGGTTATACTTGGCTCTACTGCCAGTAGTAAACCATCTAGATAGTCCTATCTCAAATTAAAGGATGTATCTCTAAGTAAATTAGAAAAACAATTTATTTTAAAGCAAGAGATGAATTGCAACTTAATTAAAACTACACAAGAAGGCTGGAGAAGGAAGAATTAATTCAGACCGGTCCTAAGGGAACTCCAGTCCTACCAGAGCTTTAAAGAAAAGCACTCAGTTACGATGTGTTATCAGCACAAAAATTTCCATTAGTTATTCCCAGGGGCAGGACTTTCCTCTGGCCTCACACAATCACCTCCTTGCCACAGTTTCCCCAGGAGACACAGGAATCACTCACTCCAAAGTCAGCCTGTGCTGAGGAACAGAAGGGTCAGTGTGCTGCTGGAAGATTTCCCCCTGCAGCTTACCTTGCTTAGGATGCGGTTGTCTTTGCCTTTTTCCTGCTTGCAGGGTGGCTCCTTGTCCTCAGACTAGAAGGAGGAATCGGGGCTCCTTCCTGCAACCTGCCTAGGCTGCAGCAGCAAAATACTCTAAATCTTGAGGATGAACATTAGCCCAAATCTAGTAATCCCCCCTTCCCTGCCACTCCATGCACAACGCAACCCTTCCCCTGCTCTTTCTTCTGAGGCTTCTTTTCACCAAGCCTTACCTTGCCAAGGAGGTGACAGGGAGATGCTGGTTCGCAGACCACTTGTGCCACTGGCTGTGCTTCTTATCTGGCTTTTTTAATGTGACTTCCACCAGTTAACCCTCCGAAGGAGATGTGACCTCTGTCCTCAGCTTCCTAGAGAGTGTGAGAAAAATCCTTCACCTGCTGAAAGGGCTGCCGTGCACGTGGTGATGGCTCCAGCCCTGCAAGGCAGCGGATTTTTAATTTACAGGCCCCAGCACAATTACACTGCAACCAGCACGGGAATTGCTTCAGGCATCCTGGCCTGGGATGTGAAAATCACAGATTTAGAGGCACATTCAGGGCAGACTTAATTATGGACTATTTAATGGCTTAGAGGCAGCCATAGTATAAATAAACACTACTGAAATAAATGCAATTATACCTGGAGAAAGATTTGTCCTGTAATTATTTTTGCATATTCAGGTTGATGAAATATTAGCGAGTGAATATAATAATTAGGTTCACTGCTACAGTGTGGTTGGGTTTTTTTGCTTGTGTGCTTGAGTGTGATACCATCATAGGAAAAAGCATCGGAAAGTTTTACCTGGCTTTTGTAGCGCAGAACATAACGAGCACTTTGGACACTTCTCTCTGCAGTAAAATGCTGAACATTTTCTCTGGATGCATCCATCCACACTTTGAGCTTAAGCTGTGCTTCTTAGGTTGTATCTTGTACTGTTTAAAGCAAGAAGGCAAAGCAAAACAAAACAGAATACAGCAAAGAAAGAAAAGATTGCCAAAGCTTCTTGTTAGCATCGGAGGTATTAAGCTCAGTGGTCCTAAGCTCCTCATTCTTTGTCATTTAGACATTATTGATTTTAAATGTATTCTATGCTGAACAAACAAACTCTCCATCATTTCTCTACAATTTTATATCCTGATTTGGGCATCAGTTTTCTTCTTTTTAAAGAAGAAGTGTTCATACAGAATGGATGGCATTTGACTGCTTTATCCAAATCCACTGCATTCCTTGCTCCATCAGCAATTTTTGCACTGCCTGCAGCCTATCAAGTAGAGTGAGTGGGGATGTGACCCTGGAGCAGGGGCACAAGCAGGGACACGAAGGAGGAGAGCGGCTGGACGGGGCGGGCAATGAGAGTGACCAGAGACGTCCCGGGCTGCAGATTCCCGCTCCTGGGAGCACCGGCCCTGCACCAGAAGCAGGAGCGGCCATGAGCAACCGAACTGGGGCAGAACAAGCAGGAAAAGCCCCAGAGAGTGAAGCTCCAAGCATAATCCTGAGAAAAGGTGAGAGCTAAGCACTGGCTGGAAAAATAAGGGCTTGGATCCCTGAGCACCGAGCAGTCTCCTGTTTGATTTCCCTTGTGTTCAGAAAATGGAACTTTGTACATTTTATGCAGAAAATGAATATGGTGTCAAAGCAAAATCTGACTTCATCATCTGTGGCTCTTCATACGCGCATCCATAGACCAACTCAGTGTTCGGGTCAAAAAGAGTAAATTTTAATGATCTATTATAAAGAAAACGGACTACGCAGAGCAGCAACTGTGCGGTACTGTTAATATATTAACATGTAATAAAAATAAAATGACTGGTGTGGAAAAGAAAAACTTGGCTTGTATTCCACTCCCCAAGGCTGATTGTGCAGTTTCATGTCATTTGACTATTCATGAACTTTCTGGTCATTCCCAATTTGTCACTGTCACTGCTTGACATGTCCCTGTTACGATCAGTGCATTTATTTTTATAGCTGCCTTTATCCAAAGCACATGTTTTCCATGGCCTTCTTCCCTTATCTTCCGATGCTTTCAGTGTTGCTCGGAACCTAGCAATTCCAAAGCAAATATATCCTGCATGATAGATTACAAATGAAAAATGAATGCTCTGAGACATCTTAATAGCTTATTTCCACCCAAGCTTCCGGCCAGTGTGCCTCTGTGTGTCTCATACATTTATTCAAATAGATGAAAACATCAATCAGTGCATTCACTACATTCATTTTTTCCTCTCGTGCTGATAGCAGGGAAATCACCACAAACGTGGAAGGTTGTTTGGCGAATGGCAAACACTAAGTGGCAGGGATTGAAAGCTGCTTTACACAGAGCAGCAAGTGTTTGATTTTAAGCAGGCAGGAAAGGTAAACAGGCCCAAAGTGCCCTTTATCATAATGTGCTCCTTGCATTTGTGACTAGTAGTGGTTACTGTTTTGTATTTTAGAGCATAAACACAATCAGTGAATCTCAACAGCAAAAGCAAGGCTTTACTTTTGTTTCATTTCTTCCAGATTTTCCTCAAGTCATAAGTTAGGCTTAGATTAGACTGCTCTATAACATAACTGCAATTGCAAGGAAGTAGAACTCATGAGTAATTTGCCTCAGGTCCTTCCTTTCTTGCTTTGGGCGAGCTGTTTCTCCTGACTGCAATACTGCCTTGGTCCCAAACCCATCTTTCAGAGATGAGAACAGCAAAATAACCTCTTAACTCCATAGCAAACCTGGTGATTCCTTCCTCCTGCCTGCCTGTGCCCTAACAAAGTGGGTGCAATGCATTCTCAGGGATGCAACAAAGGCTGAAATGACAAAAGCAGGGAGTTTCCCTCAAAACAAATGTCTTAAGTGAAGCTGAAAGCAATTTTGGCAGGAAAAGAAAGTTAGATACATATAGTCTAATTTTGAAACCCCAAAGTTCATTAATTTGTCCCTGGTTTCACATGAACTGCAGGCCCGTTTCAGAAGATTCCTGCTGCTGGCGTTTCTAGCTGAGTGGGAATGTTGAAACGTATCCAGGCGGCTTCCTCGGGCTTATGGCTCTAGTCCAGCCAAACAGCTGGAACCTAATTGCTCTTTCTTGCCAGTGTCCCATGTGACACTGCTGAGAGTGAACATCTCATTTAAATCTCATTGCAGCAAAGTGGCTAAAACACTGCCAGCACGGTCTTGCTCTTGGATGCACTTTAAATAAAAGCAAGGCTCCCCAGATATTGCCTGATATTTTGGTGGAATTCCAAAGTCACAGAGTTAAGACAATGAAAGGAAAAATTATGAGCAGAATCAACTTTCTGTCAGGAAAGAATAAATCAAAGTCTATCCCCCTTCCTTAATACTTATCCAGCAATCAGGTCTATGCGAGCAAAGCCTCGGAGAGTGAGCTCAGGAGAGAATGAACCAGTTCCTAATTACAGACTACACTGAGGAGTGGGTGGGAGCTTCACTAGGAGTTTGCAACTGAAATATCTGCTCAGAGGATAGGGGAATTTCCCAGCCTGGTCACACTTTCTGATCTCTCAGCGTGGAAAATATTTTTGAGGAAAAGTGTGATCAGCGTCTCCATCATGCTGCAGGGGGACTGCGGAACTCCCTTTCCTGCTCCCAGACACTGCTAAAAATGTGATTTATGAATGTTGAGTATGTTGTCTCTGTAGGAATGGGAAGCAGAAAGCACAACTGGTGGTCTGTGTTGCACACAGAATGCAATGAACACCCTAAAAAGCATCCCAATGAGATGGCCAAGGTGAAGAAATTCAGTGCGCTTTGTCTCAAATCCCTGGCATTGGTTCTGATGCCTCCTGGGATCACTTTGCCAAATCCTGGAATGAGAGTAGAAAAATTCAGCCTAGACCCCAATTGTTTTTGCTGGTAATTTGAACACTGCTGATTTGAATGCTCTTTACTGTCTATAAATTCTGAAAAGACTTTCCTTTTAAAGCTTCTAGATGGAGCAGCCCCACAACAGTCAGTGTTCAGCTACTTGTTGTATCCATCAGAATTTTAAAATCTTGTTTACATCCTATTTTTGTTCCCAGCCTTGCATCTGAGATGGTGTTTCCTCACATACTCCCTCGATCAAGAAGCATACATTTCACCCTTGTTTCAAGCTTCCCGTTCCCAAATACAATAGCTACATTTTTTTTTGATTACTCTTATATATTATTTCTGTATTAATTTCTTTCTCAGAGGTAGAATACAGGCCATTTCCCTCAGAAAGCTTCCAGCTTTTCTGCTCCTCATAAGATCTCCCTCATAAGATAATCTCCCTCATAAGATTGTTCTTTAGGGCCAGTTTGCCACACAGCAGAGCACATAGTGTTCCACTTTCTCTGTTTCAAGCCTCTGGTTGCCTTGTCGTTTCTGCGTGACCCACATCTCTTCTATGACTGAAAGCTGAATGCAGTTTGGAGCCGAACAGTATTTCAATTCTGTAGTGCATTTATGGAGAGGGTGGTCACAGCTCGGTTTCTTCCCATTTTTTGGAACTGGCAATACTGCCTAGATGTAGTTACTGAATCCTGTGAGCACGTGAACATCTGTGTCTGGGTAGGGAACAGTCTGAGTTGATGGATCATTCAAGACTATTTCCGGGGTGTGAGCCCTAAACCTGACCCCAATTTGCAGCAGTTCACAGTCTCTCTCCTTCCACAGCTGTAGAATACATTTTGAGCTACACACTTTATAAATTCAAGATCATCTGATGTAGTTCATACAGTATTCTGCTAAGTACTATGACTGCTAACCTTTGGGATAGGAAAGGACACTCAGTACAGGGTCCCTGGAAGCTTTTCAAGCTCATGATTTCTCTTTTCCCAGTGCAGCACATCACATTATACTGAGCTTCTACAGCCTTTCTGCAGGGAAATCACTGTACCGTGGAGTTCTGCAGTGCTGAACGGTCCTTCGCCCTCCTTGTTTAACTGAACCAAAGTGCTCCAGCAGCCCATACACATCAGAGAAGTTATTGATTGTCTCTGGAATTAGGCAAGGTTGTTAATTGTCTTCATTTTCCAAGACACTGTCATTCTTCTCCTAAACCATCAGCGACATAGCTATTTGTGTGCCAGCAAGAGCTGCCTGCAAAAAGGCTAAAACTGAACAGCGAATGAATCAAAAAGGGACGGATAGTGCTCAAAGATAATTGCATTCAGGTCTCCTGGGGAGTTTTTTCCGCTTCCACAGCTCTTTTTCTTCCTGTTGACTTCGTTTGAGGACTATTTAAGTAGCATTAAGGCCCTCCTAAACAATGCTAGCAACTCCCTGAAAGATGTCTTTCATCTTCATGATTTACCTGTCCCCAGTGCTCTCCAGACATCCCAAATGCAATGAGCAAAACTCCCAAACGAGAACTTTCTCCACTATTTCTTTATTTTCTAAAGGTCAAAATAATGAGTGGCTCTGGTTTTCCTACCTACAAAACCACAAAAGAGCACTAGGATGTTCGTGGGACAAAAAGAAGGGAACTGCACAGCTTGTTCTTCAGTAGTTGTTGTTTTGGTTTGGTTTTATCCCTGAATCATTCCCGACATGGACATGTGGTCTGAGGTTGGACACATTTTAGGTGGATGCAATGGGAGTCAGTAACTGATGACATTCAGCATACATATCATGTCTTATTTAAATGTCACTTACCCATACTTACTCAAATTCTCCAGTATCAGCAAGCATATGCAAAAGAATTAGAATATTTATGATTCCATACTTTTTTGATCACAAAAAAAGGTAATCTGTGTACACAGAATGTACTGATGCTTTTAGATAAGGTGCTTGCAGCATATCTGCGATGATACAAAAATACAGTCCTATAGTATAATACATAGTTTGGAAAGGAAATTCATTTTGGGAGGTGAACAGTCCTCTGGCAGTTTTGGGACACCATCCAGTATTTTCAGGTTTGGCAAACTGGAGAACACACTTAAAGAGAGACAAAAGAAAAATAAAAAAAATCAGAAGTTTATTCCCAATGCTGGGATCAAAATAAACATTGAAAAAAAAAGAAACCCAAAAAAACAAGCAGCAGGTTCAAACGTAGCCAAAATACATTTTTCTTGTTGGGTATCAGAAAAGCAAATTAAGGTAATAGATTTCTCTTGCTTCTCTCCCATCTTTCAACACTTCCTTCTGATTCTGTCTCTGACACCTAATGTAATTTAGACTCCTCTCAGAATCCATGAGTGATGTAATGAGGCTGAAGGGAGTTTCAGTAAAAGGTAACTTCTATTAATAAAAGGGGATCTAATTTATCTATCCTACTCAACGTCGCTAGCTTGGCTGAGTTCCTGGACGTTCATGTTATTACAGAGACTCCTAGGCAGTTTCTGAGGATTCTGTGCCTATTCTCACATATCAGCTGGAAAGATCAATTTTTTTTGGAAGCCTTTATGATGGTTGGTACTGTGGGAAAACAAAAAGGCTGCCTGGGAGAGCTTGGTGTAATTGAGATCCTATTCCATCTTCTTTCCCACAAACATTTCTTTTTGTATAGTTTTGTTGAGCATGAGATGGCAAAACTTACAGTTGCCTGTAGTTTTCTTGAAACTCACAGGGATTCCTCTTGAGTGTAAGGGATTCAAGAGGAGTATGTCTCAAGGCTGATATTCCACTTAGCGACATAATGTTATTTTCAGACAGTGACAAGTGCTGAATCTGAGGTATCTTTGGCAACTGTTTGAAGGATGTAAAGTGATTTTTATTGACATTCAGTTCTTTGCATCTGTAAAGTGCAAAGCAAACGACATCACTGACCACATCTACAACAGTGTACCCCTCTAAACCAACAAAAGGATGGGAAAATAGGACACCTGTTTTCCCATTAGTTTCACACTTAGCTTATTTTGCCTAAAGACCCCTACAATTTATACCCTTAGTTTTCTTTATATTATACAATGAATATTTCATTATTCTCATTCCCATATTCCACCATCTCTGCATACACAGTCCTTTAGCTGAGTTCAGTGATTTTCCCTTTTAGTAAAAACATCACAGAGTTTGATGAGATGCATGAAACACCAAGAGGAAAGGGGACACGATCTGTCTACCTTACTGAATATTTTTCAACTTGGGGACGACATGAACTCAGAATAGCAGTATAACAGCAGTATAACAGCATAGTTGTATTTGGCAATATCACATTTGGCTGTTCCCAAGGCTCTGCTCCAGACACTACCTAAGCAACAACTTTTATTTCTATGACATTGGTAAGAATTGGCATTTTTCTTTTGTTTACCTTGGCAGCCTTATGGCACTGAGATCTGTCAAAGAATTATCTACCAACCAAAGCTTTTCCACACGAATTAATCTTCGGAGAATCCTATTGAGGTTTTCCACCTGGTAAATGTCCCCCAGGTCCTGATACGAGAGGTTCAGTTCCTGGGGAGGGAAATGTAAAAGAAATCATTTCTTTTTATTGGATTCTGGTAACTATATTATTAAATCTTTTCTATGTCAGAACAAGTTGAAAGATGAATCTATCTTATTATGCCCCTCTTAAATCCATTTAAAAGCAGTCATGTCAAATTCACCTTACAACTCTAGCAATGCACTGCCTATTTCTATGAAAATGAGGTTACTCTGAAGAGCCACAGTAGAAAAACCTAGTATTTTCCTATCCAAATGACAGTTATTTGTGTGAGGCTCTATCTTCAAATGTCATTCTATTTTTCTTTCCTTTTTTTTTTCCTATGTTCTTCAGCAAAGTCTTTCCTGTCATGACTTTTGCATTTTTTTTTTGCCACACTGTCTTTTAAAGCTTTTGTAAGTCATTCCTTAAGCCTGTGAACCTTCCTCCCATGCCAGCCTTACTCTTTGACTGTGCTCTGTGTGCTCTGGCTGGAGAATGAGGCACTAAGTGGCTGAGGCTTTTTGATTTGGCCTCTCAGTCCTGGAGCAGGGCTCTGCTGTAGCCAGGTATCAAGGTTCCTCCACTCTGTGCTGGGTATTTATGCAAAGGGAGAGACAGATCCAGCTGCCACTGAAATCCAGTGCTCCAAACCTCCCTTGATCTTAGGGAGGTCATAATTTATTGGTGACCAGAAGCAGGAGTAATGTTGCTCCTCCAGCCAAAACTAACAAGACTGCTCAGGCTGGTATGAGGAGAGACTGGAAGAGCTAACATGAATCTCAGCTGTTCCCAAACCACCCACTTACTACCAATTTATTCGTGGAAAGCACTAAGAAGGCAGGTCACTTGACTAGTTCTTACATGCCCAAGCACAAACGAATCCATGTCACAAGACAGCAATTTACTCTTTGTTTAAGGCTTGTAAAAATATTCTGTTTTATAACGTAAGTCATGGTGCTAATTTCAGCTTGAAAACTGAAAACAGTCTCTAGCCACCTGCACTATATACTTGGCTTATTTGCAAAGCAAAGAGTAAATGGAAAGAGATAATGAAAGTTTTACAGCACAGTTTTCCCAGTTCTCTTGCAGTTTCTTTTGCCATTTTTCTGTTTCAGTTACTTGTTTTCTTTTTTTCAAAGTATGTTCTTCTCCTCTGAAGAACAGCTCTTCTTCTGAAGGTCCTGCTCAGAACAAAAGAATTATAATGATGGAGGGGTATGGAACTGGCACTTCGTTACTTGCTGAAATATTATATATATGGCTGGGAAGATATCTGAAATAAAGAAATATATATATATATATATATATATATATATATATATATATATATATATAAAATATTTTAGCTGCATATATTTCAAGGCTTCTATGAGGTCCTGAGCCCATAATGCAGCAAATCTAAGATTACTCATAATGATTTGGCACATGTTTAGAAAGTGATATTTCCTCCAGAACTCAGAATATTTAAAACAAAGGACTTAAACACTGAGGACTTAAAGTCGATGGATCTATTGAAATGCTTAGAGCTATACACATATTTATGTTCCCAGATAAAGGAAGGACGATGTAGGACTTTTTCTCCATTTAATCTCAAACATGCAAATACCCTGTTTTGAACAATCTTTCATTCCACAATCTTGAGGACTCCTATAGGCTACTCTTGGGCCAATTCAGGTTTAAAATAAAATAAAATTCAGGTTTAAAATGTTTACAGGACTGGATTTCACTCTCAGTTTCTTATTTGACATTTATGTATAACATTCTGAACACTATTTAAATGTTAATGAAATTTTGGGAGAGATAATAAACACCACATAAACTGCAAAAATTTTAAAATGACAGTTTTTGCTTAAGGATATTTGAATAGCAATTGAGAAAAGTAAATATCTGCAATATGGGATGAAACTCTGCGCCTTTCAAAACAACAACACTCAGATTTCATCTCTAACATTTAACAACATAGACAAATAGAGAAAGGTTTAACATGAACAGTCTTTTTCATCTTTACCTTTTCTTACTCGGGGACAAAGGAGCTGATTTCCTCGAACATCATGATCTTCTAGGTCACACCAGTTGAGATACCTGAAGGAATCTGAAGGGAGCTTAAAGAAGCAAAAATGAAAGAAAAGAAAAAAAAAGTTTCTGGCAATACATTTTTTTTCCATATTTTTGGCCTTACCCCAATACAAATAATAGTCATACATGCTTGCACAATGTTTTCTGCCTTAATACCATCTGGTAAACAGCAAAATGATGTATAGAAATAATGGCACACATTTGTGTATGCATATGCATGTAAACCCAAACTTCGGGCCAAACTTCATACAACATCCTGAATGAAATTCAGGCAAGAAATCTAAACACAGCAAACCTGCCACTTCGGGCAAGAACATAATGTTTCTGCCCACTGTGCCTTCCCACTAAAATCTGTTCTTTATTTTCGGGGCATCGGTCTCACGGAGAGGAGCAGGAAGCTCCAGTTCTCCCTGCAATCTGTGGGACAGGTGGCACTTGTTTCACACCCAGAAGAGCTGCCCTTCTATGGGCAGAGTGCTCAGGTCTCCTGAGGCCGCTGGATCAAGACCCTTGCCACTACCGACATCATATAACCATGCTCATAATCTGATCGAGCTTTGGAGATAAAGGGAAGCAAAACCCCATTTTTAAAGTTGAGAAAGTCATTTCACCTTCGATACTCTGCATCTCTGTTCTGTACCCTTGGGATCAGACTGGTAGGAGAAGCACTTACTGGGTGAGACAGCCCTGGGTCACGGTTCTGTGTGATGAGTGCTCTGCGGGGTGAGGAAGCGGGCGACACGCTGTGCGGATCCCGGAGGATGCAGCAGGAGCACAAACAGGACTCGCAGAATCTTTCACTGCTTGTAGTCAGACCGGAGGAACTAGAAAGGGGTTAAACCACTAATAGATTCTCATTCTGCTTCAAGAAATGCAAACTAGTTTTTAAGAGCAGGAAACAAGGAGTATCAAGGGGGCAGGACACAGTACTGGGAAAGAGCAGCAGGATTCTGAGGTCGCACCATCGGTACAGCAATCCCCTCCAGCAGTCCCTTTGTGGGACCATTCGTCAAAATACCATTTATTTATGCATAGGATTTGACAGATATGTCCAAACATTGGAAATGGGAACTCACTGCCATTTTTTTCGAAAATTTCAGTTTTAGAGGTGATGAAGAATTGAATTTTTTTGGTGGCACGGTATGCTCCCTTCTATGCTGTATGGCCCTGCTTTTCTGGATCCAGTTTGTAACAAAACACACTTCAATCACTGCCTTATAGATACATTTATGTCGATCCTTTTAGTAAGTTTTAGGGGAATAGAAAGCCTCCAAAGAAGAGCTAAACCTCTCTGGATGGAACCTGCAAACCCCGTGCTGTGTGCTCTGGCAGTTCAGTACCTTAGAGCACTTGCAATTGTCTATCATATATACTTCACATGCTGCAATTTCTGCAATTGTGCTTGAGAGATACTGAATAACTCGCAAGCTGGCAGCTGCAAATTGGAAATTTACCTGGACTTCTTTATGAAAAAAAAAAAAGAAAGAAAAAGAAAAAAAAATATTAGTAAGAGTATGTATCCAGTGAGATAATTTGCCTTTTACTGTACAAGCTCATGAGGGCTTGTCAGAAAGTATGATTAAAACAACTACATTCAGGAGTAGAAAAGGAGAATAAAAAAGTGTTTTTTAAAAAATCTGTAGTGAGGGGAGTGATGAAAGTTTCATGTTGAATATAAAAGCCAAGATTAATGGAACATACTATAGAGCTCAAGATTGAGGAGTTAGCAGAAAACAATAACAAATGGACATTCTATGATTTTGTTTTGCTTTTCTTCAGTATTATCAAAACCACCTAATACATCTTGACTGGCTTTCACCTGGAAGTGCAAATCGACTGCACAGACCAGTACTGACATATGGGACTACTCCTCCCTTCCTCCTTTACGTTTTTCTTACGGGGTCAGAACAGCCACAACAAACCGCAGGAGATTTAAAGGAAGTTGAGCCTGCTCATCATGTACCTGAATACACAGTTGTTGAGTTAGACATTTTTAGAGGTCATTTTGAGGCAAATAGCCCATTTCCATGCGTGCATGCTGCCAGAATCAGTGGGCAGTCATGCAGCAACCCTGGGAAAAGAGGGGTTGTGTTTGCTCAGTGCATACTGAGAGCCCTGACTTGTACTGTCTTGAAATTTGTTTTGCTTTTGCATTCTTGTATGTTGTATGCGGTCACATCAGAGGGCTACATCAGAAATACACAGGAATTCTTATCTATTTCATAAGAAGATCCATTGTCCTTTGGAAGCAATTTATTAGAATGCATTCAAACTACTGTTTGTAGTAAAACACATCAAAACTTAGCTTCCTACCAGCCTCCTCTGCTGTGACATGGATACAATCTCCTGTCTCCTTGAAATGAGGGTTAAAATATTTCTGTTCAACCATTTAACATGATTTCGACTGGCCTTTCGCGAAGCCAACTTGCAAAATCCTGCATCAGTGCTGGAAACTGGAATATGAGATTCCGAAACAGTCTGTGAAAGACAGAACGTGTGAAGCCAGGTGGGGCGTGAGATTTCTGTTGGAAGGGGAGACAGAAGGAAGGATGTTTCATCTCAGAGCTATCTATCTGAGTTTAAAAAGCACCAGCTGGACCCCAACCTTATGTCAGGAAAGATTTTTCTCAAGGAGTATGTGCAAGACTGCTTTTCACTCTCTTGCTTTGTTTCCTTCACTATTTTGCTGTAGAATTGATGTAAAAGAAACTGCAATGAATGAGGCAGGATACAATTTCAAACAATTACGGATCACACAATACATGAAAGTAACAAAATTTTCCACCTCGATTGTGAGGCCCTTTGGCAGGATATGAATCTCCAATGACACTTCTGGGAGCAGCACGCTAGATTATGTCAGCCATTAGGGAAAAAAAATAGATTCATGAGGTCTGTCCAGGCTGAGTCATTTCCTCTCACTTTGCCTGCAGTGAGAAATTGGTGGCTATCATAAATCATAGATCTAAATTCTTATGAGAGAAGAATTAATTTCAGTAATGGAACCCCACTGTGGCAATAGCCTTTCTCCACTCTCTCCCTTCTCAGGGAGGAATCTATGATGTCTTTTAACTTAAAATCGTAAGCGGGGGAAAGTCTTGCACGTGACTGGCTTTCACCTCCGAAGCCGGCCCTCAGTCTAGCTGGCGCTGAGCACAGCTTTGTCACTGCTAATCCACATACAAAAAATGAGAATTATCAAATCAACGATAAACATTGAAAGGACTTTTCTCACCTAGCTGGAGTTGACAAGTTTGCATATCCAGGCTTGGCAAGTTGTCTTGTTCCCTCTCTAATGAGTATATCCAGGTACCCATGTACCCTGGCCAGCCTCGACATCCCTCACTTGCAGCTCGAGTGAAGCACAGGCTGAGGACATCACCCTGCACTGTCTGCAGAAGGAGCCCCTGGCTCCCCTGGGAACAGACACCACTTTTAGGCATCTGAAGTTTGGTGAGGAGGATCCCACCTTCAGTACCTAAAGGGTGCTTTGAAACAGCAGGATTTCCAATCACTTCAAAAAACTCAAAGGAGTCATTCGCTGTTGAAAGCAAACCAGAAAATAAAATACATTACACAAAGCTGATCTTTGCTAGCACCTTGAAATACAGAGTGATGCATATGGCTTGAGTGGAGATAGGACAGATAATTGGGGTAAGTGACAGTAATCATGACTAACCCAATATATTTTGTAATTTTTCCTCAGTGGAAGTTAGAGTGGAGAATTAAGTGGCTGAAATACTTTGTAAACTGGCAGATATGAGAATATAAGAGCTACTGCATTTTTCAAAATATGATTTATGAGATACGTAGCCATGTCTTAAAGTCATGCACTCCTACAAACCTCACTAATAAAAATTACACATATCAAGATGTCAGTGTTAGTTGTGTATCAGCGAAATACGTTGACATCTTGACTTTCACAGGCAACAAAATGCTGAAAATTTTCTAACTGCAGTGCAAGTACACTTGAGTCCCGCTGACTTGAACAGCAGAATATATTAAAAGCCAGTGAAATACTTTGAAAAGCTCTTGTGGTGCTGCTGCTTCTGAAGCTGCATCAGTCAAAGATATTCTGAGTGAAAAACACTTCTTCTTACATACATTTTTAAGGTATTTGTCCTTTAAGAAAAGAGTATCAGTTAAGCCTTCCTTCTCCCTATATAACCGACAGCTTCAATATAGAAAATTTTCAAGCTTACTGCAGATGCTGAGCTTTGCCTTATGGCAAACAGCAAATGCAATCTCACCAGAAGAGAGCTAGAGACAGAAACAACTTCTTAAACTCTTGCAACTGGAATTTGAAATGTTTTTGCCCCAGTTTTGAGCAGTCTGGCCTAACTTCCAGTAGCTATTTTCATGGCTCCACAGCCCAAGCAGCCTTAGCTCACTGAGCCACAGCTACTTGCCCTGAGCATCTGAAATGTCCTTGACTTAATTCTGGGAGCACCAGTCTACGGAATGAGTAATACTTGCACTACCTCCTAGGCAGATCCAGGGTGAGAATTCCTCTGGCACCCAAAACAGCTTCAAACTCCTCTGAAAGAAAAGGCACAGGGGATGGAAAAGCCCTTCGACAGTTGACCTCAGTGGGAATATGGTCAACTTGCTATTTAGCAGCAAAGCACTCCAAGTTCTTTGAGTCCTAAAAGTATGGAAGTGAAAAATGGGAATCCTTCCAAAGGTATCAAATCTGCAGAATTTCATGATCACCTTTGAAAAAAATAGGCAAACTACGTAAGGAAAGATAAAAACTCCAAAATGAAGAGTTATTACACCCAAGTACAAGCTGCTGCTTTTGCACAGGCTCCAAGAGAGCTGGTACGAATCTGTCCAAATCACCTCCACAAACAGTTGTTTGCTTACAAGACACAAAGACCCAGCTATTTATGCTGTCTCAGCCAACGGGCTGTGCCAAAGCTAATGAGGAGAAATGCATCACAGGGTTAAGACACAAATCCAATTTGTACACATAGTGTAAAAAGCCAGGAAATCCAAAATTTGGGCAGAGCTTTCTTCTTGAGGCGCACAATTCACTGCTACATAGCAGGGGGTTTTAGAACAGGAGAGGATTTAGTGTTTTCACACTCTACTACCTTTTGATTATTTTTATAGGAGTTTTATGAGACATTATGTAATATTTTGAAGCAGTCCTTTTGAGCATATTTTAACAACAAACACACCTGTAAGTTATGGTTACAGTGTATCCTTGCTGTCAAATCCATCATCAGTTATCTTGCTTTATGTGTCATAAAACTGCCCCAAAAGAGATGTTATTAACATAATCAGCATAATCACATATATCTATCAATTTCTGGTATATTTATCACTATTTATCACTAAAATCCCATGCAGCTCTTCAGATGCAACTTGCAAGTACACAAATTCCACTTCTCAATGTGCCTTTTGCACCAGTTTATAATAAATAATATATTTTTTTGTGGAGACATCTTTCATCTTTCAGTTTTTAGCCACTCACACCAAGAAAAAAATGCCAAACTTCTGTTTTTCTGTTTTCATTGCACAGCGTTTCCCATCAGCAACACAGTTTGGTACATTTTAAAAAGATACTCAATCCTGTAACACTATCTTTGTTGTCAAAGTGTGTCAAGCCAGCTGTGCAATGACTACAGTTACTTATCTTCTTTCACCCTCCTACCTTTCAGACATGTCTTGCCGTTGCATAAAATCCTCACATCTTGCACGAGGCTATTTGTCTACAGTCTGCGCTTATCTTCCCATCTTCTCCCCTGTAGAGAGTGGTAGTTCTACATCCTTTGAAGAGAGGAAACCCGCTGGGATCCTGGCTGGAGCCGTGTGGATCCACTGTCTCCAAGGAAACACGCGCTCGCCTCGCAACGCAGTCATGTTAGGAGCTATTGTTACCAATCTCTTAAGCACATCAAACAAATTCCTGTGCTGAACTGGCCGGTATCAATGAACTGTCTTTCCAGGAGGTGGTTAAAGATAGACGGGTGATACCTGTAGCAAGATATGTGATCATTCGGACGAATCTCTGGTGCGCTCCTTTCACTGACTTCACTTTCCTGAAGCCTGGTCATATTTTGCCCACGTGAATTTTAGCTTGTCTTAAGCTTAAAATATCTCCTGCTTCATTAATGACTGTTGAATGGTTTCTGAATTAATACAAGAGCATAAGATGAAAACAAATTAGACATTTAGACTGCCTCACATTTTGTGCAACATTCACTGAAGTTCTTTCTATCGAATATCTTTGCCCTCTGTGAAAATGTTCAGCCATTTTGCACACACTTCCAGCCTATCTTCTTGCTTTTGCATGGGAGTGCAAAAACAAGGGACACTTTTCTTTGTGGGAATTGACAGCCCAGTTTTGTGTCTATTTTTGTATATGATTATTCTTAAAGCTTTAAAGCTGTGGGGCTACTCAAGTGTGATTATAAGGTTCTGCAGATAAGCCTAGCGAAGCTATTCACTTTAAAATGCATTTGATACAACGTTCGCTTGGTTCACCCAGACAAAGTGGAGACACTGGCAGCGTGCCACTGCTGAAACTGGAACAGCTCTGTGTTGTTATGGGCACTGATGAGTCCCTGCTGAAGTTTACAGATGCCTTTTAATCTTGAACAGCAGCTGTGGGAGCCCACGTTTCAGCGGTGTGTTGTGTAAGGCTGTGACAGAGCAGTCGATCCTGCCCTGCTGATCTGTAAGTGCACCTTCCTCCCACGGCATGGACACAGCTCCTTCTTCACTTTGCACTCCTAGGTTTCACACAGAAAGAGGGGGGATAAAAATATTAAGACTCATGTGAAGAAAAGCAGACAGTAAACTCCTCTGCCTAGGGATATTCAACTGGAAATATTGCACAACCACAAACTTCTACAGTTTGGCCCTCCTGCCTTTCAGTTTCTTCACAGAGAAACTATTTTCCTTTTTCTTTTCCAGAATTCACTTTTCTGTTCTTGGTCACTAAAAAGGCTGAAGCGGGATCAAAACAGCTGATTGCGTATACGGGCATAAAAAGGCTTCGATTTCCATGAGGAATAACCAAAGTCTCTAAAATATCCCCTTGGAAAATTTCCTGGCTTTATTTTGCCAGTGAAGCACAAGACATCAAGGCTTATCAGAAAATTTCAGCTCCTTTACAAAATATTTGTGACTCCAAACAGTGAAGAGTGAAGTTTGAAATGGCAGTTACCAGATCATTGTCTGAAACTAATTCCATGCAGGTCGCACCACAACCTCAGATTGTACGAACTCTATTTATTAGAGGGTGGGCAGAAGATTGGCTATGAAGAATTTCATCAGGACACTTGGTACTTCTTTTCTCTACTTGTCCAGAAAAAAAAAAATTTCTAAATTAAATAATTTGGGCCCTTTTTACTTAATGCTTTTCCTCTAAATATAAAATGAAAGGTATTAGTCCGCGTTGCAGCTTAATGGGCTTCAAATCTTTTTATGGCAAATGCATTACTCATGAAACATAAGAGAAATTATCTATGTTACATTTAACATTTAACACGTGTTAAAGTGGAAGTGTCTGCACTTCCATTATAAATACTATTTTTTCAGATCTTTACAACCTGCCCACAAAAATATGCTCCTGTCTAGAAATTAATCAACAAATCACATCCATACAAGAAAGAAATAGTGTTTCCCATTTCATCCAATTTTGATCAGCAATTTTGTTTTGGAATATCTGAGCAGGGCAAATAGAGGTTGTGCATGAGGCTCGGGCACGTGTCTCACCCATCTACATCCCACTTATCCAAGGCTTCCCCGCACGTCCGACAGAATCTGCTGGTGAACTACTGAAATATGTATGAACTGTGCAGAATACGCCTCATCCGGAGCTCTGATTAATGATAGAAACAATTCAAATTATTATGACTGGCGCAGGCCACATGAGACTCTGTTGTTTTGGGCACTACAGAAAGCCACTAAAACAGCATTTGCTCCAGAGAGTTTAGAGACTGATTGAACAGAGCAGACAGACAAAGAGCAGGAGAAAGGAAATGATATTATCCCCCCCTCTTTTATAGAGGAATAACTGAAATGCTCAGACCATGAAATCCTGGCACTGTAGTGGTCAATAGCAAAAATTCTGTTAATGTGAATAGGGTCAGCACTCATGCAGGATTCACAGACTGGCTTTGTTAACAATCTGGCTTTAGAATCTATGTATTTAAACTAAATTGCTGAGGTTTTCTTATCTGTCATGTTATTAATCTTCAACAAATATCCAAATTATACTTCTCCATTTTTCTTATTTGGGAATACAGCAGCCTTTTAAAAATCAGTTTGTTGATGTTATTTCCTGTTCTTTATGTGAACTGCTTATCTATCTTAGTGTTCACTTGATTCCTACCAGTGATATCCAGCCATTTGATTGATGACACCACTAAAAAGAGATCTAAAAACTTAAAGGCATTGTATCTACAGCGCATAGTTAATTTATATTTGTCTTAGATGGTTGAACTGTATGCAGGAATTCATGGCATTTATGTTGGATGAATCAGTCAGAGAGAGGGAATTTCTTTGAATTTTCCATGAGTGTAAGGATACTCAGGAAGCTCTGGAAAAGCAACCCGTTAAATTCACACATGCTTATCTGTATACTGGCCGCAGCACACAAGCTAATTATTTTTCCTGGTTAGCCAGAAAACTTTCATTTCTTATTATTTTTTTTTCCTTTTCTCCAGCACATTCAGGATTGCAGGGAGCCATTTGATTCCCAGCAGTAGGACTGGGAGAGTATTCCCAGGGAAATGCCAAACACAGCAGAATAAAGCCCTGGACAGCAGACGGGCAGAGCAAGTGAAATGGTTCATCAGGGTTACCAGACAGAAAGGAATCAATAACTAACCACATGAATACTGGAAGCTAAAACTGTATCGATTTGGCTTTCTACACTGTTACAAAGCAACAAATTCTGGCAAGGTTGGAGGGGCTGTAACCAAGCAGCAACACTGGAACCTGGTCCTCTTTTCTGGAAAAGCAATTGACCTGCAACTCATAACAACAATACCTGGCACTGAAGATTGAGTCTCTCCACTGGTTTTATGGTCTTTGGATCAAGCCATAAAGAGAAATGTTTGTGGAATGAAGAATGGCATTTTTATTGGGTTTAGTTCACTATCAAATTTGACTTTACTAATAAAGTGAGGGTCAGCAATTCCTGGATGAAGTAGATAGTTTCTGAAATCAAAGAAGGGTTATGTGGAAGTAATGCTGAAAGAGTTTTTTTTCTCAAAAGTTCCTCTTCTTGTCAAACAATGTCATTTTTTTCCCAAAATGAAAGGGACAAGCAAAACAGTTTAGCTTCCCTTGCATTTGGCAATTTATATATGAATGCATGAAAAAGGAAAGGAAATTGTACCCTGAGCAAAGTCTATGGCTTGCAGCACTCCCAGTGGCTGAAGAATAATGGTTTCTCCCATTATACATCTCAAAGAAATGAGATTTTTTTCCCTTTTCACTTTAAAACATAGCTTTTTAGCTTTGAACCAAATTACTGGAGCTCTAATCCACAGATGCACATAAGCTTTTGTTTAATGTTTTAGGCTTTAGGAATAATGCCGTTGACCTTGGAGCAGAAACAAACCGTATGTGCATGCACGAGAACACAAAAGACACATGCCAGAGATCTGCCAGATTTTTCGCATGAGATTGAACCGAGTATTTTTTTTATGGAGGACATGGTCTAGAGCTCACTGAAATTGATAGGCAAACTGCCATCTGTTTTAATGAGTTTTCTGCCACTCCTGACTTGTCCACATGCCATTTCTATCTAATTCTCAGGAATTGAAACATCTTATCCAAAGCTGCCAAAACAAATAAGATCATACAGTTGACAAAGCCATCCAGAGACGAAAAATCTAATGTGAGCATGTCAGTCTTTTTTGCCTCTATCCTCATCTTTATTATGAGTCACACATTTCATCTTATTGTATATTAATTGTTAATAATTCCAGATGGAACACAGCATTCATTAAGTGGTTCCTAATTTACTGAACATGAGTTTCATCAGGCAATTTTAATCATATGAAAATCATCCCAAATTTCATTTCATAAACAATTTCCTATTGCGGTCTTGTAAGCTTCCTTTTACACGATGTAATTTGAAGTAATATATCCAGTTATTTTCCTGTCTAACCTTCATCATCGCAGATGCCAGCAAATTTCCATAAATTGTTGCATTTATTTATGCAACTGTTGCTACTTGCTGAAGAGCCATGTTTCCTTTCTTTGTGAAGAATTAATTACTTGATATATTTTTAAAATTGTTTCACTTCACCCGTCAAAACCTCGCCTGCCTGAAATTCACATCTTGCAAATATGGGAATATTTAGAAGTTGCTAGAATACTCCTTTAATAATCTGGCTTTGCGGGGTTGTCATATGTTAGATATTTAGGGGAAATAGATTATAATCTCTTTAAATATGGAGTGGAAAACTACTCATTTGATTCATTCAGTCTGGCATGACCAGTAGTGCCCATAGCATTTATTCTGGGCAGCCTTTCCCCCTGCCTGTGATACTTTGCCCCTTTCCCTCTCTTTCTCCCCAGTACCTTCCTGCCTCACAGGTTCATCTATTTCATATAGACACTGGAATATGTTTTGCTGTGTGCCAGCACACAGAATATACATAATTCTACCTGCACAGCCATATTTACAGAGACTTGTATTTGTAAAATATGTAGATGTATGCATGTTTACATACACACAGATGCACATACATAATATGTAAGGCAGGGAGGGGAACAGAATATATGTCTTCCCACCATGAAAATTCCATAGAAGACCAATATATTTTAATAGAAATGTGTATTAAAATCTATCTACTGTCTTTCAAAGAGCTCCTTCCCTTTGTTTCTGTGATAGTTTGCTTCACACTGCATTTCTCATTGATGTTACTTCACTGACATGCTGAGAAGGCAAAACCAACTTCTATGTTAGCTAAGAATGAACTGAAAGAAGGGGAAAGCAAGAGCAACACAGTAGAATGACAAACATACCATTGTGGCGTTCAAAATTCAGGGCCATCTGCCTCCCTTGCAACCAGCACAGAACTGGGATCTGTGAATGGTCCCTGGCATCTATGACTTTTCATCCCTACCCTTTTCTCATTTTTATTGCCTAAGAAAGTATAGTTCAAATGAGTACTTTGTTGTTCGCTGTTTTCAAGATTAATAAATATGATTCTGTGTGAAAATATTTCTCTTTGGGGAAGGAGGAACACACGTTATAGCTCTCCAGGTTTTCTACACTTAAGAGCTAGAAACAGCATATCCTGCCAAAAAAAAATAGAAGAAACATTAAATGTAATGAAAATGCGCATCTGGTTAAAGTCAGGGAAATGCATTTGCCATATCACAGATCGGGAAAATTTTAAGCATCTTTTGATCTGATTCTCAATTGTACCTGCTCCTCAGTAGGTGTAATGATCACATAGAGAATTCTGAGCAAAAAAAAACTGTTTTGCATTCACAAGGCAAAGATATAAATAGCTATTTTAAATAAGGTTAACTGACTTCCAAAGAGAAGGCATTCTTAATTCGTGTATATTTAAGAGACAAGAAGACCTTAAGGTATCTTCATCTGGACAGTGCACCTTCTCCTTACTCCACACTCTTTCCACCCGAGTTCCGATACCCAAGGGCACCAAATGTGTTTGCAGGACTAACCTAGAGCATGTGTTTGTAATCACTGATAAGGGAGTACATCATCAATATGAATTAGTCTGTCAGGCCAACTGATTAATATTGATCAGGGTGCAGTAAAGGCAATCTACTGACATGACACTAAATAAATTCAAGTCCCTCTCTTTCAGCTATTTTCATCCAAAATCCCCTGCAAAGACAAAGCTATCTTCTGACTTAGGTTCATTTTTTTTCCTCTTTTAATAGTGCTGTAACAGAAATGAAGTGATAGAAGAAGCATCTTGAAGTTGTTTCAAGAAAAGAAAAGCCAAAGGGAAAAGAAAGAAAGAAAGAAAGAAAGAAAGAAAGAAAGAAAGAAAGAAAGAAAGAAAGAAAGAAAGAAAGAAAGAAAGAAAGAAAGAAAGAAAGAAA
>VZSG01000007.1:4130359-4185723 GCA_013398315.1 Nothoprocta pentlandii
AGAGGGTAACATTTGAATCCACCCAAATCTTTTACCTTTGGAGAAGCTAAGTCATCTGCTGGCATACAGGAGGCATATGAAGGCATGAAGGCTCTGGTAAGCTGCTTTATGTCTCTGTGTGCCCAGTTACAGGCCTGCCTGGCCGCTGCTCTGGTCTCAAACCTCAATGAAAGCCACTTTTTGGCTGCTCCACTTTCTTGTGCTCTGCCACCTCAATGCTGAATTCAAGCAGCTGGGAAATGCAAAATTTCATTTCTCTCTTTGATATGCAACGGGTCGGAGGAGGCTCCATCTTTAGCAGCAAACATTACGTGGCAGCCTTGCCTCTTCAAACAATATAGAAATAATAAAAAAAAAATATTGACTAGGTGTGATTTTGTTAAGGCAGTTTAACTTTTTAGTAATACTTGTACTTTTAGGTCTTATTTCAGATCTCTGAATTTTTGCAGCTGAACTGTGAAAGATCAGCAGCTGAACTCCAGAAGTATTCCTCATTTTTCATTTTGCCTTGGCTGTTTTGTGGAGTTGTTGAATACAAAAGAAAGCAGTAGGAGTGCGTACACCCTATGGCTAGGAAGGCAAGAAGCACTTCTCTCTCCAGGTGGGCAACATACCCAGAATGTTCATAGCAGTCTCACATGTCATCCAGTATATGACATGTAGTGTGCTATTGGTGACACAAGATAAATAAGGATTACAGCAAAACATAGACTAGTATAAGTAAATAAAATTAAGTATTTCTTTATGAATGTGAAAATCGTATGTTACATCTTTGAGGGGCCATCAGCTGTTGCTCCTAAATGCCTCACATATCCGTTGTCTTGCTTTTAGACGTTTAGACTGTTTCCTGGATTCTGCTGCTATATAAATTCATTAACGCTTTGGCCCAACAAGATGATTCACTCCTGTGGACACTGGCTTGGGACATAGCTAATCCTCAGACTTCATGTCATTTTATGGCTTAGAATTCATAGTCTCTCACTGTTACCATTTTCTTTTTTTACCTGACAAATGGGGACAAGAGTTTCACAGTAGCCTTCCACTATGCAAAGCAACAGTTTAATCTGAAAGCTTGCAGCCAGTGAGCTCTGAGACAGGAGCAAACAATGTGAGACTCATTTACCAACTGTATTAGGAAAAACCCAGTGCTAACTGCTGTGACTGAGCAGGATTTGAGTGTCACAGAAGTGCAATTCGTCATCAGCATAATTGCCATACTTACAATGGCATCACATACACAAAATCCTCCTGGGTTTATTAGGATATTCTGTCTTCCATAGTGCGGAATGTGAACAAACCTACAAAATGAGTAATATCAGAATTTCAGTCAAAAAAAGAGAACTGTGTACTTAAAATCTAAAAATTAAGGAGGGCTTTATGACATTCAAAAAGATGCAAAGGTGAAACAAGTTTCTGGGAGTTTTCCATTTAAAGACCTTTGTTTATAGGGTTGTCAGCATGTATTTGCATTGAAAATAGCAAAGGCTGATCTGGGTTTTCTTGAGTGCTATTCTGATTATATGGTCTACAACAAAGGAAGATGGAAAATGCGCTGCCAGATGGTTAATGGCCCTTCTGAAAAATAGCCTTCTACGTTGCTTTTCAGAAGACACTTGCCTTGGAACTATCTTAATATGATCTCTACACACCTGTCATTCACAGAAGGCAGCATATTTTAAGCAGGTGCTATCAAGGGTAAGAGAGGCCAAATTAACTTGTCCTAAAGTTACTTTTCAGCACATTGGCAGTAAATCAAATAATAAGCCATTGCGAGCCAAACACATGCCAAGTAATACGCAGGCAGCACATGCGGGAATGAATTCTGCCAGCTCCTCAAATGGGGGTCATGACTCCTCTTGAGAGCCCTCGGTGCTGACAAGGAGCTGGTGAGCTCTGCCACAGCCCATCGTGTTATGCAGTGATAGCCCTCTATTCCCCTAGGATTCTCTGCCTTCATCCATCTATTGCTTCTCATCTTACATTTGACTTGTGAATTCTCTGTGCAGTGCCTGTGGGAAGAGGAATATGCTTCCAAGGATGGCCCGAATACCTGCAAATATCCCATTTAACTTTAGAGACTCAAAGACACCGATCTGGACAATTTAGGCACCCTAAACAGGTAAGGAGAAAGGCAGAGAGCGAAACAAGCTGCGTTCTACACTATGAAAGGAATAGTCCTCCAATCTTCAAAGCAAGCAGCAGAGAGTGGCTTTGTTATTTTGTGCTATATTAGCGAATGGTTTCATGCAAATGTAATTTTACTTGGGTTAGAATTTGCTTACTTGTAACATAACTGTATAATAGTAACAGGATTTCTGTTTCTCATAATACAGCCACATTCAAGTTGACTTTTTTTTTTTTTGTAGGAACACTGTGATATCAGAGACCATTTCATATTTTCAGGGAAAGGATCTGAAGTAATTTTTGTCACTACTGAGCAAAAACATATTTCTTACTAATTAACAAAAATTACAAGTATGCCAGTCTCAAATGGTTCTCTATTATGCTTCAGGACACAACCTGAAGGAAATTTTCATACGGTCCTAAACGGATTGAAATGAATAGCAATCTTCTTTACAGACTACAAAAGACTTCTATAAAGCCTCTGACTAATAAGTTCTCATGATGATCATGTTTGGTGTGGGTGTTTTGGATCCTATGTGATTGTTTGGTGTAAATACTTTTTCTTTTAGGATGGTTTATGCATACCTTGTAATCATCATGGTGAAGAGGAAGCACTAATAATATTCTCAGCTTTTATAAATGCTGATACAAGCTAATCTATTTTGCTCGTGGCTTCAAGTGCTTCATCTTGCATATATCATGACACAAAACACCAGCAATCAATAGATTACCTAAATGTTAAACAGATGAAAATGGAAGGAGAGATGAAAAAATAAATGAACTAAAGAGTCAAGGTTAGCTGGGTCCACTTGCACCCTTTGAAACTGCATCAGGAAGACAAATATTGAAATATTGTGACGATTCACAAATTTTTTGAGGGGAAAAAACAAACAAACAAAAACCCCTGAAATTACTTTATAAAAAGTATAGGCCACTGTGTGGTTCTCCTTTGGTTTAGACCCAGACAAAAATTCTATGGAGGAAAAATCATTGGAGGTACATCAATACGGAACAGCTGGGAGTGAATTAGAAATGTCCTCCTTGGCCTCTTCATGGATTTCACTGAAGATTTTAAGAGCAGTTCAGCTGATGCAGCTTACAAAGAACTCTCCTTGGTTCAGAGCTGGCAGGAGAGCTTTGTGTGTTCCTCCTGCTAGAAAATGACAGAATGTCTCTACACTCTGGCAATTCCTAGTCGGCAGCCTGACCCAAAGAGAATGTTTCCCAAAAGCAAGAATTTCTTTTGCAATGAATCTGAAAAATTCTATTGTGAATTTACTGAAAATTATTGAAATAATTTCAGCTTTCTAGCTACTACCACTTCAAATATGCCTTTTACTGATAATTGCAAAAGCCTTAAATAAAACAGTTTGTGTATCAGATTTTTGGCAACTGGTGAGCTTTGGCATTGTCCAAACCGTGACCCTTTAGACCATGACTCATACAGGTCTCAGGGCATGAAGGACTTCCTGATTTCTTGTATTTCTTGGCATGTTGTCACATATTTGTTTCAGTCTATAAAGGCGTTACTATACAGTTATTGCTTGTATATATTCTATCACTTTTAAGTTGCTTGGTTTTAAAACATGGATCTTAAGAAATACATGTCAATGTACAGCAAAAATTTTAAACTCTGATTTAGCCTAAACTCCTAAGTCTTATAATACCTGATAGAATGCTCAAAGCTCTTCTGTCTAGCGGTTGTGCTGCACCCCATCTGAACACATGCAGAAAGGAACTTTCTGGAAAAACAAAAGGATTATTTTTTTCCAAAGCAAATTCTAATCCCTTAATGGGAACATTAAATACTCAGTTTAGATAAAATCCATTAACTATGCATCAGATTTTCCTTTTTGCTTTACTTAACACATGCCTAGACAAATACAGACTCCTTTCTTTCCTGTAGGGATTCTTCTTTCCTTTTCTTCCAAAAGACATTTTTTTCCATAGGGAACAGAAGACATATGTTTGAGAGGTGGATGCTGAAACAAGCTGTCAACTGTAAAGCATAGGTCATACCTGAATAGTCATTCAAGTTATGATTCAGTGTGACTGCAAAGATAGAAAGTCAGGTAACCTGGGTTTAATTCCCCAGCTGCAGGAATGAATTTAATCTTTTTCCTCAGCCAGCTCTTAGTAGAAGACTCAGAATTTTGCTAGAACTATCTGGCAAATTACTTTTCAGAACATAGTGTTGCAAACACATCATTAAGGGGAAAAAAATCAGACTATTGATCACAGTGGAAGGTGGAGCGTCCTGTGGAGGCTTTTGCACATCACGCTTTCAGAAACAGCTGCTAACGTTTTGAGCTTTGCTACACTTGATTTGAGCTTCCACTTACTTAAAAATGATTAGCTGCTTGGATTCCAGGCATAGCCCTTACCAGATTTTTTTTGTATAGTGTTTTGAAAAGTCTGAACAATTTCTAAAATAATAAGTGGAGCCAAAAGTAATTTATTCATAAATACATTTATCTGTAGACAAAAATAGTGCTTTTATTCTCACTGCCTTTCCATTTACCCACCAGAGTGACTGCAAATAAGTCTGATATCCTTCTACCAGCCTTGCAGGCACTATTGTCTCTAAACTGCATTTTCAACTACACATTATTGCATGACGGACAATCTTCTCCGCCAGTTTAGCTAAGGCCTAGAGCAATTCATTCATCACTATGGCTCCTAATTACTGCTACAAAAAAGCAGCCCAAATGTAGATGTTGTTCAAAAGCAGTCCTGTATAGAGAGAATGTTCTTTGATATTTGCTGTCTCCCAGTAGATGGGGAAACAGATACACCATGTTGTTCATAAGCTCTACCAGCTCATGAAGCAGATATATTCCTTTCTGTATGGTGAACTGTTTGTTATGTGTAACTTTGTTTTATAGCCCTTAAGCAATAGCAGCTGGAGGCTGCAGACAAGCTACTGAACCAGCTGACAGAAGCCCCCAGTAAGCAGGCAGAGTCTGTAACTACTGCAGCCTGATCCCCAATCCCTGGGGACTGCAGCCTGTTTTACATGGAAAGTTAAACAGTAAGTTCGCTTTGAACATGTCCATAGATCCAGAGTAGCTCATGAGGGAAGGAAATTCACACTTTAGTGGTAGTACCTAACTTAAGGTACCTTTTTCCCCTCTTCCCTGGCACTGTGCTTTTGTAATCATACATTTCTAACTCAAATATTTTCATTTTCCCATCTAAGAAGAGCAAAGATACCCATTAAAAGGGATAGAAATGCTATCCCTGCCCTAACCTGCTAGCACAGCTTTGGGAATATAGTCTTCTCTTCTAAAAAAGAATAAAAATCTTTTCTGATAAGAAAAAAAACTAATTTCTCCCCAGAGAGTGAAATACCCAGCACACTAGGATAATTGCATTGCTTAAAGGGAAAACATGCTGGGAATTGGCTCCTGCAGAAATTCTAGTGGCTGTGGGCTCAGCAGCAAGGGAGATGAGAAAAAAATAGATGTAAATCAGAGAATAACAACAGAGTAAAGCCAGCATAGCAGTAACTCCAACCTGAGTCATCTCTCCATTACTATCAACAGAAACAGAGCATTTCTTGCTTCAGCTCTGGGACTCTGAAGTAATCATAGTATCAATACTAGTGCTATTTATTGGGATGGGTAGAAATGTAAATTTTGTCTTTTACTTCAGCTCACCTAGCAGCCAGCACAGCCATGCAAGCTGTGAGCTGGATCTACAAATTCACCATACACCTTAAATGCACTTAGCATTGCTAAGTGGTAAAGAATCAAAGAGAGGCTTGGGCCACAGAGCAGAGATGAGTGACATTTGCCAGTTGCTAATTCCAGGCACCTGGTTTTTAGACTCACAAACAACCCTTTGATTTCACCAAGAGTTACATATACTTTAATATTAGAGAGGAAAATCCATTCTGGGTATTTGGCTTTCCAACATTCCCAAAGGATTGCTAAGATAAAGCACCTTTGAGCTGCTTAGGAGAGAGTGACATCTTGTGGTCTCTACTTTTGTCCATCCCTGAAAAATAAAAAATAGCCACAAAATGCTTTTCTTCTCTTTCTGGTAGAACACTAAGATCTCATTTGAAAAATACCATGGACTTGATTCAGTGCCATAGTCCAATTTTATACTTAAGCATTTTCTGTACCATTACAATGGGGGCAAACTAGGTTCAAAATATAATCCACGGTCCTTACTGTCATTTCCTGCAGATTTGGAGAGCAAAGGAAAGGAGCTTAGCATCTAATAGGCAACTCTTGCCAGGAATGCAGTTCCTTTGTTATCATCCCAGAGAGAATGATAATAGGGACATCTTACCCTTTCCAATGTGGTGCTTTCAGTCTCTTGTGTGGACCAGAGAAGGTTTTCTTACATACATTTAAGCATATATTCCCATTAAGATTTTTGGTATGATAGCCAAAATTAATGCTTGGAATAGTAATAAGTGGACAAGTTTAATGTATATAACACTAGAATTTTTGAGTGCAGAACATATTACAAAAAAGTATTTACATCTAAAGCTCATATAAACCTAGCACCTGTTCTTTGAATTGGATCAAGTTTATGCTCTTGCTGTTCACCCTCTGCAGCAGCAGATCACTGCCTGCTTTCTACTAATAATAGTAATGCACTGAAATAGGTTCTGTTCACTCAGAGCTCTTATACAGCTCAGTAGGCAAGCTTAATATGTTCTTCTCGGAGAAAAAACCCACAAAAACAGTAGCATGAAGCACATGGACTAGATCATGTGCAATGCACTGTCAATAAGGGTTCTCTCGGATAGCCTAATAAATTTTGCATGAACAATGAAACATCACATACGGGAATAGTAATTAAATATTGAGAAGCATGGTCAGATTTACTGCTACAGCTCTGTTGCCCTCTACAGGTTGTGTTTAGTCTTAGAGAGGTTGGCTACTGTTTGGGAGATTTTTCTGCCCTTCCAAGAAGCTGCTGACTTCAGGTCATGGCTAGGCCAGCCACAGTTCACCTCACTTAAAGGCAAAAGTAGTTTTTCATTTGAAACACAGTATTTCAGGAAAGCTCTAACAGCGCTTTTCAAATAAAAGCCCAAGGCAGCTCTCTCTGCATTTCAAAGAAGTCACAAACCAAACCCAGCTAAAGGAATCACAGTGAAATCTTAGGAAAAGAACAGATTGTCTATCTCCTTTTATTAGGTAAGTGCCAGGCTCTGTTTGTGTGCTATTAACACCTGCATGTGTTCCAACATGTTCTTCTGAGCACTGGCATTATTGGACTGAAAGGAGCTCATTCTTGTGAGCTGCTCCCAGCACATAAAGCACAGAGAACTCCTGGTCAAACCTGTTTCCTGCTGCAGTAATAGAGAAGGGCTACGTGTCTGCTAGCTAAGGTGGCCGTGCTCACCCTGACTCTTGCTGAGTGTTCACAAGGAATTATTCTGTTCACTTTGGAGAGCATCTCCCCTTTTTATTGAAGTTAGCAGGAGACTGGTGCATATCTCCAACAGCCTGTGGGTCATGGCCAGCTTTTAGGAGGAAATAAAAGAACAAAAAAGCATATTGATAAGTTCAGGGAAAACGCTCAGTTTGCAGACTTTGGGCAGTTTTTTAGAGAGTGGCAACAGCTGTAAAGAGTACTGTTTGGGAGGCTGAACAAAAATGGATACATTTCCTCTTGTTCATCATACTCCTGGTTCTTCCTCTGTACTAGTATGTCAAGGATATTCTGCTAGAGCAGCTTCAATCTGTTGCTACCATAATCAGATTCCCTGTTAGTAAAACTATTCTATAAACTTTTTGGCTCACACTTACTTGGCATACTGAATTCTGGTTCCTTTTTATGTCTGAAAACCCAGAGTAGCTATAGTGATCTCAAACAAGTTCTGCATCATTTGCACTAAAATAAAAGACAAAAAAAAGCAAGTAAAATGATACCGTTTCCTCCCCATATTTTGTCAGCCAGGTTCATGTGAGTGAGGTATCAACTACTAGTCAGCAGCTTAAGTCGCTGTTCATTTTTCAGGACACAGGCAGAACGATGATGCTCCCCCCACGATTGGTATTGAGATTTGAAACAGCTTTCTCACTGGAAATATAATTAGTCTGCAGACAAATTATATTCTGAAGTTACAGGCACTATCTTGAGTATTACCTTATCAATGAATCATCATTACAAATAATTGCAGTTCTTAAATTCTGAGAGTCACAAACCTTGAGTGAATGGGGATAAAGGTAAAGTTAAGTATCTCCCAACTGATTATTTTTACTTCAGGGATGTGTGTACTCTGTAGAAATTTAGCAGCTGTTTTCTAGAGATACTTTCACTCACAATAGATGCTTTCATGTATGGTGAGCTCAGTGATGGTACAAGGGACCAGCCAGCCTGAAGCCATCAGGCAGAACTTACCAGGCCACCACTAAAGGGACGGTGTTCTCCAACTGCAGCCCTGCCCAGCAGTTGCAGCAGGATCCTGGTGGCGCCCGCAGGAAGGACAGAAGATGCCAAAAGCAGCACATTGCAACCCATGCTCAACTCCATCCGCACCAGACAGATTCTAGTACCCGCTGTCCCATCATGGGTCCCTTATACAGCACAACTATCAAAGTTGCAGTATTTTATTTTTTTTTGACATGCCTCACTCTGCCCCAAATACAAACATTTGTTTGTTTCTTTTTAAAAATAGATAACTAAACTAACACGTGAAACTCAACTGACAAGTTTCCATTACAAAAAAAACACTTGGCTACTTTTTCCCAAAGATGACCACTATACAAATATAGATTAAAATGCACCATGAAATAACACTCGTGTGTCCACCCACACATATATCTATATTTTTATATATAAAATTGACAACAATACTCAGGGTTATCGCCATTAATAAGTACTGCTCAAGGGCTGCTCTCACTGTGGTTGAGAGCAAACATCTCCATATAATTGGGTAATAATTCATAGGGTTGCAGAAAACTACATAATTCTGAATTTAAGGTAGATAAACTGGATATTTCATGAGTATCTAACAAGGTAACTACTTTTTGCTCTTGTTTCTATTGGTTTTCTTAAATGCCAACTGAAGCAATTCTCAAAATGAGTCTTTAAACTATGAGGTTCTGCATCTTACCACTTAGTACCTATGCTCAGTCTAACTGGTAGGGAAGTCTATGCACTTGCCTGACATCCTCTATCAATATCGCTGACTGGCAGTCATCACTCCATAATTCCATAGCTTTAGTTCAAGTCTATCTTCAAAGTCCTTCCCTTAGCAAGAAGCTTCTACACTGTAACAGATTAATCCAAGGAAAACAAAATTGGTCAGGAAGAACTTCACTGAGAACAAACATCACTGAGCTGTCATCTGCTTTGTCCTTTCTTTCAAACTCAGTAATTGCTTCAAAAACTTGCCTGAAATATAAATTTAGCTTAAGAACGCCCACCTATTTTTCAGGCCTCCCATAAAGTTTAGAACAAGAGATCCTTAGCATCTCAGACACTTTCACAAACAGAAGATATTAAAAGAATTATTTAAATATGAAGAACCAGCCATCACATAACTCCATTTCATAGAAGCTCTTTCCTGTTACACTAGGGCTAGTTTTAGGTATTAGTAAAGTTCACCTCTGCTCCTTCTTAAAAGCATTCTCCTTTATTCCTTAAAATACAATACTTCCCTATTCTCTTTTAACTTCCAGTAACTCCTGTTCATTTTATATTTTACACAAACAGGAAAGAAATAATTATCTGCCTTTCTGGTGATAACTGGTATTTCTCTTCCCTCCCACAAATGGGAATGACAACTAAACTCCTTGCTAATATTTACTTAGGTTGTATGTCTCTCTCCTCTATCTATTTATTCTCAATAAACTGGGAACAAAAAGGATTATGTTCCATTAGATATTTATGAACTGAATATGTTTCAACTCTTGAAATTAAAAATTTTATTTTAAAAGAAAGGTTATTGTAGATCATTGATGTGAGATGGTACAAAGTTTGCGTTTGCCAAGAACAACAACTATTCTGGGGGGAGAAAATACGTCCACATGAATGATGTGACCCTTTCAATTTATTTCAGCCATATATATATATATATAGCTATTCTCCACTGACTAGTCTAAATATTCATGCTATCAAATTTTATTGGCATCAACACTTATGGAAAGTGAATTGCAAGGGCACATGCAGAAGCATTCATAAAAACAACATTTTAGAATGACATGTGGGAGATTCACACAACAAAGTCTACTGCAGTTAATTTACAGAATAAAAATCCACTAGGCTTAATTTATTCCATTAACTTTGATGGAACACCACATCGCAGTCTGTTTACTACAAGAACAGGACAAAATTACATTTTCCAGATATAATTCCTCATCCAGCTCTAAGTCCTTAAGGTTTGCCATTTGCATTATTCAGAGCTGCACACATTCTGCTCCTGTCTCATTGATCAAGTCAGCCTTTGGACTGTAAAAAATTTAGGGATTATGGAGTTGCAAAAAATTTTTTTTTTGCTTTACAATTCACTAGAACAAGCAGCAGCTGTTGACATGTATACAACTTTATTTTAAGGACACAGCAATCACAATTACAAAAACAGAACGTTATTTTAATACTGCAAACTTTCCTCCAGAAACAACTTGCAATTTAAACCACAGTTAAACCTGAAAGACTTTTAAACAGTATTTTTGGGGAAAAGACACAGCAAACCTTAATATATTAACTTCAAACTTTATGTGCTTATTTCCTTTTGCTTTTGGCAGCTAGTGGTAGCTAAAGCTCTTCAAAGTCATGGCCACTTGCATTCATTGCTTCAGGGTGCATTACCCTTCCCATGAACAAGACAGTACCTGTGGCAAGAGAGAAGGGTGGGGGGAAAGGGAGAAGTTAAAACCAAAAGAAAAGGTGGAGGGTATAAGGTGATAAAACCAATATTAAAGCCTGGAAAGTATGATGAATACTTTTTATAGGAATACAGGGGTGTGTGTGGGGGGGTATGCATGCATAGGAGTGGGCACAGGTACACCACAAGCAAGAACAGGGAAGTCTTCAACACGGAAGTGCCCCAGCTTAATTTAAGGGCTTGATTCAAACCCATTAGAAATCCAAACAAAATTCTTTTATTTCTGTAGCTCTGGTAAAAGCCCGTACAAATACTGCCACTGCTGTGAAAGCAGTGCCAGCCTCGAGGCTGGAGACTTCCAAAGCTGGGCAAACCTACTCAAAATAATTCTCCTGAGCTGCTGGACAACGTTCCCCATATTAAGAGAGAGCCACAGAAGCACCACACAAGCATTATTTGGTACATACGTGTTCAGATGTGCTCCCCGCTGCAACATGCGCTCTGCAGCAAGACATACTGCTCCCCTGAGTCTTTTAATCAGCGTTTACAGCTAACCTCAATTATCATGAGCACTGAGACTACTTTCACAAGGAAAAAAGGTTTTTCTTTTCCAAAGGTTTCTAACCTTAGGTTTCTAAACTAGCATGTGCTTGTTGGCTTTAACTATAGCTATAGTTATAGTAACTATAAATGCTATAGTAACTATAAATGCAGCAATGCCTGGGAAATATTAAGAATCGCCCCAAGGCTACAAACATCTACTCTCTTCCAATTTAAAACTTTGGAGACAGAAGAATCCAGTAGGGCAAAGGCCTGACTCCACCTGCATTTTTGCCTAACTCCACCTGTACAACAGCAAAGCTTCTCAACCTTTGGTCCTTAGGTACAGTCATGAGAAACCGTAAGCACTTGTATGACATCTTGGACACAGGCACCCAGCCTCATTAAAACATAAATACTAAGGCCTAATTGGTTTAAAAAACACTGATGCTTATAATGGGCAGCTCAAATGGAACGAACCCCTGTGCAAACCAGGACTACTGATGCTTGCTTATAGAACAGATAAAATGCTAGAACCCACTGATCCATCAGGTAGTCTCCTAAGTGACTGTGGAGTAACATCCTATTTGTCACCCAGGAACATTCACATCATTAGGAGAGAGAAATTACGAAGATGAAACCAGAGAATTACTTAGTGCCCATTTTGCTGTTCTCACCCTTTGTCTCTCACAGAACACTTCAACAGCACAGAATTATTCACAGCTGTAATTTCTGCCCATAATATAAATCATTTTTCTATCAAAAAGAATTATGAATACTTTGCAGGAAAATGGGAGGTTTGGGTGTCTGTCTCAGTGAAGTGAGAAAAGGACACAGAGATTTGTTGGAAAAGGTAGGTCTTAATACCAGGCATCACAAGATAGATGAAGGAAAATTCATACAAGACCAATCAATTGATCAAAATGTACAGTTTTCTCTTGCACAATACTGATGGACAGAGAAGAGACATTTTACACAATCTCACCTGTTCTTCTGTTTCTGACCAAAAAGAAAAAAGGATGATCCACTATCACCTGGGGATACAGCACTGCCATTCTACTAATAGCGATCATTCCTAAAGGAAAAAGAACACAGGCAACTTGTTAAACATCACTGCATCCTTTTCACATTCTCCCACTCTTCATGGGGGAAATACCTGCAGCTCAAAGACACTGAAAACAAGAGGAAAGGCCCAAGTAATTGCAGGCTTGTTTATGCTTTCAGAATGATGAACAGCGCAGCACTATTTACTTCCAGCACCGAGTTTACAAATTAGCAGATGCAAAAAGCCCACTCACTTTAGAAAGAAAGTGCATTAAGTTAAACAGCGCTGCTGACCTGTTCGAAATGGTTCCATTTGATAGTAACAAGTGATCTCTAGTAACTAGAGTAAGCAGTAGCTAAACAGGCTGATCTTGCAGCTTTTGGAGTCACTTGAGTCTTTAAATAACAAAGGAGTTGAGGGTAAAACTAACCAGCAGTCAAGCAGAATTTGGCTCTTCATTATTTTTATTTGGAGATGCATGAATTTCTCCAGGCAGTTATTCCCAATGTGTCATTTTCTTTTACATTAACTGCACTGCCAACCAAAAATTCATGTATGGCAGTAATCTCTGTCCATATAAACACTGTATTCTAACAGTTACTGGTATTCATGATGGAAACTGTTTTTCCCTGAAAGACTAGCACGAGTATTGGTACAATTAATCACCTAATAATCCCATTTGGCAATTAATAAAGCTTATTTTCAGGAAGAAAATGTGACAACGAAGTAATCAACCATCTGGCTTTGCAGCATGAATACTGGCAAACCAACCTTCTATTTACCCCATCCCACCTTACCTCCCCATCCATGAGTTTATTAATGCAATGGCAACAACTTCCTGGCCATTCTGGAGCAAAGGTTCAATCACTGCATCTCAATTAGCAGATCCACCCTCCAATTACCAAGAATTGAAATTCAGATTAGAATTCAGAAAGTGTAAATTGCAGTTTATGTTTACCTGACACTTAGAAATATAACAGAAGCTTTTCCATAGGATGCTCAAAATGCTTTGCAAAACATACCGTTATGAAAATGTCAACATTTTCACTTTCCAGAATTCTCTTCCAAAAAGCAGCCCACTAGCTGTGCTTTGTCTTCATGCTACTCCGCTTCCCCGGCTCTGCACTAAGTCAGCTTTAAAATATTAATTAACCAGACATTTGATTTAGTTCTGCTTTTCAGTCAGGTACCTGAGGCAACAGCAGCTTCTGATCCTTCCTCATTAACTTCTAGGAATGCTTTGTGAAAAGCCTTTCCGAGGAAAAGCTCTTTGTTATCTGGAGAGGAGAAGGAAACATTTCAAGTGGCTCAGAAGTAAAAATGAAGTATTTAAAGATGCACCGACACGGAAACCCAAGATTATCATCCACCTTCCATATCAAATAGAGGCAGAATAAAAGGCTTTGTGCACAAGATTTGCATGAAAATCTCTCCTGCATGAAGGAGAGATAGGAGCACCATTTACCTGGTCTGTATTTGTAGTGATCTCCTATGCTATTTAGTGTTATAATAGCACTGCAGGACCAACAGTGCCAACATACCAGATCCAGCATAAGAGACAATTCTTGCACCAAAGAACTTAAAAATCAACAGTTTAGGGGAAAAAAGAATTATGACACTACAGAAGAAAGGCTTACCAACAGGAAGATTTTTATGTACTTTTGTATTAATTGCAATGTTGACTTGACATGGGAAAAAAATTCCTTTACTATCAGCATTTTGTATAAGGAAAACGAAAGATATTTAATGCAACAAAAGCCACTGTGGGACTGATTCTTCTCAGTGTTATCTTACCTTTCCAGGACTTAGACTCAGGTTCAAGTCTATTCCTGCTTAAGTCTCTGGATGGCTCAGTGCTTTTCTCTGCCTGAATACTCAGAATGCTCAGCCCCTTGCAGAAGCAACAGCTTCATTTAATCAGACTAGATGTCACTGTATGACACTGTAAGAATTAGATACTCTATAGATATTGCACCACTGAAATCTACAGTAATGACAGAGCACAATTGGTAGTTAGGAAAGAAATTAAAGCTTCCTGAACAGGGAGTTATAGCGCCATGAAAACCTGGTCCAACCATCCCAGGAAGACAATTGTGCAATTTTACATTTCTGACCCTCATGAAACTGTGCTCAGCTTGGAGACTCCAGCTGAAGGTCAAGTGAGAACAGAAAGCTTAGGAATACTGTTAGCCACTTATTTTGTCTCTTACAACTACAGCCAGCAGTTTTAACATGAACACAGAAACAAGAGACAGCAGGTTATAATGCAGAATGTGCCTCTCCAGGTTTCACTATGGCCACACGTTTTAAAACCCAACTAAACCTCACAGCTCAGTCACTTAAATTTCTGCAAGAAAAGGCCCAGGTCATTCCCTAGGGGCTGTGTGCTGTAAGACCTCCTAGATTGCTAGACATCATAAACGTTTTAGGCTTGAGCTGTAACTTTTCTGGGGGCTTATCTTGGAAACTTGGATTAAGTCTTCAGCAGTATTAATGTAATATATGGGCCATGCAGCATACGCTTATCTTGTAGATTATGTACAGTTCCAACAGCTTTTGCATCCTTATGTGTTGCTAATAGAGAAAGACCTCCTGAAAACACAATGTGGTTACATTCAAATACTAACAGCACTTTTAAACCTTGGCCATTACATGTTAAAAAACAAGCCACATCAAAAAACACTACTAGCAAGTGCTAAATAAAATTATCTTCTAACAGTTACAGTCTTATGAATATAAGTAAAACTTGAATATTCTGAAGGTGCTTTTGTTTACAAACCTGATGTGTAAGAACTTTTACAGAAATGATAATAGATAGATACCTAAGGCACAAAAGTGTGACAGATCCACGTTCACTTGCATAATCCCACTAAATTCCCCCTGTCTCATGTAATTTTTGTGTTGCCTTTTAAAACATGTCAGCTACCATGACTGCTACTGAGCTCACTAGTCAGCTCTGCAAGCTTCTTGCTCTAGGTAACTGAACTTGGAAATGTTCTTATGCAAAAATAAGGAAAAGGTAACTAAGCAAGCAAACTCACACAAGCCAAAGAAAACAAGAATCTTGCAGCATTTAGGGAGCTCCAAAGAGGTATTTTATCCTAGAATCCCAATATATTTGTATAGTAGCAGATAAAATGATGCACCCTCACCCTAACCATTCATGTCAACCACATTTTTTATTTAAGCCTTCTTCTGTGACCTGCTATTTACAGCACTAACCCACATTATCTCAAAAATTTCTGCAGAGCACACTGCATTTTTGATCAAACCCAAAATAGCATTTAACAAGACTGATATCTATCTGACAGACACAGATGGATGGTTTGATTTTGCTAATACAAACATTACTAACATTTACCATCAGCTCTAATGATCTAATAATATGGCTAGTTGTAAATGTATTCAGAAGCTGAGTGTAAAAAACAATATATTAAGTCAACAGAACTATAAGTGGCAGGAGAAATATAAGTCCACAGGAATATAAGTGGTCACTATGTCAAACTAGCCAAGCACACTGCTTTAGCAGTAGTTATTGTCACTTCAGAACAAGGCAAAAGCAGCTTTATGGGTGACAACTAGCACAAAAACCTATCCATAAACAGAAAATCCCCTTGCCCAGAATACAAACTTGCTTCAGGGCATAAGGTGTAATTCACAGAATATACAGTAGGGCTTTATTCAATGCACTTTTCATTGCTCTGAAATATCAAAGCTGTTTTTTTTTCCCCCAATCCTATCCTATTTTTTTCAATCAAGTAGTTCCGTGGGTGATTTTTCTCCAAGAGGTATTTTCTATTTGGTTTCAATCTGTTCCCTTTCAGCTTCACTGGACATCTTGGTCCTTGGATGGTGAAACAAACAACCTACATCCAGTTCGTTTTCTCTAGACTATTCACTTTATACTGCCACTATCATATCCTTCATCATCTCTCCCTGAAGTGAATGAATCTCTTTTCATATGCAAAGATAATAATGTTACCTGGTGTTCAGGCATCCCTCTTCTTTTGTTCTATTTTGTGATTGTCAAGTCAGGAGTGATGGCAATATTTCATATTTATGTGCAAACTTGTCATTATGATGTCTTTGCTTTATGCCTTTTACTGAGGATAAGGTGAGGCTTAGCTAAGCATCTGCTATCATGTCATTTTTTCCCCAATTTGCCTCTATAAGTTTAAATTTTCATGGGAGCCAAAAGCATTTGATACCTATCATCGCAGAAAAGCCCCACAGAGATTTGTAAACAGAATTTAAGCCTTCTGCAAGACCCTAGCCTAGACATCCATTAATGTGTAGGAGTAATCTAAGGTTTACTTTTAATGTACATGACTTTGTTAGCATCACTTTTCATTTGTCACTACACTCCATATGTTTGCAAACTCCCACTCTGAGCTGCCAACTGGTTGCTTGGCAAGTCATTTAAGAAAACTGTGCAGGTTTATTGGCTTTTCTGGCTTGAGTTGTCCCAGAAAAATTATACCTACCTCACTCAAGACTAAGAACTATTTACTAGAATGGTCCTCTTCCAATTGCTTTGTATTGTGAAAGTCAGTCATGATTACTTAATTACTCACTGAAATGCAGGTCACCTTGAGATTAAAAACAGTTGCCATTTAAAACATTACACAGCAGTAGGCAAGACTAATTATTTGTCAGAAAAGAGGAGTTTTAGTAGACTAACTTGCTCAAGGACAAATTGCAAGTAGTATCAAAATACGCAGCAACAGGTTTACATACTATGTGAACTCTAAAATCCCAAATACCAAAAGCTGTTTCAAGATTCATTTCTTCTCGAGTTTTAAGTTTAATTATTTTGAACACTTCGGAGCTACCCAAATCAAGCCTGCCAGAAAGAGCACTCCAGGCTAAGAGGAGTCTTCCCAGCTTCCCTACTCATCCACATTAACTGACTACTTTATTTCCACATAGTAACAGCATTAGTATTTTCTCTTTGACTGCTCCCAATCCAGATATTCCAGATGAAGTTAAGTCTTCTTTCTCCAACAAAAGTATAAAAACTGGAATGCTGAAGAAATCTGTACTCCTGCAAATTGATTTATGCCCACTAAACCCCCCATAGAATTTCACTGAAGAAACAATCCATGCCAGGATCTGTTGAAATTGCAGAAGGTTGTCTTTGACAATAGTCCAAAGGTAGCAACACAGGAAAGACAGAAGAGAATATTTTAAAATATTCTCAAAATTCGAACAGAATCCTCAAAAATTTCCCTATATTTTCTTTTGTAATTAGCATCTTCTTAAATTAAATGTAAATATTTGAAAAAGTGTTTTCATCTGATTTTTTTTTAAAATCATTTCATGGATTATCTCCTCTGAAAAATTTGGCAATGAAACATAATACTCTGGCTTAATTCTCCCATTATCTGACATCCCATGCATATATTTCCTAAGACAGCTTTCACCCTTTGCCTTCAGTTTTGCTTCTCTATCCCTCTCCATTTTACATTGTGAAAATTTTAAAATGGCACGCAATCTTTTGTATTTTAATTAAAAGCTTGTCTCTATAGCATGACCACTCATATTTTCATTAGATATATCCCTTCAAAAATATGTTCCTGTTCTGAAGATATTATGAGCAACCTTTTCTATACGAATGACCTTTTCATCACTGCTGGCGCATGCTCTTTAAATCAAAGGTGAGAACATGACAATGAAATAAATTAATTCTCTCTGCACACTGCTCTACATTATTCTGTAAACAAGTTAATCTTTTAATAGCAGAGGAGTTAATTCACTATATAACATGGTATTTTCATTTTGTGTGAGAACTATAAAAACAAGCTTTAAACAAATCATTAATCACATGGATTGAAACTAGTCCCAATCTTTATGGATTCATGGAACCTCTTAATTTCAGAGTTGCTCACTGATGTTTGGGTCTCTGTTTTATGCAGAATGAAGAAACAAACATTCCCTTTGTGGTTCATTCCCACCACGTAAGTTTTCGGTTGGTTTGGACACTTTTCTCTTTTAAATATTTTTCAACAATGTATACCTAATGTTACTATAAAACTTACTCTCCTGGAGATAGAGAAATGGGAAATATTTTTGTTCAGACTCATCTAAACAGGCCGCACTAAATCCACAGCTTGTGCAGCTTCTTACTCAAAGAGTAAGTTCTCAAGCAAAGTTGTCTCAATCACATTTTAGTTTGATCTCCTTAAAGAGTATTAACAGCATAAATATCTATTACTCCTACCTGCATTTCTAGATGGGGATATTTTCACCTCTGACCACAATGCAATAACAAGAAAATGTAAACAGACACAGAGTGTATGTATTCAATTGGCCTTTATCACAGAATTTCATTCACACGCTGCATCTATACAGAAGGTATTTGGGGAGATAACTAATTGTAACTTATTGCATTAATGCTGTCAACAAACAGCCTCTGGAGACATAAGATGGACCCGTCTTATGGGCGACAACCCATTTGTGGTGCAAATCTCGCTTGCTGTCAAGACACTCAGGTCACGTGTTTTGCAATACGGACCTGCCTCTTGCATAATATTTAATTTCTGCAACACTTCTAATAAGCTCCAATTCTAAAACGCTCAAAAGACTCTTACCAGACATTGCAGTAAGGTCAGCATTGCTGCTGAATAACTCCGTAATTCCAAGACCCTTCATGACATCTTTCAGATCAATTTCTTGTTCCACCGTGAACCTGGAGAACATAATAGAAAACTGCTAAAAGCCAAGAACATAAACGGTATTAGAAGATTAAAATGTCTAGATAATGATGACAAGTGAAATACTGAGATAAATAACAAAGCAGCAGCAAAGCAGCACATTAACATTTCTATAAAAACGCTTCCAAAAAAAACAAGCAACCAACAGCCATCCTTCTTAGAACCATATGGCCAAACACTCCTGCTTGAAGGACACATCCTCAGGATCTCTGTGAGGATTTTTAGGCTCCAACATTTTATCTGGAATTTTAACCAGGTTTTCCTGAAATGTTAAGACCAACTAACGTGCAGAATCTAATAGCCTGACAGAGACAGGCAGCTGCTTTTAAAGACCAAGGCCATTTGGTCTTGCATCTAGGAAGGATGCAAGAACAACAAGGAACTACAGCAAGTTCCTTGTTTTCAGGGTTTATTACAAGCTGCTTTAGTTGGCTGCTAAACAAACACTTTAGCAAAACCAGATTTTTTCCTGTTCCACAGTTCTCAATAACTTGTATCCATATAACTCAACAACAATCAGAACTGGCCTATGTCTCCCTCATAAGAGGGAGACTCAGAACAGTGTGTTAAAGTTTGCTCTCTTTTGGAGAAAAGAGAAAGTTTCTAACAAAAACAACTTATCTTTTTTTAGTACAGTCTGAGACATTAAGATGTTTCACTTTAGAAATCCAGACACACTGGAACAATCCTTGAAAGGAACTGTGAAAACTAGCACTGTTATTAGGTAGCTTTTCCTTCTGTGCTCTTGAAATAAATGATGTTTGGGAGACAGCTTTGTAAATTAGATTCATGGTCTGTTTCCCTTTTTACATAGAAGTGGTTTAAAATGTTGATCACTTTAGGCTGGGATAAACTGGAAACAATGATTTGAAAAATGAAAATGAGTAAGTATAATTTAACAATTCAGTACAAATCTCTCCTTAGCTATTTAGAGAAGTAATGCACAATTTCATTTGCACACAGATAGCACAGACAGAAATTGGAAAGTTGTGATTAACTCTGCTTTGGCTAGTCATTCATGCCCTATTACAAATGTAGAAGTCTAAAAAAACATTCACTTTATAATTGGATAGCATCTTTCAGGATATAAAAATTTAATTTTATTCCAATGCTGCTTTTAATTTCTCAGTGGACAGTGCCTGCAGGCCACATTTTATAACATGTCTAGAGCATAAAATATTTATGAAGTATTTATTTAGAGCATTGATAATATCCCACAGACCACCTCTGAATTCTAATGGAAAACCAGCACCTTGGAAACATGCAATTAATCCCTGGAATTTGATAAGGAAGTTAGTAGCTGTAAGGAATTTCAAGCTCTTCATTTATAAGCCGAAAATACAGTAGATAAATTCTATCTCTGTTTCTTACAGCTTTAGTTCACTAGCATCTACCAAGTTCTTTGGGGTTCTTACATGAGAGCTGCAGACAAGACTAGTCTGAGGAAGGCGGTATCAGGCACAAAAGAAATTAAAACTAGGTCCTCTAAACTCATGTCCAAGCTGGTGTCTTGAAGCAATCCTCGAGTCCCGATTTTGATTAAAATCAGAAAACAGAAACCAATCCTACCTGTAAAAAACTCAAGCTCTGTATCAATGATATGTTTACAACAGAATTTAACTTCATATTTAACTTCATATACTTAAGCTTCCTAAATTTAGAAGCTAGCCTGTCTGCACACATGAGGAGACCTTACCCTCATGAGGAGAAACACCTCTTGCATTTTAGCAGAATGTTAATACCACACCTCCTTCTGCCTAAAACCTCCACGGAAAAATTAAAAAATTAAAAAAAAAGGAAAAACACAGTGAATAGACAGTTTGTACAGAACCTGCAGCATAGTTATTTGCTTTTAGTGCTTCTCCAAAGGAAGTTACTTAAATTGATACTCCTTACTGTCAACTATATGGGGCAGAGAAAAATAGGGATGCCCAAAACATTTCTGTTTTCTCACTGCTATGACTCCAAAAAATTACAACTTTGAGAAACAGGATTCAGGCTTTCATTGTAATGAAACACAAATGATGAAACATAAATGATATATTTGAACACATTCAGTTTATACATCGACGAATAGACAGAAGTTCTACTCCCTTCTGATAATCATGTCCTGTTATTCTATTACTCTGAGGAAGAAAACAGCAAACTGGATCTACATTTCAACATTTCTATTTACGTAGATGCAGAACATTAGGACTTTTAAATCAGCAATAAATAAAAATTGAATTAGCACTTCAAAGAAGCATTTTAGCTTTTGTTAACTCTCAGACTTGTAATATTTTAATGGCTCCTTCCTAAACAGAATTTACTCCTGATGAGCTCTGCAAAACAACACAGGCATCTTTGAGTGAATACTTTCCTTTTGTGAGGCTTGCAGCTGAAAGATAAATACAACATCCATCCCTCGCTCAGTAACTGCCAAATCACGGCACTCCCAGGCTTTCTGCTCCAAGCGGCTTCCATTTCGTTGCTACATAGCCACAGATCTGCCCAAGCTAGTCAAGTTTGATCTACTCCCATCATTTGAAATGCAATCTTTCCTTATTTTTTGACTGGGAAGGATGAACTCACCTTGGCAAATATACTTCCACTTTTTGTTTTTTCACAGAGTTAGCCCATTCATCAATCAATGAGGCTTTGACCAGTGGCTCCAGTGTGGCCAGTGGAACTTCTTGTCTGGAAAGAACAATCATCATACCCATCTCGTCTCCTTCATAGGGTATTTCCAGAACTTGGTAGATACCACCAGCTTCATTGGAGCCATCACTGAACTCCCCTGCAAAAGAGGAAAAAAGCTATCACAACTATTTTCTTCTATCTATAGGGAAGCCAAAATAAGAATGGCTAATGCTAGGCAATACTTGCTAGATATTGGAGCTCAAAGTAACCCTCTTCGCTCTCCTCAGTATCAATCAATATTGTTTTCTTCCCATAGGATCTGAGCCTTAACCTCTGTTTTCCTATAGCAGGGAAGCTTAAGCAATCGCAGACTGGAGGCTATCATACCTCTGAATCTGTTAGCCAATTTCCATCAGGTTAGACAGAAGCCTCAAAGACAATAAAATTCCCAAGAGTTTCATGGAAATGATTAGCAGAATGTTTTCATTCAAGGGATAGACAGGTTATAAGACTGACGTAAATGCTGTCAATGGTAGACACGGTAGGCCCCATGCTTTATATTTCTATCACAACTTAAAGAAAACAAGCATCTTGGCTGGCTTTTCCTAGAACCACTTTTACTCCCTAAGTTTTTATAAAAAACAACAAGGACAGGGACATTAGCAACACTACTCAACATACAGCAAAGCACAACAAAACATGCTAGTGAGAGCCAGGAATACCTCTAGAAACGCAGATGTTGAAAACAATGGTCAAACATCCTAAATTCATCATGTGGCAAACACATCTAAATACTAGGATTCCATTATGAACCATAAAAGAGTCACTACTCATGATTTTACAAACACATTACAAAAATATTTCAGAATCCATTCACTGCTCAGTTGACAACCACACTTAGTTACAGGTGGAATAATCAACATCACAAATGAGTATTATAGCCACAATGCTAGTAAGGAAAGTATTACTACCTTTAAACTGCTCCTACTCACCATAGTAAAACTCTCCTTGCTGATACATCATGGGAATTTGCACTTCACTTTCATCATCTTTAGTGAAAGAAAAAGTTCTTGTGTTTTCAGGTCTGAACTGTGATTTCCAGTTACCCTTAAAGTAGATTGCATTGACTAGAGCCAAATGGGTTAGAGCTCCAAAATCGCTTGATGACACAAAATCTTTGATCATATCTGAGGGGAGGAAGAAAAAAGACTGTCAGTCAGCACATCAAACTAAACATTAAATCAAAACCCAAGAGAGCTTAAAAAATGGAAGAAAATAAAAAGCCGTACTAACATATAATTTCCAATTCAAATGTTCCTTTAAATCCCAGATTAAACTGTCAGTGTTTTGCAAACCCAAATCACAGCGTAGGCATGTAAATCTTTCCATCAAGCATATGTCAATCAACTCTTTCTTGATCACCGCTTGAATATGCACCACGATGAAATCTTAAGTGTGCTCCAGCTTTATCCTCTAGAGGCCAAAACTCCAACAAATTTTGGTTCCAAATCAAAGCAGCAGTTTGGGTGTTTTAAGCGTGTAAGGAAATCCTTTGGAACTTAAACAGCACCTGGGCCATTTTGGAAATGTAAATTTAACCAAATTGTGTGTTTCTCCAAAGAAAGAGTAATTGTGAACAATGCAAGTTCTCAGCATTTGATCCCCTGGCAGTTCCTCTGTTCACAGGAGTTTTGTCAGCAGATCACAGCAGCTGCTTCGCTCCTAGTCCCAAGTAAGTAATATATATCAGAACATAATCTACATTACCTGCTTCAGCTCACCTTAAACAGCTTGCTTTTCAGCAAACTAATTTTGAGTTTATTAAATTCAATTCTCTGCCCGGATTTGCCACTATTCTTGAAGAATTACAGTCTACTTCAGGTGGCTGGTTTTTGTGCTTATTTCTGTTTTTAACCAACACTGCAAGGCGCCAAAATAAATCAATTCCTCACTCTAATTATTACTTAATCCATGGTTTAAATAACAAATTAATTCTGCTTCTTGAGGCTGCACATGACACCTTCCAGGTAGTGCTAAGTTTGCATCATGGGGCAGTATTTGTTTTGGGCATGACTGCACTTGGCAATTCAATGGCACTCATGCTGGCATACGTGCTTCCTTTTGTTAGGGAAGACAATAAAAAGGAAGAAACCAAGGAAGGATACACTTCCACTTTTCCCTTTTAAAGCATGACATCCTCTTACTTTTCTCAGCCATTTCTTGTTAACAAAGATACATGAAGAATTTTTCTGGCTAGAAAGACCTTGGACAGTGATGTTTGCAACTTTGGGTCTTCCATCATGATTAACACACTGAAAATAGTTGCTTGTCGGTCTTGTATCCCTTTCCCAAAGAGGAAAGCTGGCAGGCAGAATAAAATCATTCTAGGTGCTACGAAACTAAGCTGTGGGGTACTTCCTCTCACAGCTGCCTCTGCTGGCTCTACAGTCCTTGCCAACGTGGTGGTAAGGAGGTGGGTCAGCACATGCCGCAGGTATCAAGCTAGAGATCCAAGCTCATTCTTCTTAAGAAGAAACATTATTTTAAGTTTCCCTCAGACACACACTGTATTTCTCTTGTGAAAACACTGTACAATTTGCTGCATGACTTGCATTCTCTCCATTTCTGTAGCCTGAGATAAAGGGCAAAATTTATTATGGTGATAATAGTTCTCATTTCCTTGCAAAAACAAGATGATTCTAAAAATGAAATAAAAGCACTACATGAGCTGCTTTTTATTGCAGTGCTCAAAATTTCTATAAAGCATTAGGGCTTCTTAAATGTTCAGACAACATGCTGATGTGTCAGTTCCTTAAAGGGGAATCTGATCTCACCTTTAGATTAAGAGTGGCACAAGTTATGCTGAAACTGGTCCTCTGTTTTTGAATTACACTTAAACTACCAACCTCCAGCAAGGGTGCCAGGTGATGAATAAGGTTATGATTTAATCCCTACACAGGACAGTGGCTTCACTCCCGTATCTGGGCTCTACATGTCATCACAGAACACCACATGCACATGAAGCAAGCACTAGTACCACGCAGGTCTGAGAAAAGGCCTTTACATAAGTAGTTTTGTGCTTGCTGCTGTTCTTCTTCCTGAAATCTCATATTCTCCCTACATGCTATCCAGCACATTTGAGTTGTTTCCTCATGTTGGAAGAGATTGACTTACAGGAGATGATTTTTGTGCTTATCAATTTTTATTCCTTAGTACTCCATTTCTTAGTACCTTGTACTCATGAGTATCAGAAAAAGATCCAAGAATTCACCACCTACCTAGAACACAGGCCCATTATCTCTTCACAATGTTTTTCTGCAGTTAACAGCACTTATCTATTGATTTCTAATAAAATCTAGATCAGTATTAGAATACTGTTAAAACATCATTCAACTTCAATAAATGTTACAGCTACTTCACAATAGCAACACAGAGGAAGATGAATTTTTGACAGATACTCGGGGTTTAGTAACAGTAAATACCATCTCAAGTCAGATCTCTGCTGTACAGGAAAAACAGTTCCACAAAGAACTGATATTAGAATTCTTTTTTTATGGGAAAAGACATTTTAGTCTCAACATGAACAGACAATGCAGCAATTCTACCAAATTATCCAACTTGGTGCAGTAAGTGTTCATTGTGTTTCCAAATGCACAAAAGAATCATGTAAGACTTACTGTTTGTATGATTCTCCACCCACTTATTGATGTGAGTGGCTACAGCCACACTTTGACTGAAATCTATGTTCTCTACTTCAGCTTTAAAGTACTTTTTCACCAGTTGCAAGAACTTGTCACTGACATGAAATCCATTCTGCACATAGAGGGAGTTGGCAATATTCAGAACATAATGACTTTCTTCAGTAGTTGCCATATCAGAGAGGTCCTTCAAGAAGGCCAACTCCTCACCTGTGAAAAGGGAAAAGAGATTAAGGAAGACATTTCAGAAAATATATTCTCCCTCGGAAATTTACCAGGCCACATAGGGTATGGGAGAAGGGCAGATGTCCATCTCTTAAATGACTATTTTACATTTGACTTGGTATCTTTTGGAAATACAAAAAAACGTATTTAGTATTAAAACAAATGAGGCAAAAGATGACATAAGAATACTTGTTCTTACATCTCACTTTCATATTTTGCCTAACAATGGTTATCACAACAGGAATTATATACCCATCTTCTACAGTTTTTAAATATTAAAGACTAATGAAACTCAACATTTATCTATCACCTGAGTTTTCATTTTCTCTCCTCAAACTTCAGTCAGTTCCAATAAGGAATGACAAAATTATGTGAAGTATCTTAGAAAAAATTGTCAGAGATACCATCTTTGTAATTTAATTGGAAATGTTATAATGCATAATATGTATGGTATAATATGCAACACTGCTCAATACCATTGCTTTCATTTTCAAGTTAAGCCCTAATAAATAGTACTACCAAAAGGTATCTATTGACTTTGGGGCAAGTGACATGCCTATTTTACATTTGGAAGCCAAAATTGACTGTTAATTAGTTAACAGTTGATATTAATTGTGGAAGTTCTGGTGCCCAAGCCAGGGTTGTATGTTAGCATTTCAGATTATGTAGCATCCATGAGACGTGCTGCAGCATGCTCAGGTCAAACAGGATGCCAAAGAGCCTAATGATTAATAACCCATACACAACACTGAGTCACTTCCAGGTAGTTCAGGCCCTGTTATCAGTTGCTGTAAGATTAAAAGCATACACCGTAAAACATGATTAAAAGGTCTTACCATTTTTTAAGCTGTCAAAACCCAATGAATGTCGAATTTCTTTCAGGGTGGTTCCATGGGCTCCAAGCTCTACCATCCCCATGGCTATTACAATGCCCAAAGGAGAGAAGAGAATATTCTCATCTTCTCTTGTAGCTCGCAGCTGATTGTAAACATTCACAGAAAGCTCTGCAATGGTTTCATCAGGAAAGTTGGTGCTGAAGGCCTTGCTTTGCAGAACAAGCAAAGACAACAGTCCAAGGAAATACATGTCTTGGGATTTTAAGATCTACAAGATACAATTTAGAGAAAATAAGCCAGGCTTGTTTAAGAAGAATCACTTCAAGGAAAAAGAAACAATAGCAAAATGTTTAGCCATATGTGGACAAAAATTCAATTATGGAGTTCAGTTCCTTTATTTGGAAGAGACACTGAAAAATGTACCAAACCGAAACAATGATCTGTTTTCAAAGCAGCAGCCTATTTCATTGTGTGACTTTATCCTTTAGCAAAATGCAAGTTGGACAGAAAAGGTCTTAAAGGGAATAATGTCTCTTTTGGTAACAACAATTTTCTGGAATTGGTATTGGCTTCTGCAGTTCTTCACCAAGGGAGCTTAAAGACACACATTTCTTTTATCTGACCTTCCTGTAGGATGCAGCTTATTCATCCAAGTCACCAAAAATTCCCGACTGGTAAGACTATTAAATACTGTCCCGAGTGCCAACGAGCTCTTCTACCAACCAAGATGTTGCTCAGTTATAAAACATGGCAAACATTCAAAAAAAAGTCTCTGAAAGAAAAATAAGTCAGTGTCAAACACACCTCATTTACCAAATGAAAAGGCTTCTCTCAGTAGCAGTGAACAGTTGGCCAGTTACTTAACTAAGGGACAACACCTACTGTGAGATCTTTAGAGGACAGATAATACCAGGGAGAAAGTTTCACAAGAGAGAAAACAGAGTGGACTAAGTAGAGAAGCAGAAGGTTAGTACTAATGCTTTTCACTAACCCACCTCCCTGCTTGGCTAAAATGCTTCAGTAAACAACAGATCCCATGCTACCTGCTTGCCTAACTCACAGCAGCTGATGCTATTAAAAACTCCAGCTCCTGGAGCAATAAGCATTCATCTCCATCCCCATATTTCTCCTTCAAACCTCACTTTGCCTTGGCACCCCACATATTACTTCCAAGTATTTGGGGGTCAGCAGTACCAAGGCACCACAGTTTTTGCTTCAGTCCCTCCTCTCAGAGGCTTAGAGCATCTCTAACAAAAGCAACAAAAATTCCTGAATTTGCACGCTAGTGAATGTGTGATTAAACAGTTCGGGTCCAGAAGACACATTTGCATATTGCTGTGCACATGGACTTTATTTGTGTGCATGTGCCTGTGTTGTCAATCAGCATGGGCCAGCCCAAGTGCCTCTAATCTTATGTGCCTCAGCTTGCCTGTTTCTAGAGATACCAGATTCCTAAATACCTGACATGGAGACCCTTGGTGAGCTTTATAAAACATTCATCTTCAAAGCACTATGTTACATTATCTAATGAACTCGCACACCACTGAAGGATACATAATTTATGCATTATTACATTTTATAGCTGAGGAAATTTTAAAAACAACAGGGTGCGTGTTATGTGTTTTGGCAGTAACCTCAATGAGTCCACAATTAAGATTCTTGCTGTCTCTCAACCACAGATCACCTTTCTGTTCTTGTTTCTGTGAGAATAGATGAATGGAGGCAGGAACCACAGAAGCTTCCAAGGAACACGACAGGTCCTTGTTGCGGTGCTGGCCAGGGCCTGGCTTCACCCCTCTCCTCTCAGTAAGGGCTCCTGTGGGTCTGACTGTGGGACATGCACTCTGTCCAGTAAGTGCCCCCTGCGCTGCCATCACATCATCTCCCTGGGCTACTGGCAAATAAGTCTTAGCAAGATTGCCAAAGTCTCCTCTGAAACCCCTTTTCTGCTTATCACCTTAAGAGTGACACAGAATAAATCACCTACAGCTAACGCACCAGGAGAATTTTGATTTTTACTTAACAGCTATATACCTCAGCACAGTTAGAAAACTAGCAGTATCGCCATGGCACACAGTTCAGCACGGCACAATCTCATCACTGTTTATTTCACAGAGACCAAGACTGTTAACTTCTAATGCTTCAAAATAGCTTATGTACATCAAATTGCTGAATGTCTATTAAGGTTAATTGTTTTTTAACCTGTCAACTTAATGACAGGCTTAAGGACACTAAGATTTCTGTGATGATAAATACTGTTTTCCCTGTTTCCTCTGCAAGGTCTAGAAAGTCAAGATTTCCTTACTAAAAAGGAATGGATCAAGCATCTTCCCTAATAGTACAAACATGAGAGACTGCATTGCAGTCCATTGCTGTGACACAGAGCCCAGGCATTCGTCTTGCAGCTGCACAAAATGGAACAGTGCTTATAAAGATCTTATAGCTCCAGCCAAAAGAACTCAAAACTGAGGAAAAAAGCTTCATAAGAGATATTTAACACATGATGAACAGACTAATATATAGAGAGTTCTGCAGGAAGTCTATGGCAGTGCCATAAACAGAACTCCAAAACCAGCCCAAGCTTATTCTTCTTACAAGCACTTCAACTGCCCTAAAAATTCATAAAATTTACATTTTAATGTGAGCAAATAACCTGTGCTGATAAACATGGATGTAATTATAAACACAGCAATTAATTTACCCAGTGTCAAAGCCACAGAACAAAATTGTTCCAGCTTGCCTGGAGTGGGAAAAGGTCAGACACCAAACTCCCATTTCAAAAGAGGAAGACGCTCCAAAGGTGCTCAGCACACCATCCCCCTCCTCATTGCTACATATCTGAACAAATGATCGAAGGGGAATTCATCTTAGCGAGGTGCTCACCAAGTCAGTTATTTCAACATTAGTATTTGGCCTCAGATCATGCTAAAGGAGCCCATATCATACAGACTGAAGATCCTCCTGATTAGGCTCCTGAAAGACTCATATGAAATAACAGAATTAAAATATTTCTAATTTGGTTTTACATTCTATTCTTATCCATGCGAGCTGAGAGGTTAGGGCTAAATTCAATTCTATTCATTTTGTGCTGTGGAAAAAGCACACACTTTTATACTGACAACTGGAAATCTAGTTCTAAATTAGTATTCTAGTCATTAGAGCTTTCCTAATTCCACCTTACTTAAGGCTCTATTACCTTCTGTTTTTATGCTCTCTCCTGTCTCTTCACACAAGTCCTGATCCAACAAGCAGATGAGCACTTATTAGAGTGCAGCAGGTTTGCAACTTTTTCTTCATTAAGATTCACCTGTGTTGCTCGTTTTGCAGGATTGCAACAGTAAGGAATAGGAGACCATTTTTTAAAACTCACAATATCCTATTCACAAATACACTTCAAATGAAAGAAATGAAGTTGAACACTATGTAGTGTATGCCTGGGAAATTAAACAATTCCCATGAATATCACTTTTTAGACAACATTCTTCAGTCATCAGCAATACAGACTCTTAGCTGTTCTGCATCAGTGAAATCTCGTTAAATACTGCATTGCTGAAAAGGGTGTTGAAGTTCATATTTAACAATTTTGAACAAGAATCAGTTCCTGTATTGCCTTCTGTATTTACTTGCTGCTACAAACATTAAAGACCTCAATGGAATTGTTTTAATTGCTTACACCCAAAATACACACATGTGAATTTCCTTCCTGAAGGTCAGTGACAGAAACCAAGCTCTACTATATTTCATCTTAAATCAAAAACACTCTCCTAGCAGGGGCAGGAAGAATCAGTGCAAATACACACACTCCTCATTGCATTGTGGCCTCTTCTTGAGAAAACCAAAGTGTGCAATAAATGATCCTTTGCTACAGTGCTTTGTCAGAGCACTGGTTTTGTTCTTGCCTGCAATCCATCTTCTCAAAAAGGCAGCACCAGAGCACCAAATGCTGCAGCAATTCAGTGATACCCACATGCATCATGTTAATTGACTAATTTTGCCATAACTTCAATTTAAACCTGCTTCTCTAACATACATATATTGCTCTCCTTGAACAACTGCTCAGTTTGACATTGTTTTATAGCTCTCCTGACACTCTCCTCAGGGTATTGGGATATGCCTGTTGGGGCCATGGGTTGTTATGCCTTTTGGACACAGTTCTGTAAAGAATTTCTTGGAATAATCTTAAACTAAAGGCTCTCCCCTCCGCTTACCATTTTAATTTGTTTCTACACACAGCATGACCATTTGGAACAACTCCTTTCTTCCCAAGACCGATCGATTTTTCACCTTGAAATTTAATCTGTGTGCCATTTATCACTTCCCTTGTTTACTACTTAAGGTAATCCTGAGAGATTCCAGCACTGCTTTAGCCAATAGTTAGCTGAACTCATTACAAGTGCAATTCCTGGGAAGATTTCTTACAGAAGCTTTCTGAGATTTTGAAAAGATTTCATCTCCCCCAACTCCACAGCAGACCCCAGTCAGCTCAGAGAAAAGACAACATTCTGCTCTTTCATGCTATAGACAGCACTGATCCAGTAGTAGCTCTGTATATGATCAGAGAGGAAAAACAAATTATGTTTAAAGAGGAAGGTCCATGGGCTAGAACACAAGACTGACTGGAAATGAAGCTCTTGCCTTTCCCCAAGCAGAAGGCTGGAATGACTAAGAAAGGAAGCAGAACAACATCGCCTCCTCACACCCACAGCCCTGAACTAGTCGGTTCCTCACATATGCTTTGAGAAAAACGCAAAAGGGCCAAGCAGCCTCTACATAGCAAGGTATTTTGAGATGCTCTATGGCCTGAAACTCACACTGGGTTCACAGAAACAAAATTCCACCAATTCTGAAGGAGCACAAACTGGACTTGAAGTAGGAAGGTGCTAGAAAAATTGAGGATCATATTCTAGCACTAAGTACATGCCAGACATTAAAAAACAAAAAGACTACAGTTTCCTTGTCTTTTACACCTACACAGACTGTGTGTTTTAGAAAGAAACTCTCCTTCTGGCTTCTCAAACCCAGTGACTTTGCAAAATAAAACAGTGATGCATTGCCTTTGGTTCCTCTGCACACAGCAACTAAACTAAGATTAGTGGCCCTAAATATCACTCTTGGCTACATGCAAGCTAAACACCAAGGGTGAGGGAAGCAAAGGAGAAAAACTGCTGCTCCCGTCTGTGGAAGAAAAGCAGCATGCAGAACACCTCTCAAGAAAACTAAACTTAGGGAGGAAGTCCATATAGTCAGAGGGGAAAAAGAAAGGCCACATCACACAAATCTAACTAGATTAGTATACCAAAAATCTTGCAAGTTGGGTGCTCCTCACTTCCCCAGCATCCAATCAAAACTGTATTGTTTGCAGTAGATTTTTATGCGGGAAAGATAGACACGTTTGATGAAAGCTCCAACAACTATTTCTTTGCTAGTTATCAAAGATGACAATTGCTGCAGATTCCCTTATTCCAGATGCTGTCTTGTTGGCACATGCATTAAAAGGGAGGGCTACATAAAAAGAATCATCATTTACATCAAAATTCTGACCCTCCCTACAGAAAGCAACAAGCAAACACTAGTAGAGCAAGGGAGCTGCACTGTGCACTTGGCGACATCATTAGCTGTTCACTGAGGACCAGGCACTTGCTGTCATGACAACTGTACAGGCTGTACACAGGTACAAGGTGCACAGCAACAAGCGGAGCCGCTTGTTGAGGCAGGTACCCTCCAACAGCTGCCCGGTGCTAACGGGGCTTTGGGGCTGCTATCGCAAAGCACAAGGTTTTTACAAATACAGTTTGTGCTGCAGTATGAGTGAATCCTTACTTGAATATCCCAAGTAGCTATCCAAGTTTATGGATAATTCAAGTAGTACTTGAAGAGACTTGAAGTAGTTTGGTTATTAGAGCAGTACAGACAACCATGTGAAGTTCAACGTGTCTCAGTATCAGGCTGAAGTGCTGACACGTACGTTACATTCTGTTTGCAAGCCCACTGCTTCATATTGGGGCATATTTGTTTGCTGTGTTGCAAGAATGTGTATACTAAATAAGCAAAGGCAGCTTAATGTGCCTATGTGAGCTCCTGACCTTGTCAGATGGAGGTTCTACAGACATATGTTCCATCATTAAGCTTGTTTGATTTTGTTTATTTCAGAGAAATGCAATTACATTCATACACTTCAATCTGCATGAAGATTAGTAATAAAGTTATTGGATTTTATCACCATCTGTCAATTAGCGAGTCAGTGCCTTCTGGAACAGGAAACTTGGAGGACAGTTCCAGAAAGCAGCATAGCACCAAGCACAGGAGCATTTAAGGATTAATCCGTAATATCAGAGATGAAGGATCACTCAGTAAGAAGCGTTCAGAACGTACTAGAAACATGGCCCCAAACACAAATAGCAAGTCATGCTTCTCAGGTTATGTTATGGCCTCCTAACATCAGCAGCTTCTAGAAAACCTGGAAGGAAAACAGTACTGAAAACTTGCACATAGACAATTTCCAACATCAAACTCCAAATGTTTTTAAACTTGCTGAGAACTTGGCACTGAGTCACTAACCTACTGATGCAATTATGTAAGCCAAGATATCTTAATTGCATTTTCTCCAGCATAATCCCTTAGCTCCAATTAAAAAATAGAGAGGCTGAGAAGCAACTTCCAGAAATACTTAAATTTGAATAGCCTAAAGTAAGCATCTAAACACAAGTCTAGACAACCAAGGAAAGGTGGCCTTTCAGAACTGCGATTGTGCTTATCCATATACTGATTCTATATTTGTTTCTACTGGCTAGGAGGAGGAAAAACTTTAGCAATTCTTTGGCAAAGTGTTTTTATCTGTGACAACTACCATGTACTCCACAAAGGAGTTGTAAATTAAGAAAAAACTCTGGGAAGGAGAAAAATCCTAGGTACTAGAGAACTTGGTGACTGAAAGGTTCAGAGTCAACCATCAGCTGGGGGTGGAAAGAGAGCCTCAAGGCTACCAACTCATACCCTGTTGTGGACCTATTTTCAGCAGGTCAAATAGGTCTACCCATCAAGCACTTCACAGCAACATAAACAGGTACACCAGGACATACATGTGTACCTCAAGGAATGAGATCACTTGCTTGAGTGTTGGACTTGTGGTAAAAATGCTGACCGCTACTCAGTATCGACAAGAATAAAAGTGGCCAAGAGAATGACTGCATGTCATTGCAGGAGCAATTAGGCTTATACTGGTATTATACATATGCATTTTGCACAACAAAATAAAACCTATCAGAAGAGAAAACCAGGAAGTCATCTCCATTTTTTATTTGGTAAGTAGTTTAATATCAAATGTTTTCTCCTATTCAGAAATGAAACAACTAGATTACTCAGAAGAATTTATAGCTTGCAGCCCAGTCTTTTAAAAGAAAAGAAAGAATAAGAACAAATAAGTTCATATAAGTGTCTTAAAATCTCCTTACCTTAAAAGATTTCCATTACTACCTCCACTCTGCCAACAATGTGGTCTCTGCACTAAGTGGGTATGTTTGTGATAACATAGGCTGTGTGCCGGACAAGTTCGGTATGAGAAGAGCCCCGAAAGCCGATTGAGGCTCAGGCCACAGCAGCTGCCCAGCAGCTTCAGTACGGAAGCAGAGAGCTGAGACAGTGGTCAGCTGCTGGAACCTGCTCTTCAGACTGATTTTACTATGGAAAAGAGCCCTGCTGAGACGAGCCCTTCATCAGACTCTCACAAACCAATTCTGACAAGTAAGACTTCCCAGCTATTTCTCTTCTCAAAGAAGAAATAGAAATAATTACTCCAACTGCAATAAAACCACTTCCTAGGGCAGAAACTCCAACTGAGACAGTAGCAGTAGTTTCTGCTGCCTCAGATTTACTTATGGATGGGTTGGACCAGCAAGCTCCTAGCAGCTCACTCCCAAATGTAATTTAATTAGGAGGGCAGTCACTAAGTTTCACCATATGCAGCTGCCAGATGCAATCATCACAGTTTAAGTCTAAAGGCAACATAACTGCAAGTACTGGAGCAGAGTTTTACAAGTGATGAAAGCTGTCATTTATGTCACAGACATTGTTATAATGCATTATGAAAGTATAGCTTCAGCAGAACCTAAAAATATTAATACAGTTTCTGATGGCATTTATAGCCTGTTGGAATACATTTCAGTTGCCTTACACCTCTATTTATGCCTAAGTGACTTGTGTCACATTATACGACATATTTAGTCAGGCATTATATAAGATCTCAGAATTTTAAACCTTAAGATGTTGCTAGAATGAAGGACAACTAATTATACGACTAAAAGGGAGACAAACAGAACAGGGAGCCATTCACTATTCAGTGGCTTACAGGACTAGGGAATACTGCATGGAAATTACTTGAAAATCGTTTCTCTTCGGGTGAGATTTTTGTCCAATTCAATTTCAACAGCCTACCAGCTGACTCAGAGTCTTTAAAAGGTCTTCAATAAAATTCAATGAAGAATGATGGTCTTTTAATCACCCCAGAGAACAAGGTTGTGAAACAGTGCGATTCCAAAGTTCAAAGCAGATAATTGGTTAATATGTTTAGTTGCCTTTACCAGAACTTCAGAAGGGAAAGGACAAAGCCACAGATATATGTCAAAAATATTAACTTAAAGCATATCAAGATTTTAGAAAAACAGTCTACAACCACATAAAGTGAATGCAAGTGTGATGCACAAAACAGCCTGCTTTCCTCTAAAGCAGCGTTGATTGCAAGTCTGACACCAGTACTGGACTCCATTTACATTCAGGTAAGAGACCTGTTACTCAATTATGTTACCACTACTTGGGTCTGAATTGCATTATGGCAGTACAGAAATAAGAAATAATAAGAAATAAATTGCTTTAAAATAATGCTATTTAAGATGGGAATTAGTAAGCAAATGCTACACTCATTAATAGCAAACAGCAAGTCATCATTACAAAGGCTGCTATTTATAACCGACAGTCATTATTTGTCCACCGCTTGAGCTTCGTAGTCCTCCTCTATCCATGGGATGGATGACCAGCTACAACTGCTCCTAGGTGCAAGTGCACACATCAGACAGGCTGTCATGACAGCCCCATCAACAGCCAACTGACAGAGCAGTAGGAACATTGGGTCACTGGCAGAGGTGCCCAAGCCATTTCCATCAACAGAGCTGTGCTGGCAGAGCATGTGAAGCTACGTGGGACCCATGAAGGGTGCTCTGGGAGGTTGGCTCCAAGAGCCCTTCTGGCAAGTGGGCTGCAAAAGCCAGAACAAAGCAACCCTAAAGGTGGTTGTGCAAAGAGAAAAAGAGAAGTAGTATTTATTTCTTAACTAGCAAAAGGAAGTCAATCAACATGTATTTAATCAAAATCTGTACCTTTGAGATAAAAAGGTAACACTAATCTGTAAGCTTCACCTCTTCAAATATTCCTCTAAAACAGAATAACATCTTTTTTTCCTCCCCCTTGAAAACTACATAAGCTGGCTGCAAAATTCAGCTAGTGGCAGGATTTTCTCTACTTCAAAGTGGAAAATTCTAAACATGGTATAAAGACTTAACTTTTGATGTGAAGGATGCTGATCGCTGATCTTCCCTGCGGAGTGCGGAGCACTGACATTACGCAAAGAAGGAAATTAAACCTCTTTCTCCTGCCCTAAAATCAATTCTAATTCTTGTCTCTTAGGCTCATCATAGCTTTCTGCTCTGCTAGTAGCTTCAAATATTTTCATTTACCTTTCTCATCTCAGATTTCTTCAACTTCACAACTCCAAATTTATGTGCCTTCCACTTGGGAGCAGCTCTGCAAATATAGAAAAATGAGAAAACAACCCAGGCAACAGTACACAGGCCATGATTACAGACACTAAAAAAGGCCAAAATTCAACCCACATATCTGGATTCAAGGAAAAAAAAGAAAAAACCTAGTTAACACCCAAAGTGGACAGAACTGCCTCTAAAAACTCCCTTCTTCCCCTTCCATCCCCGCACCATCCGTTTCTTCTCACTTCCCTAGCATCCACAAGCTTTAAAAAACTGCACAGAACTCGCACTGTTCTAGCCTGATGAGCAGGGAGGACACAAAGACCACTCACTCAGCACTGCCCTATGAGTTTTATTTCAACTGTTCATCCCAGAGAAGGTTTGGAAGAGCAGCAGCTTCAAGGGATAAATGGGAAAACAGGAAAGCAGGAGAGGAGAGAGGAAAGAAAATGAAAATCCCAGCTCTGCCACTATCTCACCTACAAGAAAGAACACACAACAACTGAAGACAACAACTTCCTCAGAAGCAAAGATAAAAAGGAGGCTTTTCTTTTAAAAAACACACCCAGACTGAAAGTCAGATATTCACATTGCTGTTCTGATTATCCTGTTTATCCTGGCCTTTGAGACCTATGGCTGTTCATAATTCCCTCTTGGCCATCCATGGCCACACTAGTTCAATGCAGAGTCCACTATTATAACTGGACTCTGCCCAGAAGGTAGAATCTGGCCTTCAAATGCACTTCTGTGAGTCACTGCTCAAGCCTCATGGATTTGTGCTTAGAAAAATTGGTATTTTTCCAAGCATTCTATGATAAGCCTTTAAAACAACATGTGTATGGAGCCGAAAGCATTTTAATCTCATTCTCCCACACAGAGAAGTTTGCATCACACGAGCTCTGGCTGGAAGCACTCAAGCAGTGCCAACCACAAGCAAACATGAAGCACCCAGAAAGAACCAATAACCCCCCGCTGTTCTTCCCTGGCTCATACCTACACATCTCCCCATGACTCTGTGGATGCACTCGCTTTTTCACTGAGAATTCTTTATTTCTATGAAAAATAATATATTTTGAGAGCTCCAGTACCTTACAGAAAATCAACCCATATCTAATACACACCAACAAACAAATGCTGAAGCCTCGCTGTCCCTGCCACTCATACTTGCAAAGCGCTAGACTTTTCCAATAAGACTCTGATGTTTCATCTACAGCTTCCTGCAATAAGCCACCAATAACTCTAGCCTTTAAGGAACTACTCTACTACATTTTTTTTTTTGTATTATATGCTATGATTCACCTGCATGCAGTATTTAACAAATGAACAAATATCCTTTGTTAAAAATATTAGGCTAATATCTTAATGAGCTTGGCTTTGAAAAATAAATAGATTAACTTGAATACAAATTCTACATGGGTTATCTGAATTTTAATGCTAAATCAAAGAGTTTAAGTGAGGAGGGCAGCAGAGCCTCAGAGCAAGCAAACCTGTAAAACTAGAATTTTAACCCCATCTGTGTTGGCCAGTTCCATTCATACAGCCACATCAGAAAACATTTTAAATCATTTTCTCTCTGCAACAGACTCAGTAGCCAACTAAGTGTCCTGCATTTCACAGGCCTCCTAGAGTTGCTGAAGCAGAGTGCCACTCTGGCACTTTTTAGTAACTCACTTCAGTTATTTTCACAGTTCCACTTAGAGCCCAATAAGACCTCAGCTCTGGTTATACAGCATCTGTTAACCTTAAGGCAGGCAGGCAGAGGGCAGCTAACCTGGTGGCAATCCCCAGGGGGAACATCAGCCACCTCCCAATCTCACGATTAGGAAACCTTTATCACTCTGATACACTGTACACTGGGATTAAAATTGCAGGTAGCTCTGAGGGACAAAAACAGTCATGGTGGATTTAAATCGAGAAACATTACTTATGGGTGATACAGAATTATCTGCTTAATTTAAGCTCTCCATTTATTTCTTCTCTGCTCAAAAAGATTCAACAGGGGATAATAAAAACACTAAGTGCAGAACACTGCTCAAGGAAAAAACGGCCTGTGTACAGGTGGAAGCAACTTATCTGTATCAAGTGCCTAATCCTGTTTGACATGCAGTAGCATGGATTTCTGCATGGCTTAAAGAGCAAACAGTAATAAGCTGAGACATCAGCTTGGTGCTTGTCTTTATAAAAATAGTGAAGTGAAAACAGCCGATCCCAGCAAACATCCAGCCATAAATGGAACATCTTTTCTAGCCCCCCCCCCGAGTCCTTAGTAACCTCGCCCATTAGTAATGATGGGCTAAAAGGTCAATAAATGTTTTTCCCTGATGCTAATTAAAAAAGCTAGACCTAAAACAGTACAAATCTCACTGCACAGAAAAGGTCATAAAATTTGCATGCATTTACTGTAGTTACTAAACGCAATATGAATTCAGACAAACATGCACTTGCTTTGCCTAGCTAAGATTTAAATGCATATCTCTCCATAAATACAAAAATTAATAGCCTAGCATTTGTTTTTCTGACATTTACCAGGTTTCAGGAATTGCTACTATATATTAGGAGGGGCAACAAAAGCCTAGTAAGAAAAAAAAGATCAAGAAAAACTGAGTACAGCAAGCCTTGAAAACACTTACACAGCTGCAATTACAAGGCTGAATGGTCACAGCTGATCCCTAACCTCAAGCACTGCTCACATTCCCACTCACCGAGTCTGCATTAGAAAAGAAACAGTTCTTGTGACCTTATTAAACAAACATTTTCATGTACTTTTTTTAAAAAAGTACTAATCTGTAACAGAGGGTGACCATTATGTGACAAAGTTAGCACATTAACCACCTCAAATTCCTCCAGTTGCTCACATAGTCCTTAGTTTCAAAATAATCTTCGGTTTAAGTGTTTGAGGAAGGGCACTACCACCATTTCACATACTATTGAACATGTAGCACTCAAGTCCCTCTAAAAATTGTTGAACTTAGACTATCCAGGAAATAAGAATTTATTTCCCCTTTAATATCCAAACCAAACTGAACATTGCAGGTAATTAGTTCAATGGTGTTATTGATGAATTGTCAAAAATGTGATCCAGGTGGTTATTATGAAATGCAAGATGAATGAAAGCTGAATGTGAAAGGCAAGTAATGCCTTCCAAACAGCCATGAGCAGAGTGATTTTCTCTAAATCTTGATAGCCATTCCAGTCCAACTAGAATTCTTAACACAGGTGCTTATTTCTGTAATGTCATTAACAATGATGCCCGCTGAAGTGACCAAGTATTAAAGTGATGTGGGTTCAAAAAGCTCAATTTTGCCAGTTTGAAGCCAGTTTATTATGGTTTTTGTTCATATCCATAGGGGAGGGAAATGCAAAAAAAAAAAAAAAAAAAAAAGACTTAAAGTACCAAAGCAGCAGGCTAGATTTTAGTGGTGGCAGTTTACTAACAAAGACATTGAAACTCAGAATAGATTCCCTGGAGAAGTCTAAACCACTAAGGTCTTTAGGAATCAGACCAACGTGTCACAAGTCAAGGTAAGGTTGACTGTGTATTGGCCAAGTGGACAAACTAGATGAGTGAGTAGCAAATACCTCTTAGAGCACAAATATCCCCAAACCCTCTATGCTGCATGATTCTTTTATGTATACACACACAAATATGCACACACACGTGTATAGGCACATGTTCACCCATATACATTCTCTGTTCATACACGTTCTTATATGTATACTATAGAACCAGTTTAAAGATCACTGAAGTATATCCCTGAATTAAATATTTTAAAATAGGGCTGAATAGGCATTTACTGCCTAGTTAGTAATAACATCACATGAAAGGGGAATAAGAGGGATGGCAAGAGAAAGGTTACCTAAATCTGCTCCTGACCTATGCTCTCTGCATAATTAAAAAATTGTAAAGAAAAGAATCAAAAGGTCTCAGCACACCTTTGTTCTATGCCTCCAGGATTCTGCTGGCAATACAGGCAAGCAAGGTTCAAATCCAAGTGAGGAATAAAAACACTGAAGCAGTCACTGCATTAAGAATTTTATGGGTGGCACCTAACACCTCCTGATAGAACCGAGTTCTGTTTACGATGAATCTTTGCTTTTAAGTAAAAAGCCTGAAAGAATAAGTTTGCCTTAATGTTTGAACTAACTCAAAAATATTTAATAATTTTGCTGATTTTTTTTTGCTTAGTTTCCCAATCCACAGGAAAAAGTAAAGTAGATTGCATAACCCAACTGTGTATTTAACTTCCCAGAACTAAATCACTCCATGGCCAAAGCAGGCACAGCAATAAACATTTTATCTTTATCTAAAGAAAAGGGCACTAACCATTTTTTGGTAACTGAAGCAAACAAGATTTATACGTTGTCAGCAACACATTACTTTTCATACTTCACAAAGCTGAAACACAAGGGCAAATCCCATTTGAATGCAAGCCAAATTCATTGTGGCCATGTCCTCTTTCTATTCCCATGTGCAACATGAACATTCAGGGTGAGATTTCCAAGGGCAAAGCACCCCACAGCTCACCCAAGAACAAGCAGGAAGAGGCAAGCGCATGAGAAAGCAAGTCTCCGGCTGAAGATTCCAGGTGAAATGGAGTATTCCAGAAAACACTCTTGCTAATCATCTTTTAAGCAGCTCTGTAGAAGCAGCCTTTGACACACCTGTTTCCAATAATACAAGTGATTTTCACTTGGTATCAGCTGACAGAGCTATATTAAGTTGTCACTGTTTACTTGAAATATATTTCAGCTGAAAAATTTGGTTTATTCTTCAATAGATTTAATAAGGACTCAATTCAGTACTCTATATACAAAGGTGCAGTCCATAATTAACCAAGAGCAAAGGCCCAACTGGAGAAACTGAAAGTTTACCATAATTACCATAACTTCTATTCAGATTGAGGTATTTTGCATATTTATATAGAACTCCTGTCCAGACAAACCTGTGTCACATGTAGATGGAAACTGTTTGCCAGTTAGAGCTGAACTCTAGGATAACTGAATTAGCCAATGAAGTACACCAAATAATGTTAATATTAGTGACTTTAAGAAACTTACACATATGAACAAGGGTAGGCCAAAAAAGGTATTTCCCTTTGCTATAGTCAACCAACATCTTAAGAAAAAAAATGGGAAAAGTCTTCAGGAAATTTTTTTAAAAAATACTATGAAAACAGTAACAATCTCTCAAGAGGATATCATTAATGTCTTCAGACATCTGTTCCTCCTTTCCCCCCTGCCTTTTCCTCTCAAATCTGTAAAAATCACTGACCAGCAAAAGGTTTTAACCACTAGGTCAATTCCATACTTCAAAAGCCTCATTCTTAATAGGTAAGTTATAATGAAAAAGTGTGGTAAACCTTCAACAGATGAAAAAAGTACATGCTATTAGACTTAAAAGAATGTCATATAGCTACTTGCAAAGAGGAAGAACAAATAAAGAGATTTAAATAAGTAAATAACCAAATGACATTGGCCAGTTACAGTATATGATGAACTTTAGACCAGTCAAATTTCTAAGATGATTTTGAAATAATGGTTGATGGACCAAACAGCTCACGCAAGTTGTCAAAAATACACCGAAGTCTTTAAAAAGGAATCGGACAAAAGAATTGATTTCATCCACCTCAGTGAAAAGTAACTTCTGTTTATTTCTAGAAGTACTGTGACAAAATGCTGTAGAAAATGCGTTTTTTGTTTAATGGTCTTTTTTTTTTTTTTAACCACTAGGTACACCACACAGCACCTTGCTCTGAAAGGTCTTCCATCAACTCACAGGAGTTCAAACAGAGATAAAAATACTGAATTCAGATCCACAACAGCAAAGGCTATTTGGAAGGGTAAAGTCTGAACATGGAGAACAGCGGTCTGAAACATTCCCTGCCTGACTCAAGTTTGCTCTTCAGAGCAAGTCACATTGTTAAGTCCCTATATGATCTGTGTAACTACATTAGCAGCAGGCACAGAAGACTGAGAAAGCACCAACAACTTGTCCATCAAGATGATGGACAAAGAGTCCCTAAGCCATGTAAACTAATGCCTGTACCAACCATTTTAAGTCATCACTTTACATTTTACTTGCTATTTTCTGACATTCTTGAATATTTACCTCTATTTGGAGAGCAGGATTTTATTGACTTTCCCAGAGAAACAGAAAAGGATAAAGGTCTGTAGTACTGCTAAAAAAAACACACCAGACATACCACACAAGCACAGTTACACAACACAGTGTAACTAAGTTGGACTAGACTAGATGAAATCCATATTTACATATTTAATTTCTTGCCTGTTGTAAGATCTGTTTCTGAAGTGCTTGTTACTGCAGAACTCAAGTGCTGATAACTGCCACATGAAGTAGGCTTTGCAACTTTAATACATGTAGAAACACTAATGCCAAGGCTCTATGCCGATAAGCAACTGTGCATCTCAGTCATTAAATACGTAAGCACATAAGAAAATTCCTTTACAGAATAAAACCATTTCAGTACTGTATTTCAGTACTGTATTTTACTGTATACATTGTAGTCAATTGAAAGACTTGAATTCCACCATACTTCGCATACATAAGCATAAAAAAGCATGAAAAAGCTTTCATAAGCATAAAATTTTACTTTATATTTTTATTACAAAAATAGATTTCAAGTAAAGTACATAATCTTTCTGCAAAATGCTGTAAAAAGCTGAAAGCGAAAGCAATGACTACCATCTTGGGTTCCTTAAAAGAGAAATTCAGATACAGAATGTATGTTTTTTTAAAATACAGGAAGTAAAAAAACACTCCCCCCAACCAAAGCCAACTTGATCTTGAATACTCAGCAATGTCATGCCTTTATTTTGGATTACTGTTTCACTTGTAAAGTGCTACTGAAATGCCACCAAGCTGTAGACTTCCCTCCAAACACTGACCTAGCCAATTCCTTCTTGGTTGGAAGACAAGATAAAGGGAACAAACTGTCATGCATTAAATATAGACTAGACAACTGTAGCATTTCAGTTATGAGTGAAATGGGAAAAAAGTCCTACCAAGGAAGCAAAATACTTTTCCTGCCATATAGACATCATAGCTACAGTATAATTTAATATTTTAAAGGGTTTTATGAATTGTGTGACAAATTATCTTCTCAAGTGCAAGTAGCAACAAAATGCATTCAGCCTTTGACATGCAAGCTTTGAAACAGAAACATGCTATCAGCTCATCCATTAATCACTTGCATAATATTAGAACACAGGAACATCTAAATATATATTCTTATACTAGGTATTAGCATTTATAGTACCAATTTGTATTGTCAGATACAATATCACCAAGATTTTTGAAAGACATTATATAAAGCAACTGTTCTTTTACAGCAGTGACACACTGTTACTAGAAACTTCAAAAACTAATACAGTGGTTCAGCCAGTACATTAGATGAACCAAGTCTCATGATTTTCAGCTTTTCCAAGTAACATTTAACATTCCCCGCTTCAAACTCTTACTCCCATAGAAACAGCAGGATGCTCTCAGATCCATTTCAGAGACTACAGCCTAACACCACTCATGGCATGAAACCTTCTGAAATACATTTAAAGTGTACAAACAGGAAAAAATAAGGGATTTCCATGAGCACTTCCATAGCTTGCATAAAGACATCAATTACTGTAGCTTGTCTTCCAAATTAATGACTCATTGCAATGGATTATTCATGCAAATTGGTCAGCTGAACATTATACTTTGACTCTAGGGAAAAGTACAGCATATCTTAATTAACTATGTTGTGTACAAGCTTAAAACAGTCAAAAATACATTAGTGTAGTCAACCAGGTAAAATATGAGAATGTGAGTTTAGCAGCAATTTCAGGGTAAAAGATCTTCATCTAGATTTGAGGTAAACTAGCCTTATATAGAAAAAGCATGCTGCCTCAAGTAATCTAAAGTAGTTCTATTACTGTTTAAGGAATAGGTTTTTGGGTTTTTTTTGAAAAAATGATTTCGATGATGATCTACTCCATATTAGCATAAAAAAACAAATTTCATGTTAGCATGCTGCCTTTTCCTACATCCACACATTTGTAAGACTTCAATGATGGACAAAATCCCTCGTTTCAAAGGCGGTATCAAGTATTTTCACAGCCTTGACTGAAATCCCGCTTAACATTGATTCCCGCCCCCCCCCCCGCCCTAGGAGTATATAGAAATCTAATGATCTCCTGTAGTGTTTTGGATGTATGTAGCAAATCAGACACACACATGACACAGTGCACCCCTTTTGTAAGGCACTACAAAACATCTCTGCAACTCGCACACTATCCAGCATTTACAGCTGTGTCATTCAGACAAAGTGTTATTCATCCATTGCACAGAAAGATTTACAGAGCACCCTCCCTCCAAGATCTGTAGTACCATTTATCCTTAAAGTACCTAGTATGAATGATCTGATATCTCTAAGAAATCTATACCAAGCAGCTCTGGGACAGTAAAAATCATCATGCCTGAAGAATATTATGCCACACAGTTACTATATGCAACACATTAAAGCTGTGAAAAGTATTATGAGATTCAAATTGACTTTTTCCTTTTAACAAACCAGATGCCTCACAATCACCATCATTTTCCTTTTATGCTGGAGAAATGCAAGTTAAGTAGATTAAATAACCTGTCCCAAAAGATAGAGGGGGAGCTTTTTTCCTTTCTTAAAAGAAGTTTTCCATTAGGGCTACTTCTTTTATTATTATTTTCCAGAAAAAGAGGCCAATCTAATCCTCTCCTAGATGCCAATATAATCCATGAATGTAAAAAGCTATTTTGTTCTTCTTTTAGTACCTCAGTTACATTTTTGAGGAGTTCAAGCCCTATAGCTCTTAAGGAATTAAGTAAAAACTCAAAGACTGCATAGTGACATAAAGTTTATTCCAAGTCATCTTAAATAAATTAGAAAAATATTTAAGAAGAGATGTTAAATATCAGTTCAAGTAGCCTTTGCCACTCCCTAAATGAAAAGTAGTGGTAACATTTGCTATTGTAGATATACCTCTTCCATATTGTCTACCAATAGATTCACCTAGCTCTTTGTAAGAATTCCTACATGCAGATTTGGCCCTGTGTTGCCGGCTCCTTCTTCCAACTAACACCAGCCATGCCAGAGTTCTCGTGGAGAAATGTGCTTCCAGAACCCCTAAAACTCATTTGCACTGTAAATGAAAGCTCTGCCTCTTGAAACTAATTGGTATTTTGCTTTCACTTGGTAGATGAAGACCTGACATCAGTTATTTCAAGCTAACAAGCTGTCTACATTTTGATACGTTAAGTAGGTTTTCCTTACTCTTATATAAAAGCTTAGCTGATGGCCTTTTTTTCCCCCCTTCATAGAATCCATCCTCACAAAATACATCTACTTCCTAGTTAATTTTTAACTTATTAATTTCTTTTTTCCACTTGCATGCAAATTTGCTATCAGTTCAGCTATTCCATACATCTCTTAAGACATTCCCGCTCACTTCTTTTTCTTAATATCACCTCATAGGTCCTGTATTTGGTTTTCCCTATTATTTCAACATATGCATTGCAGGAAGAGCAGATGGAAACTTGTAGCTACAGATAATGCTAAGGTGTAGCTTCTGTGCAAGTGGAGACTCCAAAAAGCTCTCAAATCCTCATGTTTGTGCTACCATGATATTTGCAGTGCCTCGGATGCTTCCCTAGGGGAAGCAACAAGCATGGGTAGGGTATGAAGTGACTACACAGATGACAGGGAATTCAGAAGCTGTGCTCAGACAAGCATGGCACACGCCTTGGGAACCTGTCCTGACATGGAAGAACAGCAGCACCTACAGCTATGAACCACCACACACACTGTTCCAGACTGTTTAGGTTTGTCAGATATTGTTCATCTAAGAACATTCCTTCCTTAATCCCCAATAGAAATGTATATAGAGCTCTTCATGCAGCTGAGCTGGAGTGTTAAATAAGGGGCAGGGGAAGAGAAGCCATTCATTAGCATGCACTTCTCTCTGGCTTATAAAGCAGCTATTTTTTCCCTTAATGCACCGCTTTGCTAAGTAGTCTACTTCAGCATTAGGAAGGTAGTGGGGGAAGACAATAAAGCCACTCATGCTTACTCCAAAAAGTAACTCAAAAAAAACCCCAAATCCTGTAGACGGAGGGCCCAGCCAACACAGGAATGACATAGGACAGAGCCAAAACATCCTTGACATACTTCAACTACCTATTGACAGTAGATGATCTCTATCCTATGATACCTATATATACACACATCCTTCACAACATCACTGCAGTGCAGAAAAGCAACCTAACCAAAACCTGAACCTTAATATCACATTAAAAGGATTTGAACTGTCTCTTGTTTTTGTAACCATCCCTTAACAAGGTCACTGAATGTTTTCCTTGCTTCATTCTTTACTAAGGCCAACCCTCTGGAAGCCCAACCATGGAGGTAAGAAAGGAAATCTAGAGAAAGGAACATTTGCCCTTGGCTCAGGTTAGAGATCACATATATGAACCCAACACCCATAAATCCATAGGCCCTGACAGGATGCACCCAAGAGTGCTGCAGGCCAGGCAGCCTAACATCTATCCCCAGAAAAGTGAGGAACAGTTCATCCTGGATGTAAATCCCAGTGCACATAAAGGACAAGATGAACAGGAATAGTTGGCATGGATTCACTGAGGGGAAGTGCTGAACCAATCTGATAGCTTTCTATGATAGAAGAATTGATTGTGTAGATGAGGAAAGAGAAGTCAATGTTGTCTGCCTTGACCTCAGCAAAGCTTTAACACCATCTCCCATAGCATCCCCAGGGATGATGGGTTAGATGTATGGGCTGCAAGGTGAATTGAAAACTTGCCAGGTGGTAGAGCTTAAAGAGCTGCACAGAGATCTGTAGCTAGTGGTGTCCCCCAGGAGACAGAATTGGGCCCAATCCTGTTCAACCTAATCATCAGTGACCTGGATAAAGGGACAGAGCTCAGCAACTTAGGTTAAGAGACAGAGCTCAGTATCAATCAGTTTGCTGACAACACAAAACTGAAAAGAGCAGCTGATACACCAGAGGGACCTGGACAGGCTGGAGGGATGGGCACAGGAACCTCATGAGGTTCACAAAAAGTTGTAGGGTCTTGCACCAGGGTAGGAATAACCCCAGCACCAGCAGAGGCTGAGGATTACCTTCTGGAGAGCAGCTCTGCATGGAAGGACCCAGGAGTCCAGGCAGAAGAGAAATCACCCATGAGCCAGCCACATGCCCTGGTAGCCCCAAGAGTCAATGGGCTCCTGGGCTACATTAGGAGAAAAGTTGCCAGCAAATCAAGAGAGGGGATTCCATCCCTCTACTCAGATCTAGCAAGGCCACATCTAGAAGACTGTGTTCAATTCTGAGCTTCCCAGTACAAAAGGGACATGGAGCTACTGGAGAGGGTCCAGGGATTACAGCATCTCTTTATGAGGACAGGCTGAGAGAGCTGGGCCTGTTTAGCCTAGGAAAGAGAAGGCGGAGAGCTCAGATATCAGCTTTGACAAGTGGTAACAGAATCTTTATTTTAGAAACATGAAGACATTTTTGTTTTTCTCTTTTTAAACACCTGCTGTCTGGAAATTATTGTGAATAAGGAAATCTACTTTAAGGAGTTTTTTGCTCACCATATGTAAGCACACATGCTTTTAGAAATAAAATAGAACTGTAACCATTTTAACACATTCAGCTCAATAAGAGTAGTTTATTTCTCTTTATTACTTAGTAGGAATCACTAGACATCTTTTGACTCCCACTAATTACTTTGGTTTTGGCAGACAGCAGTGTTGCCTCCTCCTGCTTTTCGAATAATCTGAAATTAACAACTCAGTAAACTGACATATTTACAGTAAAAATAACTTGGCTTCCTTCTCATCTTCCTCCTACTTTGCCAGATGAAAAGGATATCATGGATCTACACTCTTTACCTCCTTTTTCTTCAGGAGGAGACCTAGGTATCATTTGCAACAACAGGATGTATAGTTGAAGATGTGATATTAGTCAGTTGCTCAGATGGCCTTAACTTTTGATGGTTTTTAAATTGTTTAGAAACTAGAGCAAATATTATATAAAAAAGATATCTGATAAAAAGAGTTGCTTGAGTTGCTTCAGTGATCTCAAATTGTTATGTGAAGTACACAGCCATGAAATGCTCCAATAACTGCTTTAGCTTATGTGTATAAGTATTCTAATTGGTACAGTAAAACTGTCTTTGTGAGGAGATGCACCGTAAATCTTTAAACCTATTATAACTACTACTTATATAACTGATGTAAACTGGAAAAGCTGGTCCAGAGAGTATGGCCTTAGACTTGCGAACAGGAGTTACTGGAAAAATGTGATTTTGCTACACTGCAAAGGCAGGAGGTAGTCTCCAGCAGATAAGTGACAGTGAGGCAACCAGACAGGCTGTCTCCACTGCTCCTAGCATTACCTTGACATATCAAGGTCAGTTAAAAAAGCGTCAAAAGTATAAGGCCAAGTCCTATGATTTACTCCACAAAATCCACAGGAGAATCAAGAGATGGAACTGAATCACTTCTGCAAAGGAGGAGGTCCAAAATGGAGTTAAGGAGCAAGTTTGAGCAAATTATATTAGTGGAAAGGTAATTTGTGTTTACTTTACTAGGCAAACCTCATGGGAGAAAACAAGTCTTGAAGATGTTGAACGTAGGAAGAAATTAAGAACTCAAATATCGAAATTCCCCAAACCCTCTACAAGGACTGAAAAAAAAGAGGTAGAATAACAGACATTTTTCCAGGACTTGGAAAGACCATTCCTAGCCAAGTATTTATGTTTGTATATTTAAAAAGATACCCCTGGACTTGTGGTTTCAGTCCTGACAGACATCAGGATCTTTCTAGGAGCAGCCAATTTCTGCACTTTCTAGTGCAGTCAAGGTCACAGTGACTTGAGATTTCTCAGACATACACAATAGATTAGAAACATTTTGCACTAATAAACAATTCCTTGTTTAGATGCAACGGTAACACTGTAGCAACTGCACAGCTGAAATACACAAAGGCAAAGACACCTCCTGACCAATAATTCAGCTATTTAGCTAAAGCCAAATGCAACTAGCATTTAGCTTTCCCCTTCTTACAGTAATATTATTTGTCATTATTTCTTTATGAAAAAAAAGTCTTAAGACCTGAAAAATGTTTCTTAGGGGTTACTGTAATTTTTAAGCACTTGGCTAAGACATAAATCCTTTAACACAAAAGGTCAACTCTTATTAACCTAAAAGCCAGCCACATCTAACTCATTAGCTTATATCAATACAGTTTTTCTTTTCCTGTTCCACAGCTACAGTTGCTTTAAAATAATGTTAAAATACCAAAATTTAAGTGGACAACTCAGCTTTCATCACATGAGCCACAGTATGCAGTTTTCACCATCAATAGCTTTGAAGTATATTAAATGAAACAGGATCTGAACTTACATTATCACATATTTTAAGGCCACCAAATTAGATATTGGAAGTTTTCAACTTCAGAACAGACAAAAGAGAACATTGCTATAAAGGAAAAGACGACAGGTCTTTTCTTGAAGAACCAGCCAAGTCAAAAGCTCTATTTGGGTGGAGGAAAAGCATGAATGTGCCTATATGTGTCCAAGTGCCTAATACAGAGAATAAGGCAATCTAGTTAGCTTGAGTTTCAGCAAAAATGCACCAGATATCTTGGTATCTACATGCATACAATATGCAATCAACTTTAAAACAGAATTTGGGGGAGGGAAAGTAAAGAAAGATCCCATCAGTATTTCAGTGAGGACCAAAAATTCCAGACTTCTCATTTAGAGGCAGCAACTTGTGCTCTCACAGGATGGAGATGCTAAACATTTGCATCAATATCCATATTAAATTATCTAAGGAATAAAAGAAATAACATAGTCCTCATGTGATTGACAGTTTGTTTACACATCTGCCTTTTGCATTGGTTTGAATGTTATATACCAAGTGTAAACAAAAAAAGACCAAATCCTAAGCCTTATTACATAGCCATAGGATTTTTTTCCTGTCTTGAAGTTACTAGTCTCATTATCTCCTGCACATGACTGCACATTATTTCTGTTAGGCAAACAAAGTTCTATTCATGAATAGAAATCCATTTAGAACTATTAAATTACACTGTGTGAATGATAACCAAGAACAAAATAGAACAATCTATATTCTTCATTTTCAATTGCACTAATAGATATTACCAGAACTGAAAATGACTATAGACTCTATTCTGCAGGGGAATGGGAACAAATGCCACAAACACTCATCTTGTTCTCAGACACTGTGCAATTCTGTAGCCAAGCACTACATCTGTCTCAAGGTAAAAGCACTGAGAGGCAAAGTTGTTTTATAGCCGAGCGAGCCACAGAAGAGCTTTGCCCACGTGTGCACATACACTTACCATATGAGATTTCTCCATTTCAACAAAACTGGATTATTTTGCTCCAGTTACATAAGTAGGCCTTCTCCTCTGCAGATATTAAGCCAACAGAAAAAAAATCAAGAACATAAATTCTATTTTACTCTTGGTAATCTTTCACATAAATAGTGCTGAAGAGCTTTCCATTCATGGACAGAATTTATGTTACAGCAAAGGTAAGATAACCCTTAAGGCTTCCTATTTTTCCTCTCAAAAGGAAAGCCTGGATCGCCTTTTTACTTTCTAACTCTGCAATACCTAACTAACTACTCATCACTTTAGATGTCCATTTATTTACTCTCCTGATTTGATTACCAAAAGTAATTAAACAAAGGAAAGATTTGGGAAATTTCAGAGAAAAAGTGATTCAAAAGATTAACTGCATCTCTGCATCTTTCCACCATACAGGTGGTAGTACAAGTACCCCCTCCGGTACAGGGGATGTTGAGATGTTGATCTCAAACATTCACACATCTTATACATATCTTAAGTAGTTAAAATTTGAAGGCTTCTTGCTTTTTTTTTTTTTGATAACTCCAAATCCCTTTTTCCCCCCCCACTCACCATCCAATAAAATTGAAACAAAACCAAGGAGAGGCAGAAAAAGCAGCAACCCTTTTAAAAGTTCCAGCCTCGCTTGCTCTCTCCCTGTTGAGCCTGGCAAGTCATGCTTTCAGCTTGCCCTCAAAACACGCAATTCATCTTTTATACTTTGCTAATTCCACACTCCCTTTTTGAGAAGAAAACAACTTGGTATTTTTAACTTCCATCTTGTGTTGTGCAAATATTTGTTAGCTACATGCCTTTCTGAAGTTTAATTACACAGCTGATACTGAAGTTGGCTTTATTTTCAAGAACCATTTAGCACCACAATTTTTCCATTTTCATATAGCAGAATGAGGAAAGCTGTGCCTTAAGTAAACCAGTCAGATTTTTCCTAATGTATAACAAAGCTGTAACCAAGACCACAGCAGTACACATCTGTTAAAGGGATATATATATATATATATATAGTAGAATATTCTAGTTTAAAAACTGGTACCACTTCAACTGGGTGAATTTCTGCAGTTTTATTTTGAAACACTGGATTCACCAGAAGAATAAAATACCACATACATGCATTGCAGTCTATAAGATAACATGTTGGTAGTCTCATCTAAGCAAGGCAGCACAGTAAAAATACTGATTAAATCCAAGCCAGTAAGATGAGATTGAAGGAATCAAAGCTAATAGATGATTTGATACAATTCACACATTATGCAAGTTATGAGTACCAGCTTAAAGCTCAGATATATGAAATGTGTGCTATATCGATCATATATTGATCTGATTGAAATAAGATGCTCGAAGAACAGCGTACAGCCAATGCTTCAGAAACCCCTTCAGTTCCACATTCATTCATCTGTTGGCATCAGAATGTCTTAATATTAGACCATAATAATACTAAAAAAGTTTTCATATTGCTATACACAAACACAGATAGAAACCCAGAACTGAGTTACACTTGATCTGTGTTGCATTTTTTTACAGACAAGGCTTTTAATCTAAACCATTATAGTAATACAGTTACTGAAATCTCTCTCTAGCAAATAACATGCTAGTTCATTTAAATTTCCTAAGAGACAAGAAAAGAAAAGTCATGTATTTCTACAGTTTTCTGAGCCCTGACAATGTTTATAACATTAACAGCAGTAAAAGAAAGGATACTGCAAGTTTAGAGGTGGAACTTCTGCTTTTGGACACCCAGGGATTACTCATAGTGACAAACTTGCCAAGAGCCGCGGGTCAAGTGGGCAGCATGGGCAACCCATGGGATACAGCGGGAGCTCCGCTGTACACAGCCATACAGGACTGCACACAACACCTTAATGCATAAAGGGCCGTGCCCTGGTACTAGGGAAGGGACAGATAATTCCTTAAAATATCTTTCAGTCTTGCTGGTTATCACTCCTGCGCAGGAGAAACGCGCCCTCCTCCCCGCTCCAGCGGGGAAAGCCCCGAGGAGAGCACTTCGGGAGCGCCGCTCCCGGCTCCGCGCCGGGGGTTTCCGAGCACTGACCGCCCGCGGCTCCCTCGCCAGGGCGAGCTGCCGGTCCAGCCGGGGCGGCTGCTTTTTAACGCCCTCTCCCTCCAAGGGCTCGTGGCGGAGACACCTCCCCCCGCCCCAGGCCACCGCCGCCTCCCCTCAGCGCTAACGGTCGGGCTCGCGCGCGGGCAACGGCTGCGCGCGACCGTTAGGGCGACGGCACGGGCGAGCTCCGCGGAGCCGAGGGAGCCGGACCCCACGAGGAAACCTTCGCCGTGAGTTCCAGCACGGAGGGCACGAACGCACTCACCGTCCACGAGCGCCGGTACAGACGCTACGGAGCTCGCTCTGCTCCGCGCTCCGCCACCACGGGGAGTGTTGGCGGCGCCGCGGCCGCCGCCTTCATATCCCCCGGCCCCGCCCCGCGCCTGGCCCCGCCCCGCGCCTGGCCCCGCCCCGCGCCTGGCCCCGCCCCTCACTCTCTCCAGCCGGCTCCTCCCCAGGGTCCCCCTCCTCTACGCCGCGTTGCATTGTGGGGAGCGTGGCGGCGCGGCTCCCGGACTACATTTCCCAGGACGCCTCGCGCGGGCGTCGCTGCCGCCGGCTAGTTCCGGACAACGCCTGCTGTGCGGTAACGGCGGCGGCCGCTTCCTTCTCCCGGCACTTCCGGCGCGGCGGCGAAGCCCACGGGGGAGCGGGGGGCTCGGCGGGCCGTGGCGCACGGTAAGAGGCTCCGTGTCCCCGGGGAGCGCCCGCCCCGGCGGCAGGGAGCGGGGGAGAGGCGCCGCGGTCGCTAGTGGCTTCTCGACGGGCCTCGCTCTCCCCCCGGGGCCGCGCTGAGCTAAGAGCCTAAACGGCCTTCGAGCACTGGGGCCTGGCCGAGGGCTCGGGCGGGGGCCGCTGGCCACGCTGCCCTGAGGCGAGGGCGGCGGGGAGCGAGAGGCTCCCGCCGCTCTGCTCGTCCACCCCTTCCCCCCGGCGCCTCCGCGGCCTGGCCGGGCCCCAGGTGACCGGGTTCCCCTTGGAGCGAGGCGTGGCGCGGCCTCGTCCTTCCCGCCGCCCGTTACCCCCCTCGCCGCCCCCTCCTCGGGGCCCTTCTGGGCCTCGGGCCCCAGCCTGGGCCGGGAGAGAGAGGCGGGTGCCCGGCCTGGGCCCGGCCCGCCCAGGCCCCGTGTGTATTTTTAGCTCGCCCTAGTGTTTGTGAGGAGCCTCCTCGGGAGACTCGGACCCGTGGGGAGGAGGCCTCTGTTTGGCTGCTTGAAAATTGTTTTGTTAGTGTCCGATTTCCCAGTGTGCTTGATAAACGAATGGAGGCAGGAATATTTGCTTTATTTCCACATCCCCCAAGGAGGGGCTGGGAACATCTTGGAAGAGAGGCTGGCATATGTTGTTGCCATTACGTCCGCTAAAAATAGCGACCTGTTTCGGTTAAAATAACTTTCATTTGGTGAAATTGAGGTGCAGTCAAGGAGGCTCTTGTTCCTCCTGAGCATGCACAAAAAAATCGATTATTATTGTTACTAGGAAGGACTAAATTATCCTCATTTTCAAGTTCAGTATGACAAGAGAGTGTGAATTAATTATGAGTGATTTTAGAATGAGGTTGTATATTTTTGTGGAATTGACCTGTTTCTCAAAGGGGACTACTTGGGTTTGTGTGACTTCTGAATTACTCACAGGAATCACTCTCACAGTAAAATAATGCATGAGCAGTCAGGCTTTGTCAGGATGAGCCCAAGAGTAAATGGCTATAGTGCATTTGGATGGGTGTTTGGGAGCTGCTTATCTCTTTAGCCACAGTATTTTAAAATCCTTTTAAAACTTCAGTGCTGTCTTCTAACAATATTCTTTTTTGCAGACTTTTCAGTGACACTGCTGGATGTACAAATAGGAAAGTAGAACTAGTTAAAGGGCCTTTTTAACTGTTTCTGGTTGTCTTTACTGTTTATTGGAACACAAATTGTCATAGCTGAGCTATGCACTGATTCCCATGAATGCTCTGAAAGCAGCTCTTAAAACTTAAATTTTGAAGTCTCTTTTGATTTTTTTTTTTTAATAAAGCTAATATATCTACTGTTTTGTTGAGGATTTTTTTTCTGTGCTTTCCTGAAATATGTTGCTAACCATTTTCAGGGGGGACACTGAAGGAGATATATATATTGATTAGGCTCGGTTCTTCAGTCCATGCCCTTCAGAAAACTCAAGCAGGCAGCCTGCTGAAAGGGAATGACAAGGAATTAGCTTCCAAATGTCTCAAGCCAGCCTTACCTTCTTAGTATTCTTAATTAGCCAAAGCCTTGCTTGTCTGGGTCTGAAAGATCAACCACTTGAGCGTTTTCTGGCAGTCTTTTTGCAAATGCATCGTGAAGCCTCGTCAATTTTTAAAGGAAGAAAAGGCTTAAATGACTTTATATACTTTATACTTTAAATGACCCATGTCATTTACTCATATCTTATATGAGTATATACTCATATACTTTAAGTTATAGAATGGTATAAGATTACAGTCTCTAAGGAAGTGTAGTGTTAGCAGGTAAGCTAGTGTCTGGAAAGGAA
>VZSG01000007.1:4185763-4206581 GCA_013398315.1 Nothoprocta pentlandii
CTTCTGTCTCCTTTAATCTGTTTTTAAATGGTACTTAATAAGGGAAACATGACAAAGCAACCAAGCTGCCTGGCAGTGTGTATGCAGTTTAAATAGTATATTCTGATTATTCTGATCCCCTACATAAGATGTATATAGCCTGGAGCCTTGGGTAGAGACAGCAGTGTTCTAACATAGGTAGGTCTACTGGTGGTAGAATTTGAATCCTGGGTTATGCCAGTTGATATGTAAGGCTTCTGTTATTAAAAAAAAATTCTCTAGAATTCTAACAGAGAAACTGAGATGACAAACACCTTTTTATGTTTATAGATATTGTACTGGTGTTCATGCTGGCCAAGAAGCAAATGCAAGTTTGGGGAAGATTACAGTAGACTATACTGATATTCTCACTAGGAGCTCTGTATTTCTGCTGCTGGATTTAGTGCTTTACCAAAAATCTGTCAATGGTATAGATTAGGGAAAGCAAACTTTCACCTTCGTCACTATTAATAGTAGTGGCAGTAGTAAAATTCATAAAGCAAGTGAACAAAATTCAGTCTCCCAGTGCTTACTGAATAACTGGAATAGCAATACTTAAGTGCTCAAACTTTGAAGGTGGAATTGTATTGACAGTGAAAATATAGTCCATGCCAACACATCTTTCTTAATAGAGCTTGATGGTTTTGATTTGAGACCAAGCAGACAGGATTGTAGCCAGACACCTTAGCATTGCTATCAAAGTAGAATCTCTAAATTATCTCTGAATTCCCTTGGATCCTTCCTGTTCATTGTCTCTGGCTGATTTCACCTGGTGCCGTGTAAAGAAGCTTGACTTTGTTATAATTCCTGGCTAACGGGCTGTGCTGGAATCTGTGGGATCACTGTAATCAAAATCAGGCTTACGTGCAGTGTGTATCCGGCAGTCAGTGTTTGCTCAGTCTGACTGTTTTCTTGTCTTCTCATACCCCATTTAACAAGTTTTATGCCAGGTGAGAAACAACTTTGTGTGTCTTTTGATGGTAATTTGCCAGGATTTGTCTGAGCTAAATTAGCACAGAGCTACGCTGTGCTGTTCTAACATCACATTTTCACAGTTTTGTTCCCTCCTCTTGAAAGCGTGAAACTTCAGTTAAGTAGCTAGTGAAACTTGTATAAACTTATCTCAATTAAAAGGAGGTTTTGAGTTTCTAGTGAACTAGAGTCAAGCTTTCAGAAGACAGTGATGCCCTAGGTCTTGATATGTGACAAGTCTTGATCACAGACAAAAAAAAAGGGGGGGCATGATAATTTTAATTTAAACTTTGGCTGTAGGCAGCCCCCCACCAAGGCACATTGAATTTCTAATCATTTATCTAAGCAATAGAGGTGATTTCGCTGTCCATATCAATTCAGTCCATAATCAGGGTTATATTTTAGTGGACCTGTGAGAAACTGTCTTTCTGTAATACAAACAAATGCATGTTTTGTTTTGTTTGTTGTTTTTTTTAAAAAACTACCACTTCTGCTATTTTTTATTATTAAAGACACACCTAAATTGTATATGTAAGATGTAAAGAAGTCACTGCATGTGCATGTAAGATGTATAGTGTGGCAATATTAACAGACAAATACACTAGGTAGTTGTATGTCATGCAATTATCTTCTGGAAAATGGAAGGGTTTATAGAATAACAGGCAACAAGGGCTAATGATACCTTGACTATATTTGTCTTCATGGGCTGGCAACAAAAGGATTGATGTTTCTTACTTACATTTTTATGTACGTGTCTTTAAAACTACCTCTTTGTTCACAACATGTATATCTTCTATATTAATACAAATCCCAATTCTGCTTTTGTTCTTTTTTTGTGTGTGTTGATTTCTGGTAAAAAGATGATAGGTCGTGTATATTTTTTTCTATATGGCAGATTAAACTGTACTATAGATTAATAACCCTTTATGGCATTATTTCTTGGTACTGAGCTTGCAGAAACACAGAATTAACCAGTAAAACAAACAGTTCTGTGCTTCCCCCTACCCCGATGTGTCCGAGTTACTTAGTACAGGGAATATGCACCTGTAATAAATAGGACGACTGGTGCTTGCTGTACCAGCAGTTGTGAATGAAAACTTGTTTAGACTAGAATTTATCTTCTAGTGTATGAGAGTTTGCATAATTTAATAACTTTGGAAGAATTTTGGTACATACACTGCAAAGTGTGATGATATGAATATGTACTTGTAACTGTCCTGGGCCAAAGGAGCTTCTTTTTCAATGTAAATGGTTTTATGCAGAAAACTCTTAGCTGCTGCAAAGCATAAGGATGAATACAGCAAGAAGAAGCTTTTGGTCTTAACTATTCAAACTCCTGAGAAGTGATACTGATTACAGTTATACCTTGTGATATTTCTTAAATTCCCTTTGAATTGGCTTTACACTAAAATGCTGAGACAAGACAGCATACTTTTACAGAGACTTCTTATGGGCCACAGGGTGACCTTTTTTCCACATTGCTTCTGGGACTGACCAGTGATCATTCCATGTTAGAAAGGATGAGCTGGACTGGATGGAGAACTTCCAAAAATTAGATTCAGTTACTGGAGCAGTTTTTATTGCATTAATGTCTATTGACACACCCTCAATGGAAACAAGACTTCTGCTAGTATGAAAACAAAGATGTAGTATTCAGAACTCAAACACATAGGAAGCAGGCACTGAGAGGTATGTTTGGTAATATTTCTTAGTGTGCTTTACAGCAGAATTATAGCTTGCTACAAATACTCTATATTTTGGAATAGATATCTAGTTTTAGTGCCAACTCTGTCTTAACACACGTACTGATATTTTGGGTTTGCATCATTTAATGCTATTAAAAAAAAGCTTTTCATGTATGAGAGTTGACAGGAATCTTACATGGTTGCTTACTTGTCGTGGCAAGATTTATGTATTTCATATTAAATAAAATCACTACTTTTGGGGCAAATGAATTATGCAAAAACTTAAGTCAAAGCTTTTCGGCTTTGTACCTTCCTAAGATATGTGATGGCTTAATAATTTTGAACTAGGATTTTGAAATTTAATCAAGTAGAAACATATTCTCTTAAACTCCACCTGTAAAATAATTCCTACTTTCTGGGCAGTCATAAACTTAAAGTTGTTTTGGTTGTTTTATTTTCTAGAAAACTTCAGTCATAAGCATTCTTTTTTTAATTATTTTTTTCTCCCCTCCCCTCATGCATCCTAAGGACAGGATACTTTTTAGGTTCTTTATTCTTGCACAACGAAGAAAAAGAAGAAACGCGTCAGTGAATGAGGAGTTTTATGCTTCTATAGCATTTTTCCTGAGAAGTGGGGCTTTGAATAAGGATGACAATGGAAGAGATGAAGAATGAAGCAGAGACCACTTCTATGGTTTCCATGCCACTTTATGCAGTTATGTACCCTGTCTTCAATGAGGTAAGCTGTGTGGTTTTGCTTTAGAATGCAATAAACCCATTTAATTGCGAAATTTGATCACAAAAGTGGGTTGCTCATCTTGATATGGCAAGCTGTCTGCCATGCCTCTAACGCTGTCTTCTTTCTATGGACTTTTTTTAATCCTTTCCATTAAGGCAACACTAAAGGGTTGTTAGTTATCTTGGCCTTGATCTTTCTTCCGTAAGTTTTGCACTAGATGTGATTTTCACCAAAAAATTTGATAGACAGTGCTATGCACAACATAGAAGTTAAAGTTTACCAACTATCCTGGTAAAATTATACGTATTTCAGAATGTGCCCTTCCTTTACAGATTATTGTTTTAGTGTTTCCTTTTTTTATTGTAAGTTTTGGGCATTTTCTGCATATATTTCAACTCTAATAATGGGTGATGCACTATAATTTTGGTAATTTCTGCATTTAATGACCAGTAACGTACAGTTACCTGTGGACAGCATAGTATCTTTGTTGTTAGTGGCTTTAATTTCATAAGATTCTCTGTCCACAAACTCTAGGGATAGTCAGGATGTTTTGAAGACTTCTTTGGAACTGCAGTTGCAGGCTGGACAGAATCAAAACATGTCCAGTGATGTGTTTGGCCTTTTTGTTATGCTTTTTTTTTTAATAGTGGAAGTTACTTTTTTTCCTCTGCTTTTGGGAGTCATCTACTTAACTGTCCTTCACATCAGACCATTCATTCAGTTTTTTGTCTGTTCCCCTTTCCATTCTGCTCTCTGAGGTAAGACCTGACTACTTTTGTTCTGATAACATTGGAATTGCTAATCATTCTGCTTTCATTGCAGCTAGAAAGAGTAAATCTATCTGCAGCTCAGACACTGAGAGCAGCTTTTATTAAGGTGAGCAGCAGCTTGTATTGAGGAATGATTATCTGGAGTGTAAACTCTCTGTAATAAAGCTTGAAATAACTCTCAGCTCTCTCATTGCTTTGTCTTTTTTTTTTTTTTTTTTTTTTTTGTTTTAAGATGGCCTTATTTTTAATCCATAATCTTAAATTCATATGTGTGTCTATATAAAAATAAGCGATTGGTAATATCCACCAGTAAGTTAGGGAGGTGTGGCGGTGCATGTCATGAATAGGAATCTGAAAGCCATGGCTAAAAAGAGGTAAAGGTAACAAAATTGTAGTCTATACCATGACCAGGATACTTAGAGTAGGTGTTTATGGGGAAATAGGAATGTAGCAAAATTTTAAAATTATTTTTAAAAATGAATATATATGGAATTTTGTTATTTGGCTGAGAGGAGGTTCAGTGTTTTGTATATTTGCTCCTAGCTCTAAATTGAAGAAAAAAACAAAAAAGATGGTTTTTCCTTTTAGAGTTCTTATTTTGCGTATTTTAAATCTTTGCAAATAGTTCTTTTTCCTAGTGCTTTTCTTAAAGGTAATGGTGATTTCTTTTTTTCTTTAGACAAAGAATAATTGTAATATACCTTATTAGTTTGTGAGCTGTGTAAATAATACTTCCCTGTCTCTGCATTTAAATCTGACTGTATGTAGACAGTCCTGATTCTCAACTAGAGCTCTTAGATGTTAAAAAACTGTTTTAAAAAATGGTGCTAAAGTGCTAAACAAAATGCAAGTAATGAAAAAGGTGTGATGCTAAAAAAAAAAAAAAAAGGTAGTTCTAAACTTCTCTTTCTTGTTTAATACAGTACAGTCTTTTTGATAGCAACACAGTGTAAATACCTCCAATGTCAATTCACCCGAAATTTGTTTATAGGAGTAAACCAGAATGTATAGTGTTTTAATATGGAATATTTCTCATTGCAGTTGAAATGAATAGAAGAGCGTATTAGGAAAGTTGCTTATGGAAAGCCCCTGATATTATCTAAGAAAAATGGATGTTGTAGCAGAGGAATGATGTGCAATGTAATCTGCTTGCTTAAGCCCATTAGACTCTTAAAGTTTCTAGCAAACCCCTGCTGTGTGTGAAGGGTGTTGCATAAAAGTCTGTCTTTATGCTTGCAGTATTCATGTCTTGCATGTCTAAATAAAAACCTTTGCAATGCAGGCTGAAAAAGAAAATCCAGGTCTCACACAGGACATCATTATGAAAATTCTGGAGAAGAAGAGTGTGGATGTGAACTTCACAGAGTCTCTTCTGCGTATGGCAGCTGATGATGTAGAAGGTAAAATCTCATCCCTGATGTTGAATATTAGTATCATTAGTTATGCTGTTACCAAGGAATGTGAGTTTCTCTGTACCTGTTTACAAAAGTTGTTTTTTGTAATAGATTTCCTGTCATTCAGCATAGTAGAGCAGTCGTGCTGTCTGAATACTGGGTTAATAAGAGAAAGAGGGAGAGAATGAATGTGTAGAGTTTATGCTTATTTCGGGAATTGCATGGTTTGCCTTTGCAATTTAGACAACTAGGGAAAAAGCAAATATGGAGGAAGAGAATAAAACTTGCCTTTCGTTTCCATGCTTCAAATTAACAGTAGCTATATGAACAAAAAGGAGCTGTGAAGTATTTTTAGACCACACTTAGTGTAGTATTTTCAGCATCTCACACTGATAAAACAAAATGGGCTTCTTTCCTGTCATATTTCCATTTGGAAGGGTATTTATGCTATATTTCTGTTGATGCAAAGTGTATGCATTACCGTTTTGTGGGTGTGACTATTATGGGCTGTTTCCACCTTGAAATGTGACGTGGGGATACTGCTGCATTGTGTGAAGTAGCAGTTTTAGCTGTCACGAGAAACTAATGGAATATTTGAATGTTCTTCTTGTTAGAATATATGATTGAAAGACCAGAACCAGAATTCCAAGACCTGAATGAAAAGGCACGAGCACTTAAACAGATTCTTAGTAAGATTCCTGATGAGATAAATGACAGAGTGAGGTTTCTTCAGACAATCAAGTAAGTGCTATATAATGTATTTATTTGCAGATCAGATTCCAAACACTTTGTCCTTCAACATGACAAAAAACAATTTTGTGCTGGTACTTGCCAAGGTAATTGCTTCCTGGGGAGCATGGCTAGGCCAAGTCAGGATTATTAAGAAAAAATTTAGATTTTTTTCATTAATTTTTCTTGGGCTTAACTTCTGTTGCCAGATGACACTTCCGTTCCAGCAGTCATGAAAGGCTGAATTAAATTCGTTTTTTGCTCATGTAAGAAATAGTTTGCGGTGATCTTAATATATGGTTGCATAGCACGTAAGCTTCTGAATCTAATTATACTATACCACTTTCACTGCTACAGATTTAATTAAAATGGCTGCCTAAGCTTACAATGTTACTAGTGTGATACTTTCCTTGAAGTCCTAGAATATCACTCTACCCCTGGGTGCAATTCTCTAGTTCATGACTCTGAAATATAAAATAGTAAATATGCGTAGGAACAATTTTGTTGACGTCTTAGGAAAAATTCTGTGGATTAAAGATTGAACCTTTAAAGTGACAGCAACTTAATTGCAATACTGAAATTCTATTAAACTTCTGCAACTTGTTTTAAAGATATGACAACTACATGAACATGAAGCTATAGAGCTACTCTAGGAGAATGTAACGGAATTTGTTTAATGGATATTGAGTATATAATTTCCTTTACTTTCATGTTTATATTCATTTGCTGTCTTTCATATTGTAACATGGATGTGCGCATAGAGCTGCTTATGTACTGTTAGGGTGGCAGGACTCAAAAGGACTTCTTCAAGAAGAGAGTTAGGCAGTATTATGCAACATTTTTATATAATGTAAGACTTTTATAATTTTGCCTCTTATCCATATCCAATAAAGAGCTTCCTAGAAGTCACTTTGCCTCTTCTCCTGTCCTTCCCCCAAAAACATAGTGCCCCTCCTAGCATTTGAGACTAGGGAGTCCTTTTTCCTCGGAGTACAGGCAAAGAGCAAGCAAGCTAATAGGATGTGGAGTGTCGTTGACACTGGGAAACCTTGTCAGCAGTTGGATTCCTCTCCGAATGGGCTTTATTCTTTTGTCACTTGCACACACAGATTCCTTTTGCTGTGGATCAGATGAACAGATTGTGCAGCGAGTCTGACAGCAGAGTGTGGGAGGGGTTCTGCCTCCTGCAGAGGGTTCTTGAGGACAGACTCATTCATTTAGTGAAAGTTCTTGGTAAACCAGTTAGTTTACCTGACCCATTTTTGCTCCTGTCCCATTTTAATCTTTTGTCTACCCTCACAACCCTTGCTTGCAAGTTCTTTTGTAATCCAAAGGGCATTCTGTCTTTGGAGTTGGTGGCTTCAGCAAGGAGTTGGAAGTATTTAATTTCCCTTCTTAAGATAATAAAGTCAGTAGAGATTTTTTGTATCTTAAGATTGCAGAGAACACTTGGAGAATGACAAATATTAAATATGAAACAAAGTTGTATTCATGTGGAGTCTTGGTTTATTGGAAAACCCACAATTAATTTCACATTCACTGTACTGTATTGATGTGTTTTTAAAATGACATTGATCTCAGAAGAAAAAAATTACTTGGTAACTGTAGTAGAAAAATACTTTGCATCTCTGTACACTCTGCCTAGTGAGTAGTAAATTATCTTGAGTTCTCTGAAATACAAAAAGTTATCAAAATAATACATTTATCAAAGGTAATGCATCATACCCCCACAAAGCTACAATTCTGACTCTCCTGATGTTATTGACACCTCCTGATGATATTTAGCCAAGGAATGAAGAATTTTAATCCAAATTATTGGTAACTACTTCTCAACACAGCAGCAGGGAATGCTATATCTTATTAAGGGTGGGCCCTTCTGATCAGTTTGAATTGCACAGGATACAATCTCCACTCTTTGAGGAGGGACAGGAGATCTCTTTACTGTCACTGTCTCCACAAAGACGTTTTTTGTTCTATTGCTTCTGTGATGCTAATCACAAAACACTTCACCATAGAGAATGACTCTTACTGTGGAAAAAAGAATCAACACTGTGTTTAGGTCTGAATGCTTAAACAGTTGTAGAAGATACTAGCAACTCTGCTCCTGTTTGAATGTAGCCAGATCCATGCGTAAAAAAGTAAAAAGAGTAGAGAATTTTTGAAAAGAGCCCTGTGCTCCTAGACAGAAATGAACTTGTTGATACCTAGTGGATTACTTGTAACTTGACAGGCTCTTTGCTTAAAGTCTCTCACATCCTTTCTGACATTCATTCTGTAAAGTAGAGACTGTTTTAAGAAATAGAGTTTGTCTGCTGTAGAGCAGTTTGTCTGCTGTAAGGGCATTATATTCTAGCCTTTAATTAGCATAATTTATGGATATTTTATGGATATTTATTTAAGGATATCACAACTATCTTTTTATTGCCGAATAGGGACATCGCAAGTGCAATAAAGGAACTTCTTGACACAGTAAATAATGTCTTCAAGAAATATCAATACCAGAACCGGAGGGTATGTGAAATAATTTCTTTATATGGCTCTTTTAATAGTATAAGAAGCATATCCTTATGGTCAAAGGATGAATAGGAGAGCTTAACTAATGGATGATAAAATGGGAATGTGTAGCCCGGAAAACTTCACTTAAACATACTGCTTTAGCAAGAAAATTGTATTATTAAAAGTATCAGTTTAGTGGGAACAGGATAATTTCTCTGTATGTCTTCTAAAATATTTAAATTCCCGAATGTGCATATTTTAACCTATTTTCCTCTTTCTGTTTTTAACTAAATATGTTCTCACTGTGGCATATGGTTGCTTGAAGATTCTACTTCTGATATTGTTTTGTTTGTTTGTTTTCTTAGGCACTTGAGCACCAAAAGAAAGAGTTTGTAAAATACTCCAAAAGTTTCAGTGATACCCTGAAAACCTATTTTAAAGATGGAAAGTGAGTATGCTTATCACAAACTGTGGTTAATGAGGAAGAAAAAAATCTTGTATTTGACTTACTGGCATGAGAAGAAAAGTCAGATAAGATTTTGGTCACAAACACCTTCCTCAGGGCTGGTGTAATGTTGCTTTTTCCCACCTAGGTTCAGAATATTGTGGCTGCTTTAAAATAGTTTAAAATAGTATTCCTTTTTCCTCCTCCGAGTTGTGGGGAGGGACTGGTAAGACTGTACAACACCCACATGCAACATTAGCTTTGAATTCTTACACGTGTGGTTAAGCTCTGTCATCTTCTGTGGTGTTTTGTGTATGTATATACAAGCAAAATTTGTGAATACTTTATATGAAAAAATAACTTCCTTATTTCCAAATATCATTTGCAAAACACTTTATGCAGCATTTTAAGGTGACTTACATTTTTATCTTCCTTTCTTCATAGCTTGGTATGTTGTAACACATGAAATGACTCAGCACATTTTTTTTTTCTTTTTCTTCTTATTCTCACTAGTGGTTTAGTCAATTAAGCAAGGCTTTTTTTCCAGACCTTGGGTTTTGAAGTTGTTATTCTTGTATTTCATTGTAGCAGGGGTTTGCGATGCTGAGCTTATACCTCTCAGGTTTTTACAGTACCAAAATGAGTTCTACATGGTGCTGTTTTACAGATGAGAACTGACTTGCATTGCTGGTCTTGCTGAACTCAGCAAAGGCATAAAACATCCAGCTGATAGTGTGTTCCTAAAGGAAGGGAGTCCTGGGAACCCAGCTGTGAATACCACCTTGCCCCTCAAAGGACACATGTAGGGGCATATATCCCAAGCATAGTCAGAGACCAGCTTTAAGCCTTGTGGCAAGTCAGTGCTGTGCCATGTGTTGGGCATAAGCTTTTAAATGCCTTTCATAGGTGGGATTGCTTGCAAGATATGTAATAAGACTTGAATTCCTTATTCTTTGGGAATAAGAAATAATTTAATCGGGTAAGAGCTGCATGCCCTGTAAGTTGGTGTGGCCCCACTGAAAGGTGGTAACACTTAACAAGATACAGTCATACTTAGAGATACGATTGCTTAGTTAAAGATGTAGTGACCTCACCGTTCTTATCTTTATCTGAGGAAACAAAATGGAATATTGATTCTGCATGTGTGCTTGTTCAGTATTTGTTAAGGAAAGAGCTTCTTGAAGTGATCAGAGTGCTGTGTTCAGCTCCAGGGACAAAAAAAAAAAAAAGACATTTAATGACCATCTGTTCAATGCTTTTTACTTGGAATCTCAAAACTAAATGATTGAGAGTCAAAACTTAAAGAAGTTCCTGCCAATAAATGATGAGGATAGGTAGGTCTAGAATTTTTTTTACAGCTGTAAACTTAAGGTAGATGAGAATATCATAAAACATACCCAGATGTTTCTCTTGCAAAACCTAGATGCTAATACATTTAATTACCAAGATTTAATGCTATGTCTTATTCAATGAGATGACACAATTATGGACTTGTCTAAAATATTATCTTTTTTTTTTTTCCTAACAGGGCAATAAATGTGTTCATAAGTGCCAACCGACTAATTCATCAAACCAACTTGATACTCCAGACCTTCAAAACTGTGGCCTGAAAACTGTATATGTTGAGTTGTACTTTTCAATGGTGGATAGGGTACCTTTATATGTAAATTTTAAAGTTTTGACTGTATAAATTATCAGCCCCTCTTGAAGGGACCTAATGCAGGATTTTGAATGGGATTATTGCCATCTTACACCATATTTTTGTAAAACATTGTAGCTTAATCATAATCTCACAATGAAGACTTTGCATCACTTTTTGCTATTATCATTCTTTTCAGAATTATAAGCCAAAAGAATTTACGCCTTAATGTGTCATTATGTAACATTCCTTATAAGAATTGTAAATATTTGGTGTTCTGTTTCTGACATTTTAACTTGAAAGCGAAAAGCTGCAAGATTATGTATTTAACAATATTGGTGGCAAATATTCAATAAATAGTTTACATCTGTTAGATTGTCCTTTTGTATGTGAACAGAAATGCATAACATCTTTCCATAATTGCAGAACATTGATTAAATGGAAAAAATCAGATTACTTGGGTTTTTAAGGCCACTGGCCGTTTAGATCTGTATAAAAGTGAGGACTTTTTCTTTTAAAGCTGACATTTTTAACTGTCATCCAATATTAGATGAGAATCCCAGAAAAAAATATCTATTATAATATCACTGGCAAAAATATAAAGGATACCAGAAATTAGGTGGGATGTTTTTTGGTGGAAATTAACCCCACTATATTTATTTATTTGGTGGTGGATTAGCAGGCTTTATTTCTAGTATATTCCAGGATTTTGAGTACAAAATGACTTCTTAAATATATGCATCTGAGTGTGCAGCAGATGGTCAAACTTAATGTTTTAAGACAACTGTTTTTTATCTTGGCACCCCTTTAGGTGGTGGGGGAACTTCTAGGTGATGAAACCAGTGATGTTTCTGCTGTGCATCCGTAGAGCTTCTTGTTTTTATTTATTCAAGCTACACGAGACCTAGATTGTGAAATTTCGTTGTTAATCAAATGATGAAGAACTGCTGGACAAAGACTCAAATCTTGTTGCTCTGATTGCGTGGCAATATCCCACATGCTCTATTTGGTGTCTTGCGTGCCCCTTCAAAACAGAAGTTGAGTGTATTTTGAAATACTGAGAATATTTGTTAAATTGATTTCTAAAAGTCTTACTTAGTCTTGGCATTGAAATAGCTACTGCTAAATTTAGGGAAGAATCTGAAGCAGTTTATAGCCCTGTGGAAGCTGTCTGTGGGAAGATTCCCTTCAGGCTGGAGGAGCCCATTTGCCACACGACTGTTCTTTGGTTAGGTTTAATGCTGGTGAAAAGGTATGGCCAGAATTTCTTTGCATGCCATGGCCTTGTGCACTCCAGCTCGTCTGGGTAAGGCCCCTTACTTGAAGCACAGCAGCTGGGTCTTAAACTTTGGTTATCTGCTTGAATAGCCTAAATGGAATAAGTGCAGAAGTGGAAAAATGATACCTGCACCCCTCTAAAATACTCTGGATCTTTTATTGTATCTCTGTACGTAGTAAAATTTCCTTGATAAATGTACCAGCAGTACTGAAATGTAACAAAGATGTGAAGGAGGGTTTGGGGTGCGAATGACTTCGGGGGAACATAAGTTGTGAGTTTGATGCTTACCTAAAACTGTGAACAGGAGAGAGTCCTGAAAGCTTTGTTATTCTGGTTGTTTTCTGTTGTGGCAGGGGGGATTTGGCAGTGGTATTTGCCTGCAAATTGAGCTTAGTCGTGTTGCAAAGGTTACGTTCATAATACTGAAAACTGTGTGGTAGCTATTGAAGCTTGACCTGCTGAGCTGCTGTTTTGGGTGAAGCGGTGAAAGGGATGCTAGCAATTGGGAAGGAGGCAATTAGCCCAGGAATCCATTTGCATTTTGAATCCTGAGGGCAAAATGGTTCACTAGTCTTCCTTGTGGATGATGCTGAGTTACTAGTTAACCCTAGTACCAATGGCTTAACTAAAACTCACTACGCAGGTGGATGTAAGGAAAGACATAAAATTTTTAATAATTAATTTGCATTGAAAGGGTGTTTGCTGAAGAGAAGTGCTCAGGGCAAGTGACATGTGAAGCTTGGGTTGTGCTGCGTTAACTGGACCTGTTTTAACAAAACTTGGGATTTTCACTGCTTGAGTCGAGAGGAACAGTAGTAACAGGAACAAGAGCTAGTGCTGGCCACCTTTCTCGCTACTTGAATGATGATGGTGTGTTTACACGCCTGCTCTGCAGGTAGTTCAAAACTAAGTGTGTGTATACATGCACGTGATATATATGTAAATAAAATCACACACGCCTACGTATTTTTTTAATAACTGGTGTCCCCAGCAGAGTGATATGTTATGCCCTGGTAGTTGATTCCTTGAACTTGGAATCAAGGTAAGGCTATCAAGAAATGAACTGTTTCTCAATTCTTCCAAGCATCTTTATCAGGTGAAGGTACCTAGCATAGCAATAAGCCTCAGGTAGTCTGATCAATGCATTTTGTTCTATGTTTGTAACTTTATTTTTTTAATTATTTTTGTTACCATTAAAAATTGGAAAAATACCTTTTGTCTGATATGGGAAAACTGATACATTCAGGTCAAGCTCTTGGTGTACAGTGAATCCGTATCTCCTGGTTTTCCAGGCTTTGTCTTCTGTTGAGTGAGAGCTGGGACGTAGATCTGTCTGAATTTTACTGTGATTTTGCACTTTATGTTAAAGTTATCTGAGTAGCTAGTGATAAGTTTCTGTATAAAGAGATTTCTAATATGGCAGCTAAACTGCTATTAATTGCTATTATAAAAATTCTGCTGTGAATGTAGGCTATAACTGATGCGATGTTAACAGACAAAAATGAATCTAATAAAATTAAAGCTTTGCGTATTTGGTATCTTTATGAAGTAAAGAAACATGGCTTGTTGTAATTACTTGATCTGTTTTGATGGTTCTTTTTCAGCACAGAAGGAATGAGCAACTTTGGCCATGTTATGGGTAACAGATTTCTGTTTCAGTATTTATAAAATGAAGTTCTTAAACTTAAAATCTTCATGGTGCTTGCTCAGTACAAGCCTTGTCTTGAGTGTTACAGGTGTGAAATTCCTTGTTGGGATCTGGTGTCTGAACTGTGATTTACCCAGACAGTAAGACGATGGTGATAAGGTAAAAGGTTGAGGTTAAACTTTCTGTCTAGGTTAGAGTAGAATTGGATCTTGTCTTTTTATTGCTCTTTTTCAGATCTTTCACTGTGTCAGAGAAGAAATATATCTTGTTTATTCTGCAGGAGTTCTCATACTTGGATTTTACAAAGATGCCACATGTATAATATATGTATTTATAGCCATATATATAATAAATATTATGAATTAATGGGGAATGGAAGGAAGGTTATCTAGAAGATCTTGCCACAATCAGCATTTGATTATTTCATTATGAAAAGAAGAAAAGGAAGATGAAACGAATGTAACTCTGGAAATGTGGGATGCCAATAGGCGTAGCTGGTACTGCAGGGATGATCACTTATGTTTGGAGCAGATACTAGCTATTCCATTCGGGAGTATTGCTTTGTATAGAAATCTTTTGGAATTGCCCAATCCACTGCGTTACTGTCTGGCTCCGTGTTCCTGCTGGGCTCTTCTGATCTGTCTGAAGAGGGTTTTGCGGGAGATTTCTACTTGCAGGCCTGCATAGGAACTGCTCTGGCTTTGAATAAGGCTACAGCACATTATTTAACCTTCATTTTTTATTTCAGCATTCATGTTTTCCTTCTTTCAATCTATTGAGCAGATGTTGCTCTCAAAAGAGGCAGGTTGGAAAGGTTCTTTGGAACAGAAGCACTTAGTCACTGCAACCTCTGTGCATAAAAAGAAAAATGCTCCGAGATTAAGTCTGGCTTTTGTTACAGATGGTAACAATATAACACAACAGTCATAATTTGTCAAGTTTTATTTTAAGACCAGCTTTTTTTGTCCTGATTCCTTTTCTTAGAAGTAATTTTAAAACAATCAAGGGGAAGGAAGGAATCTTTTCAAATATGGAAGTCTAATATAAAGCATAAATTTAATTTATTGGAATTTACTCTTTTTATGTCCCCTCAGTTTAGATTTCAAAGGTATTATGGGAAACTTCACTGCATCCTATCCTTGGCTTCACTTTTTAAAGATAAACACTCCCAAGTTCTTAGTCTTTCTTAAAAATAGCAAGGTATATAAATAGCAAAGGCGTTGCCAAACCTTTTCCTTCAAGGCTGAGGCAAAGCAGTTTTAGCCTTATGTTTGGAGCGCCAAGTTGGATTGTGCTGCAGAGGAGCTGCCGTCTACCAAGTGGAGGAGCAGGGCTGAGCTTGTCTGTTTCAGAGATGTTCCTGGTGGGAACATCCCACCAGGATTCCTTCTCTGTTCCTTTATCCTTCCTGCTCCCTGGTTTATAGGATACTGTGTGATCTTAACTAGGCAACATTTAAAGCGAGACAGTGTAAAGGGGTCCTGACCCAGGTGCCACACAGTTAAGATGGATTTATAGCCAAAGGGCATAAGAGTCTTCTCCATGATCTCTGTATTTTGCACCTTCTCATTCACCTAATTCCAAAGCCTCGTTCCAGGCCTTGGAACATGAGGCTTTACTGTTCTCCATTCTGCTGCCCTGTGCGTGGTCCAGACCACCTGAATTTTCTCTCCCTCTGCTATTTCCATCTCCACTCCCCTAACTTAAAACAGGAACTTCTAACAGCTCATATTAACCTTGCCTTTTTATTCCTTTAAATTCCACCCCACTTGTATTATTCTGTGCTCTATCATCTCATGCTCTGATATTTGATATTCTGATGCTTCCTGCTGTTATCATCAGCAAACTTAATTACTGCTCTTGCTATGGATGATTTGTTGATAATAAGATAGGTCTCGGTCTTTGAGATGCTCCATCGGTTGCTTTTTTTTTCCTAAGTCATAATTGTTTTTCTAATGCAACTTGCTGACATTTCTCCTGTAATAAATTCCTCTTTTATCTTGCATAGAAACAGCTGTAAAATTAGAAAGGCCACATGGCATGTTGCAAAGAATTCTTTTCCATTCTCTCAATGTAAACCAAAGGCAAAATGATAGTTGCATTTGCAAGTCTGTGCCCTGTTAGAGATTTACAAAAGGATTGATTCTTACATGTTTGTTCATTTGTGATTATTTTCTTTAATTCAGTATATGCCACATGTCTTCCCAATTGTCTGTGCAAAATCTGTGCAAGGACATGGCTCTTAATACCCCATAGTGGGGACAAGGGGTGCAGTTTGCCTATGTTTCAGGTGCACACATTTTTTTGTGCCTGTATCATATTTGTCATAAGACAGTGACAACAGCACCTGGATCCTACCAGAGTGCACAGCTATGAAGGGCTTGATCACGGCTGCAATATAAGTACTTAAAATTTTTGAGTTGTTTTAGGATCAGGAGGGATCTACTGGGCAGTTCTATGCATGAGAATTTGCAATTTGAGACTGCCGTTCCAGAAGATGCTTTTTATGTAAAGATAAATTTCAAACTGGATTTTTTTTTTTTGATAGAACTTGTCTTTGACATTGCTGTTGCTATAGAATTTTTGCTTCTTACTATTAAAAATCTTTCTTATGCGCTTCTCTTTTGACCACTAAGCACTCCCTGGAGAAGGGAGTGACTTTGAAAATGAGGAAGAACTGAGCATTCCTGCAAGTGTCTCTAGAGGCAGGAGTGTTATTGCTTACAGAGTGCATTCAGGAAAGAAATGGGGTTATAATCACAGCACTGAACACCTCATTGATGACAAGCTGAACAAAATGAATTTACCATTACTGATTTCTGAAAAATATTCAGCTACACAACAGAAGCATTTAAGCTTTTTTTCTGTATCACAGTTTGAGGGGGTCATTGTACTAAATGGATATAATCATTTGGGAGTATTTCACTAACCCTAAAAAAATTATCTAAATAAACCTTTGTATGATGCATTTTATTTCATAATTTTAATTATTAAATTTTAGTACAGTAGGTGATTCCTTTTTTTGCAAAGGTGAATTCATCTTCAAGGACAAGCGATGGGTGAAATGCAAGTATGAGTGCTGTAAGTCTTAAAATAGAGGATCAATTATCAAATGTAAGTTCACTTAAACTTCCTGCTGCTGGATATCCAATCTCAGAAGCCACAGTAAAAACACTGTGAAGGAACTTTAAAGCAGGCAGAATATAACATTTAAGAAAATGCAGGACACTTTCATGGTAAGTGAATTTTCTAATTAAAATGTTAATTGGGAGAATTTTGCATAGCTTATCAAGAAAATGTGCTAACCATTTTTCACTGGTGTTTGCATAGCTGTGTAGTATTAATAATTTTGCTTGCTTTTCTGCATCTGCTTAATGAAAGTGACTAACAGAACTTCCATAAGTGGTTTGGAGTGTGAGATCCGAGGTTCCTATTGAGGGTTTAATGTGGTGAGGATAAAAAATACTGCCTGGAAAGGTTGAGGAACAGCATTTGGATATAGGAGAAAGCTTCTTGTGCCTGATATTGAGGGAGTTATGCTGCTTTGGTGGGTAACAACTACCAATGTGGGTGTTTGTGGAGCTTTCCCAATAGGAGATGTGCTCTGCGGTTCATGCCTCGTAATTCAGGTCACCCCAAAATACTATCAGGAGGCCAAAAGCATGTGATATGTTTATTCACATATCTGTGTGATAGAGGAGATCAGTTTGCGCCCTGAACTACTTAGCAGGGTTCTTGTCCAAAGTTTTACCTAAAGTTAAGAAACCTGAATGAAAGTTACTCAAATTTAGTTCAGTTGCTGCAAAGAGTAGGGAGAGATGGAGAGCTGTCTTGTTAAGTAAGTGTTGATGTGGTTTGGGGAAGAAATGAAAATATAATTGAAACTGAATTTTACTTTCCTTTTTTGTATTGTTTTAAATACCAAAAATTAAGTCAAAACTTGAACTCTGAAGGCTTTTGCAAGTAGTTGTTTTCTATCGTAGCAATATCTAAATGTGACAGCTGAACTTGTCTTTTCAAAAGAAGAAATACATATTATCCACATGAAAACACAAAAGCAAAGTGTGTTTGTTTCATTGCAGCACAACAGGACTGCTTTTTATTATGAAATACAAGCAATACCATTATCTCCTAATGATGCCAACGTAAGTAAACTTTAACCTGTCGACCTGTTTCTATCTGGAGATCTTTCTCATGAACATGCAATAATGCTGCTGTAATTCCCTGCCAATATAGGGAAGCTACTTGCAGTAACAAAGCAGCGTGTAAGGAAAATAGAGCTGCGGTGCAAAAAAAAATCCTGCTGTAATCATGTCCATCAGAATAAATTAAACTGCAAGGCTGACCTGCTGGAATAATTAGGGATCAAAACTGTTCTTTGGCCACTTACGGAGATGTCGGGCGTGATGCGGGACCTTGCAGCAGTGCGAGCACACAGAGCCTGGCGGCACCTGCCCGCTGCCCCTGGGCAGGGTGCCAAGGGCGCTTTCCTTTACCCCAGCTTGAATGCTCCATGCCAGGAAATATCAGCCCAATCAAAGTAATCAGTAGCTGCCACTTGGGCTAAATATATATTGCAGCTCTAAAGGTAAGATGATTTGAATCCCTCTTCTGTAGCCGTCTGTGCAAGGCAATAGTCACAGCTCAGGGGCATAATCTCCAGCACAGACTTTTCATTTGTTTGCAGGGTCTTCTGCTCCTGTAGCCTCTGAGGCTGCTTAAAATGAGTGCAGTTCGTTTGTACGAGGGACAGCTGCACTCAGCAATCTATATTTTTGCAGCTTCCTTTTGTGTTCAGTCTGCAAACTCCTAATTTCTGGTCTTCTTCAGACTGTTAGTCACTGTCCTCTGAGCCTGACTGTAGGAACAAGTAGAAAAGTGCATCATCTGAATAGCCTAAGACAGAGGGATTTTATTAGGGAAACGGTCTCGCTGAAAGCTGTCCCTTCTGTACATATCCAGATAAATTGTTCATATCTAGATAGTTCCTGGAATTAAACTTTAGGAGTTCACAGCTTTGGGGGGTTTCCTGACTTAATGGCTAATTCTGAACCCGTAGGCGCTGCTGCTGAAATGCTGTGAACGCAGAGTCTCCGATCAATTCTGTATTTACAAAAAGTACTTGGAGGAAAAAATATGGTAGAAGTGAATGAAGAATTTGGCATTACCATTTGTGTGTTTTGACCTCTGAAAATTATCCAAAGCGCAGTTAGTCTTGCTTTATTTTGCTTTGCAATTACAAAATAGTTAAGGAAGCTTCCATCAAAGCTCATGGATGTGTGGATTCATCCCAGTGGATATGGATCAGCTTTTTAGTTATGGACACTCTATTGGTTGGGATGCACGGCAGTGCTCCCTACAATTGATGTTGCCTAGTTCTTCCTGCCAGGTGATTAAGCCACTGTTAATTCTTAATTCCTTTTACTGTACCGTTATAGTATAGCCTAATATGGGGGAATTCAGGTGTTTGGGGTGTTTTTCTAGGATTGGTAATGAAATATGGTCACTTTGTTGCAATGATCTCCCTTCATATGGAGAAAAGGAATTCTGCAAGTTGTCCTACAAGTTGCATATTTCAGCTATTAATAATTCTGCAATAGGTAGAACAGCTTTCCATAAATAACTCAGAATTGAAAAAGCAAATCCAATCCTACTATCAGTTGCAGGTTCAAATACAACTCGAGTTCCTTTGTTCAGAGCTCACTGGTTTTTAGATGGTAGGAATTTGCCCACTGTGGAAAAATCCCTCCTTTATGCTATAGTATGCTCAAGTCAGAATTGCCATCTATGTGGCACTTAAAATAACATAAAAATCCTTTAGTATTTAATGTAGTCACCTGCTGAATGTCTAGTCCCCATTCCTGACCCCTCTTGATGACAAGGATGATGACCATGAATGTCACGTCATGGACAGGACAGAGCTTGGAAGGACAGGACAGTGGCACTGTGTGCAGCTGGTTTATGTCGGTCCCTTTTTCTCATTCATATGAACATGGCAGTTGCACACTTGATTTTGTAATACAATTCTTCTATGAATTTTTGCTGTACCGTTAACATCAGTGCTTCGTTTTTCTTGCAAGAGGGCAGTTAGTTTTGCGTCTGGTAACTCCAGCACGCAAAAAAAAAGTGATGGATGGAGGATGAGGATTGGCTTGCTTTAAACAGTAGCTGCAGTTCCAGTTTTCTAAAAAACCTCTGTGTGACCCTGATCAACCTGCTTAACTTCTCTGGGCCTCCACTCCCTGCTTATTATTTGAGCCATATACCCAGTGGGACCGTGGTCTCAGCCAGGGAGTGTGAACATTACTGTAATAATAATAATAATAAAACTTCCCAAGCATAAAGCAAGCTTTGCAAGCCAGTGAGGCTGGCACAATTTCAGAGTGCTGCCCAAAGTCTCTAGCATGAGAAATATTTGGTGTCATGAAAGGCAAATCCCTTACTGCATGGTAAGGTCCAAAAACCTACAGTATCATCTGATTATCTTACAGACGTGGTAAAATAATTAAGTGTTTATTCTCAACTCATCTGCTGCACGGATTATGTAGTTGGAATAAACCAGAGAAACAAACACTGAGGGAAAATGGCCCTAACTTTCAGAAAATAGGTGAAGGGAATGTAGAAATATTTATTGTGTCCTTAAAATGCCTACTATATGTTTTCCGTTGGGGAAGGAAACTGCTAAGATATCTTAAATAGCTCATTTTTTACTGTAGTATCTGCAGGGGTGCCTCGTGGAGCTGCTTTGAGGTTCTTCAGCTCTGCTGCTCTGTGGGCTTTGATGGTACGTGGAAGGTACCACCAGCTCAGGTGTCTTCTTTGGCCTGCTGTAGATGCCAGGCTTTGGGGAACTGCTTTATAATGTGCTTGCTCTCCCATGTCCAAGGATTTGCAACTGGAGCTGGAAAGAAGGCCTGCCTGAGGTCATTATATGGTTTAAAAGAGAAGAGAAAAAAAAAAAAAAAAAAAAAATATACTTTAAATTTTATGATTAATTTCATGAA
>VZSG01000007.1:4206607-4218610 GCA_013398315.1 Nothoprocta pentlandii
TGTGCTTAGAAATTCCGAGCTTCCTGTTTTTCTCAAGTTTGACAGCTTCTTGAACAAAATGTCTTGATTTAAGATTTCTTTCACTTCCTTATTTCTCGAACATCTTTTCTATTTTAGGAATGCAGTAGGAACTCTTAATATTAATGAGGAAATTCCTAGGTGGTTTCTGCACTTCAATTTTATTGCAGAAACAGAGTTCTTACTGCATTGTAATACTGAAGCTTGCCAGTTGAAAGTGGGGTCCTGCTATGATTGCCCTAGTCCAGATATACAAGATGAATTAGGGGTGAAAGAGCTTGGAGTTGAAAACAGTATGATTCACAGTTTGGGGAAAAAAAGTGATTTTTGCCCAAGATCACTGGTGTGATGTAGATAAACTTAGCTCTCCCAGACTTTGCTCTAACTGCTGATTTATGTCATGTCTCTTTAGACCACCATGTCTCTGTAGTCCTGCTTGATTTCAGTGAAGATGACTGCAAGATCAGAAGGTCACAGAAAATTGTGCAAACGTAATATAATTTGCAGTTTCACATTTAAATAATCCCTGATGTACCTATAGCGACAAGGGGAGCAGCCTGAGTTCCTAGGCTGGTCACACACTCTGCGCTCTGTGCTAGTGCAGTGTGTCTAATCTTTTGCTTCAGAAGCTAGACACAAAGGCAGACCATAATTTTCCTGTTTTTCATTTAAAAATTACATTTTGATATCAAATCAGTTGCATAATAGAATAAACAGAGGGGAAAGAAAGATGGCTGTGCAAGCAGGGATGGAAGAACATGCTCTACATTAATCACCATACTAGGCTATTGGGCTGAAAGCCCCAATTTTGAAGATATTTTGGCACTTACTATCCTGGTTAAATGCCATGTGTGCTTACAATATGCCAGGTTGCTTAGGTGTTTTTCCCTAATGGAGGCTTAATACCTTGCTGATGCAGAATGCATGTGGTAAATAACAATTATTTTTTTGTATTCGGAAGAAATGTTTCTGAGGAGTCTCTCCCTCCGTAGACCACAGGAAAGCATCTGGAGAATCCGTGCTGAGAGGCAGACTCATATCGCAGTGAGTCTAGACCAGGCTGCTTATGTGCAAAATATCTCGGGGGTAAATCTAGTTTCTGTGGTGGTATATTGATGAAAAGCAGCACAACAGTGAAATGTGAAGTTAGTCTTAGCTTAGTATGTAGATGTGTGATGGTAGAGATTTTTATAGATGAAAAGATTGGGATTGCTCACTCTTTTCCCTGATACGACTGTGGTACTACAGACCAAAACTGCCTTTCCAAAAGGATTTTATCCTAATTTCTAGTGAACAGTCCTCCACTGTTAGTCATCTCTGTCAGCAGTTTTAATCTTGCTTAGGCTTAGACTTTAGCCAACAAATGTGTGGGGAAGACAGCACCGCATTCCTATCTGACAGCTTGTCTACAAGGTCCTCCCGAAGTACATCCATGGAAATGGCACAGACCAAGGCAGGGAATAATGCCATTCCCTGCAAGACACTCCTCTCCAGACAGAGCTGCAGAATATAATGCCTCTATTCTGCAGTTAGTTCTGTAAATGTGGCATAATGCTGTATGCCTGAAATAGCAAATATAGTTCTTTGTATGCAAAAAAGGATGGGGTGGAAGGGGATTTATTGGTGAAGTATAGGACCTATTAATCTGACTTTAGTATTATGCAAAGTCTTAGAAAGATTAGGAAGCAAATAAGGATAGGGAGGCAAAGCAAAATGGGATAAATCATGATCGGCTTTTATCAAAGGAAGAATCTATACTGGTTTAAGCAAAAATTGTTGACCCATTAGTTGAAGAAGCAGAAATATTTGAAGATTCTTCATACTTGAGTCATGTTGGACGTCAGAATATGGAGCCATAAGAAAGGATCCCATGATTATCCTTGAAACAGAGGAGGTGGAGTATCTCCACATTGTAGGAGAGTCGGGGAAGCGTTTCCTAGTTGTAACGAGCAGTGGTTAAGTGACTGGGAAGAGCACGTCTGTGTTTCCGGCTACCTTGGTTCAAAAAAGATTGCCTGAAACGGAAACAGAACCAGAGCAGTACATTTAAGAAGATTAAGGGAATGGATTAATCGGTTTTGTGAAGAGAGATTAAGAATTGGTCTTGTTTAAAACCTAATCAAGGTCAGAGGAGTGATTCTAAATCTTGTTATTTATTCCCTCCAAATGTATGAGTAGAGAGAGGAGTCTCTTGAGGCCAAGAGATATGTTTTTATGATGCACGTTTGGCTGCAGGCAGCTAGAGGTAGTGCTGGAGCTCCTGCTGGCTTCGAGTGCTGAGCACCTGGAAAACGTAACCTCCGTTTGTGTGGGTTGGAGTCAAAACAAACGCTGCCACTACAGTTCTCTTGGCGTATCTCTCCTGAGCACCCAGAAGGGGTCCTGTAGGCTGCAAGTTGCTCGGAAGGCTCCTGTTGACCTTGTGCGTGTGATGGGATGTGGGAGACGGGTACCAAACCCATGGAATGCTAGGTGAACGTTCTCAGAGTTCACTCTTTTGAATGACAAGTGTTGCTCTGGACTGACTGAAACTTCCTGCAAATGTGGATCAAGTTTACTAGTTCATGTTAGCAAACTAAAAACAGGGTAATATTAAAAAAAAAAAAAAGAGAGAGAGAGAAAACAAAAAGAAAAACAAAAAACCCTACTTGCATTTTCAATTTGCAAAAGATATTTTTGTAATGTTTCTTTTCACAACATATAAATGTTTCATTTTAAATTATATTTAAAAATGTATTTTTTAAGCCTCACTTACTTTGTCTTATCCTTATTGTACAGAACACACTTGCTGTGGATCGGTTATCACCTTAGAAAATTGGGCTGTATTTACATTTTATAAATCAGCAATGTTGCTTTTAAAATATGCTGTCATTTGCATTCTAGAAAACCATTATGTGAATGTATAGCTAACAGGATTAACAATAACAAACTACTAATAGAATTATGAAAATTAGTCATGCTTTTTCTACACAATTATTGAGCTGAATTTCTTTTTTTTTCCCCCTCTATTTAACATAAAACAGAAAGTGTCAGCATTTACTAGTTCAAACAGGAATTTTTCATAGTGAGATGGGACTATGTTCGTCACTTAATTCTCCACCTTCTGCACCCCCCCATGTAAGTATACCCTTTTTTATTAGTAATGGACAATTGAAGAAATCAGAGAATTCTACTGTGGGCAGTAAAACAGCTTCTTAGGAGATGAGGAGCAAGATAGAGGCTTCTAGATCAGGCTGAGCCCAGCCACCAGCAATCGTTACCATCTGGCAGCTATTCAATAGGTCATCCGAGATAGGTTTTTAGTCTCGAGCGTCCAAAGCTCAGAACAGCTCCTTGGAATTAGAACTGATTTACCCTGTTGGCAGTCCAGGGGTTACCTGGCCTGCAGAAGAGGAGATACTGCTGCGTTCCTCAGGGAATCGTGATGTATTGGAATTGCCTCCTGGCCTGGAGAGGCAGAGATGGAATGTGTGAAATTCCCTCCTGTCCTCGAGGCTGTAGGGCTGTAGCCAGTCAGGGCTATGAGTTTCATCCCTTACAGTGGAATTGAGTTCGTCTCTGAATGTCAAGGCTGTCTCCAGGACCATCAGTCTAGACACTAATACATACTGCTCTCTTTCTCTTTTTTCTTTTTTTAAGATTGACCTTTTCTTTTTTAAGATTGACCTTAATTCAGAATTATTATATGTTGGCACTGCCTTTCAATATTTATGGTGAGATCAGGGCTTTTCTGAGTCTAAACACCTTTATTTGAGCTTGGGAGAGCTCTCCAATTTAAAAATGAAGCTGACGCCAACTATTACTGGAGTGTGTTTCATTGCTACCTAAACTAAGACTGCAGACGGGTCCTTTTACATATGATGGCAAGCAAGACATTAGCATCGTTGAGACTTGGTGGCATGGACACAATTCTGAATAAGACTGTTTTTGTTTTGCATTTGGTAAATACAACAACTTTGTATCTGTAGGCAGCAGAAAACCTATAGAGTAGGTGTTTCCTTCCCCTTTCAGAGTCTCCAGAGTGACATGGATCAACTGAGAAAACAGCCAACGAGTTTACAGAGCAAACTCCTCCAGCTGGCAAATGTGCCACTACCAACTGGTAGCAGCAAGAGCTGTGGACAAATCCATCCCAGGTTAAGGATCCTTGAGTAGTTTAGCGGGGCAATCTCTCTCTGTAGTGATTCTATAGCTGTGACTTTTGCACGCAAAAAGATTTGCTTCGGTGACTTGAATTCTAGCAAGGACTTGCTGAGTATTGGCTGCACTGAGGGGAGCAGGGATGAGCTTGATACGGAGCTTAGAAAGGAAGCCCTTCCAGCAGGTATCTCTGGGCAGGCAGGTATAGCTCAAAGAAGGCTAAAGACATAGAGCAGATCCTATTCTCAAGTGAAAATTGTAGTTAGCAGTTTGATTTTATTTTGTCGTAGCTATGTTCTGTGGGGGGAAATACTATAATGAGTTATTCAGCTTTAAAGTGGAATCATTCTCGTAGGTTAAAAGAGAAATCAGGCTCCCTATTCTTAGATTCATAATCTTTATTAGGAGAAGGAATAAGGGGTAATTTTGTTTTTCCTGAGAAGAGCTGGCCTCTTCTGAGCCTGGGAGAAGCCGTGATGATATGCACGTGCGTTGAGGGACTGAAAAACAGGGTGGGGAAAAAACTCTTCAGATGAAAGGACAACACCGGCATGAGAGCAGATTTGCCTTGAATGATTTGGACATGCAACTAGAATAACAGATTAAACCATTAAGGTGGCTGGTTTTAGTACAGCTGTCCAGTGAAAACTGCAAGAAAAAGCTATGAAACAACAAGGAGCAGCTAAACGATGTGCAATTTTTGTGAGAAAGGGCTGCATTTCTGAAGGAGATAGCTGGTGTATTCCTGGAGCATCAGAGCTTCTGGGAGGTTTCTGCTATTGCCCTACCTCAGTGTGACCTGAACGGGATGCCAAGGTAGGAAGGAAATATATCACTGACTCATATGATGATGGAAATCACAGAAGGAGAGACCTCTCCTGTCGTTCAGTCTTCCTCCTTGGCAGCACAGAATATGACTTCAGTCTCGCTGTGGGAGAGCTTTTTCTAATATTCAGGATAAATTATCCTTGGCCCAGCTGCATCGCATTCCTCATTTTTATAATGTGTGTGCCACGCTGAACACTTTTTTCTTTCTTCGAGTCACATTGACTCCCTTCAGAGACTCAGATATTGGTACCCCTTGTTTGCCACATGCCCTGCTTATGCAAGGATGGGCTTAAGTCTTTTCTCATTTTTATTTTATTTAAAGAGCTCTCCTGTCTCATTAAAGAAAATAACCATAGCAAAGATACTAAAAGGTGAAGATTTGCTGCCAGTTAATAAGACAGAAGCTCCAAGCAGTGCTTGGTGCAACTACCCTGGTAGCTGTGTTTATCTGACATTTAAAGATTGGCAGAACACTTTTTGATCTCTTTTTCCTTTAGTAAGAGCTTTCTTTTGCAAGTACGAGTTTCTGCTTTTGCTACTACTCTAATTTCCTGAATGACCACCTTGTTCTTTTGAAGCTGAGGAAGCAACAGGCTGGAGCTGGTCTCTGGACCTCACTGGCACTGCAGTAGGTTAACGCATCACATTCTTCACAAAAACAGGGTCAGGCAAGTGCTAGTTTTGCTTGGAAAACTGCGCAGGTCCTGAGACTCAGTAGGAAAGGTCCTATAAACTTGGAAAGATCTTGAATCAGATCCCTCTTTACGTGGTTTAGTCTAGTTCAGTCTATTAAATCCTACTTTAGTGATGTAAAGGCTGCATTCGTCGTATCTTAGGCCACTGAATGAGGTTGAATTTCACTTTTTTGTTGGTTAGCATCCAATTTAAGTTATTGTCCAGTTTCAGTTCAGGCAAAAATAGTACAGTTTCAAATGGCTGAAAAATATTCAAGATTTCTAAGTAATAAAAATGTTCAATTTTAGAGTTTTATTTTGTTGTATTCCATTTTGTGTTTTGGTTAATAGAAAATCCTTCAAGTGGAACTTCTGAGGGGATTTCTTTCTCAGGCTAAATTTTAACATTTTGATCCTCAAAATGACTCATGTGGTGCTGTATGAACTTGAATATCAGTCAGGAGGAGATGTGAAGGAAAAGAATTGAGAGAGCTGCTTGTGGATATGCAGTGAGAAATTCTTGCTGGTGACCAATCTTGAAATTTGAAAAGTTGAAGAGTTTGCAAAAACAGTACCTTTACAAAGACAGGGTTTATAAGAAGCTTTATACATTGATTTACTTGGGGCTAGTACAGAATACAGCCTTGTTTTGGTACAGTTTGCTACAGAGCACAGATTTGTGCAAATTGTTAGACTGATTATTTCAAACAGGAGGAAGGAGTCTTTATTTAGTATTGAGAAATGCTTTTAGGAGTGAGAAATTGTTTTTCATCTTATTGTAAGATGACTTTAGGGTCCAGATCTCTGTGTGATGAACTTCACAAATCACTGAAGCTGATTTGTGCTAGCTAGGAGTCTCCTCCTTGAAGAATATTTTAGTGAATATTTGGGCACTTTTGATAAGCAATTTCTAACAAAGACGAAAGTCGTTGTCAACCAATTGAAAATCAAATGCTATGCTTTTAAAATCAGACTTAGCATTGCTGTTTTCATAGCAGTATTTTGGGCTTTCCTGTCCATAATTGATGTGTGAATGTTATGATAAAGACATTTATTCCATCTCAGTCTACCCTGATTTTCCTCTATATAGCTGAACATTTTAATTTGTTGCACAGTTTGATGTTGGGGAAATTACTTTAGCATCACCTTTTAGTCAGGAGTTCTCTGAGGAGCATGACTTATGATATAATTTAGTCAGAAATGAAGTTATGTCTTTGTAACAAATTCAAATTACCAAACTTGTAAAACACAGTTTCTCAGAAATGCCACTTATAACTTACGAATTCAAGTCTTGGAGCAACATTTTGATGCTTTTAAACTTCCTAATTTGTCTTTCTAGGCAGACTGAAGACCAAAAATTAAAAGCAGATTTGAACTTTATCCGTGAAGAAAAATAACACTTGTAATTTCTCAGGTAGTTATGCATTTTGATTCCATTGTAATTGTACTGTAGCTTAATCACTCTTTTTTAGGGATATAATTACTGTGTGGTGTAAATATTTGATATCAGTGTTGTTATGCTGGATGAAAGGAAAAAAATATGCCTAGAAGTGGAGACAAAATTGTGAGGTCAATGATGCAAAATCACCTTGGAGCTCTGTTATGTGGCAGGAGTGATGATTTACAAGAGCTGGTTCACAAGGGATCATTGAATAAATGCAGTCATTAACCAGTTTTCATTCCTTTCACAAAGATCTCTTAACTATGAAAGCTGTATATGTTACATTGAAGTGTGATTTATTCTACCATAGTGAATCCCTTGTTGGTTCTTTCCAAAACAGTGGATATCCTATAATTTTCACAAGTCCATGAGAGCTATTGCCACTGAATAGCTCATAGGATTAAATGCATATAATCTAATACGTGATCAAGTACAGCTGCTCATTACCTATGGAGCCACACTATGACATGCTAAGAACCCTGGCTCCTCTCCAGAAATACACTTAAGCATGTGAGCAGCCTTGGATTAAAGCATGAAAGCCCATGACCTTGGCAGGTCCGGCTCTGTGGGACTTGCTCAAGCACCATGCAGTTCATTGCCGCTTGGGGAGCATCTTTGGTGGTCAGCTTGTAGCTGAGGCTTAATATTTGTTTTTCTAACTTTGTGCATAGTTCAGTATGTGTCTATTTTTGTACGTATTTTTTAATAATTGAATATAACTCTTCAATATCTATTTTTTTTCCAGTGCAAACAGTGTTGTTATTGCACTGGTGCTGGTGTAGAGAGGAGTAGTCTCAGGTACAACTGTGTTTCACTAATGCCCATGGAGCTTATGGTTTTGATTTCTACCTTCACTCAGCTTAATTGGTATGTTAAAAATCTATAAGTTATTTCTTTTTACTAAGATGCCATGACTGGGATCATGTGTGGTGCCAATAAATACTTTTTAATACCTGTATGCATATTACCTACCAGAGTGAATAACCTTATCAGTTATAATGATGACTGATTTTTGAAAGGCAAATCAACTTGATCTAAGGACATTCAGCTTGGACAGAAAATTTGAAAAGTTTCAGGTATGTGAAGATGGGACTTAAAGGGAAATTCCCCACATTAGAAGTCTAGGCATCCCGAGTACAGGTATGAAAACATCTTCCAATTAAACAGAGGATGTGGTATTTAGAGCAGTATTAATATTAAAGACTACTGTTTGGTTTTCAGTATAGAAGAGCTAACACATCTTACTTGGCTAAACTGCAGTGTTACAGAGCAAGTTCAGGCTGACTTTTTGACGTTAATATAAACCCAGTTGATGAATCTAGGTCTATGTCTTCACAATAAATCCTTTGTTGTCAGTAAAACTGTATGAGCTTCTGTCAGGGAAAAAATACACAGCTAATGTCTCCTCTGCACACCGTCATTTTCCTTTCTTTTCACACAACAAAGTTCATCTTTTAGACCAGCATGACTTTGATGGCCTGAAAGAAATGGGGGGCATCACTGATGCTTTCTTATAAGTAAAACACGGGGACAGAAAGTGCTCGTCTTGACTTGGTGACAGGTTGTGTGTTTGTAACACTCAGCTGAATTTACTGCTTATGTAAACTGCTAAATACACAAACACCGACTGTCAAAAGTGGCTCAAGGCCCCTGTCGTTTACTTCAAATCAAGCCTAAGCAGGAGCTGGGAACACAAATACCTCCGGGGATATCAGCTGTGGAGAAGAGCTCCGCGCTGCAGAAAAGGTTCAGGGCTAAAGACTCCGCTGGTATTTACAGTTGTGGGACTGACTGTGGGCATTAGCACTGGCTGTCCCCATCCCCACTCGCTGGTTTACTTATTTATTGCCTTTTTGCTGCTCTAATCACACCTCTGTGCTGCAGAGCCCACTGTCTGTGTATTTACAGGTATTGAAGATTTGCCAGGCCCCAGGGTGGAGGCACCAAGAATTTAGGGCAGTGCTGGAGAACCTGCCTTTGAAAGAAATGCGATGGGTTCAGGACCTACGTGGCCCATCAGCTTGAATTTCTGGTGGCCCTTCTGCTGTTTTGGCAGCTCTCTCAATCTCTGCTCCTCGTGGGTGGCCTCTTGCAGAAAGGGGCCCAAGGAAAACGCGCAGTGACCTGTGTTTAAAGCAGCTTGCACATGGATTTCTTCTGCATTTAGTTACTGGGATAGGCAGCTTTGTTTTCAAGAATGTTAAAAAGAGTATTTCTGTATCTTTAGAGACCGTGCAAGGCAGAGGGCTGCCGGGTGCTGTTCCAGCTTTGCTCTGCGAGTCCAGTGGCTTGCTGTGCACGGGAGGAAGAAACTCGTAGACCCAAGTTGTGCTTCTCCTTTGCCTCATTATAGAACTAAGAAGTTTCTGTGCGGATATATCAAATGAGAGAGACACAGGCTGAAAAAGCAAATCAGCAGGATTCATTAGTTGAGACATTGCTTTGTACTGAGATCAGACAGAGGTCTGGTTACAAAATGTTCCTTTTATTTGCTATGTGACCTTGGATAAATCTACTATTTGCTTTTTCTGCGCAGTACCTAAGCTCGTCTAGACAAGGACTAAGTCTTAAGAATTGATGACCAGAAGGGCTAACTGGGTTATCGAGCTGGTTCCCTTGCAATTGCAGGCATTTGTGTAATAGTTGCTCTATATAAAGCGCCCGTACTACCCTGCCTCACAACAGTGGTAAGTCACAAAGCTCTATGCAGCTCCACAAGGCAACCATAAAATGTTTTATAAAGAAAAGTGAAAGCTAAAAAATATTATGTGCAGGTTTTTTTTGCAAGAAGAAGAAAGAGCAATAATGCTGCCAGCCTAATGTATCCACTGGATATGTTGTGTATTTGTACAATGAGTTGATTATACAACTCTTCAAATATAGAGGACCCCAAATATTGTTATAAAATAAATAATAGAAAATGATAATTGACAAGACTGCAAAGAATACAATGAACAAAAGTGCATTGAATGGTAGAGGGTGAGGATAAACTAAGCAAGGAAGACCATGTGTTGTGCAAGTCACTAATTCCCATCTATTTTGAAGAAAAAAAATGGAGATTTTTTTATTTTTGCACCTTAGTGTTTAGCGTCTAGGCTAAACTAGCCTAAACTAACTAGCGTCTAGTTTAGCGTCTGTGCATGCAAAAGATAGCAGTCTCCCCAAGGAGTACGAAATTCCTTGTATTTTAAATAAGTTCCATAGGTGCCCCTTTATCTCATTTAATAAGCAGCTCACTGGAAATGGGGCAATAAACTGGTAAAAGGGTTGCAAGTACCCAAGAAAATCATTATTCTTTGCAACTCAGTCTTGAAGCAGGTGAAGGAAAAAAGCCCAGCAACCTTTCTGCATTTTCCCCATGAAGAACGTGTGCCTCTCTAGGAGACATTTCAGAAAGTTAAATGAGGGATGAAAAGGAAGAGCCCTTTGCTGTGGAAAGGGAGTGTTCCCCTAGGGATGCACACAGATTGTGGTGCTTTGTGACACTTTCTGGAGAGAAATACGGGTCATCTGCTTCCCCCACGGTTCAGCTGAGCTGAGAAACTAGCTGGAGCCCTTCAGCCTTTCGTACCTGAAAGTGGTCGAGTTTCTAATGAAGGGTCACCATTACAAAGAGATACAGGGTCTTCATTTATCTGTGCTTCAGTGAAACACCTGCAATAAAACCAACCCCCCCTGCAGCGGGATGTGCCAGGGGTATCTCTGAGGAAAGCTAGTCTGGATACGGCTGCCAGCTGCAAATGAACCGGATTATAGATTTCCTCTTCATTGCCCTCATTCTGAAACATGCACGAAGTGTAAGGAGTGCGGGACCGTTTCTGCCAGCACCCTTTACACGAGTGGCTCGCAGGGGCAGACCTGCCTCTGCTCGTAATAAAGCGGTTCAGTTAAATGCAACGCCACTTGGTATGCAGCGCGAGTGGTGTTTGTCTTCCCAGCACTCTGGTGATGCACTGCGGGCTCTGGGACCGCGGCGCTACCTGCATCTCAATGACTTGCTGCTCTTGCTGCACGGGGGCTAGTCCTTCCCTGAGCTCTGCCCAAGCAGGGCTTTTATCCGCAGCCTGCGCTGCGGCTAAGGAAATGTTGGAGCATCTCGTGCTCTGATAGGGGTTATCGTGGCTTTTTGTCATCGTTCTGCTTGGTGGGAGTGGATGCTGAGAGCCTGGCGGCGGTGCCACAGCCGGATAAAACACGGGAGCCGGCGATCCCAGGCTGCTGGACCTGCAAGTGCAGCTCCCTCTTCCTCCAGGCAGGGCTATTAACGCAAAGAACCCAATGGTTATCATTCCCAAAGCTCCGGAATTATGCAAGCATTAGGAGAAGCTGCTTTGCTGTTTCATTAATGGGGATGCTAATATAATCTCTCCTCAAAAGCTGTGTGGCTGGCAATGTGTGGTTAGCAATTATCCTTTCTCAGTTCTTTGTCAACCATCACTCAGGGAGCCGGAGCAGCTTTTGTGCTCATTGGCATTTATGGTGCTAAATTACAGGCTCACTTTGCTTTTCCAAATGACTCCTGGTGCTCTTGAAATCTATCTTCGTCAACTGTAGTATATTTGGATCAGCCTCTGTAGGTAAGAGATATATTTGGGAGTATTTTCTTTTCCCCTGGCTCAGGAAGCTGGATCAAAATGCCACTTGCCAGCATGGAAGAAAATTGCTTGTCTCTAGCTTCACATAAAAAAAATAAGATAAAATAAAATAAGATAAAATAAAATAAAGGCAATTTTGCAGGCTCACAGCCAAAGGGAGTAGCACAAACCTCTTGCCTGATCCCTCACGTGTGCTAAGTTCACGCTTGATCCAAGAAGAGACGGAGAACCCAGCCCTGATGTTGGGCTGAAGACATATGTTTTTCACATATGGAGACAAGCTGAGTCTCATGCAGTAGCTGAAGAC
>VZSG01000007.1:4224887-4240694 GCA_013398315.1 Nothoprocta pentlandii
GCATAGGTACCTAACCTAGGTACCTAACCTAACCTGTACCTAACCTAGGCCCGGGTACAGTACATAACCAGGGAGAAGGAGTGTGTTTTATTCTGTCTAGAGTGTCTCATCACATCAATCAGTTGTTGATTTTATTTTTTTCTTCCTTTTTATTTTTTTCTTGATTCTGGATATTGGCTTCAGTTCTTTTAAATGAAGTGTTATGTGGCATGGAGATGAAAAGCAATGCAAATCAGCAGAGAATAAAAGATTTTTGTGCCACACACAGTCTAGTTGCGGACAGGCTATATCTTCTGCCTGTAATCTGTATATTGGACTAGACTGAAAGGTAGAAATTTGTCCTTTCCACCTTTTATAGAAGAAATATGTCCTTTTATAGAAGAAATATGTCTTTTTTTTTTCTTTTTCTTTCTTTTTCTTCTAACAGCCCCTAGAACTCATCATATTTTGAGGCATGAACACTACACTGACCTGCCTTACTTCCTCCCAAAAGCAATTTTAAAATTAAGGAGTATATATTATTGCTTATTTCTGCACTGTTCAGTGCAAACACAGTGACCATATTTTGTTTTGCAGTTTAAAAACTTGTACACACATGCTATAGATTATGTGTCATCATACCAGATGACATATGCTGCAAGCTACTCACTAATATGTATTTGGAACACTGTAGGTATTAGTAATATCACCGATATGCCTGCTGATCGCAGTGTATATCCCATAGGCTTTAGTGTACTGTGGAAGTTTTATGTTTTTTCTTTTAATTTAAGCATTTTTTTCCTGCGTTTATATGCATGTGTGTGAGTGGAGGGAATGAAAGGATGGTCAGGTCCATGTAGTCATCAAAATAAGATACTTTCTGTGTAGCAAAGCATGCGTGGAAATACAGTGTACCCAATAATCATCAAAAGGAGGCTATATAGGGTCTTCATACCTTGTTGAGTTAATTGGGAGTCTGTACGGGCATGGCTGTTCAAATCATTTACTGGCTGAGTTCAAGCGTCTCTCAGCAGCTAATTTTAGCAGCGGTAGCAAATAAAGGATTTCAGCCTTTAATTTAGCTGCTTTTTCATGTTGCAGATCCCACGTTGCATTTTTGCCAGTGGAATTGGCAATTGCACAGGCAGTGAAAGCAGACACGAGCTAATTGGGGCTCTGAGAAATGCTTCATTCCTCCCCATTTCTTCCATCGCCCAGGCTAAGATTGAAGGAATCGATCCAGGCAGGAAATTCAAGGTCTGTCAGCATTTCTAGGACGGTCCCAAATACAGACCTCGTCTTGTGGAGCCTTGTGTCCATTTCTAACCTTGTGTTATCCTCCCTTCTCAGGACATGACGAGTTGGTGTGATCCAAGCCTCAAGCAAAATCCTTTAACCATGTTGTGCTCTAAGGAGAGAGATGCAGAGCAGCAAAACGGCTTCAAGACTCATTTCTAAGTAAAAATCTGTTTTTTTTTCTCTGTTTTTATCAGAATTCTTCTGTTTTTATCAGAAAGGAATTCCTCTGAATATCCTCCTTTGAATATGATTTTATTTCAGACACCTTTAACAGGAAAAGCGAATTATGTTTATAATGGCATCCTGTTCATAATGGCAGCAAGCTCCAGCTTGCACAACTACAAGGTGATTACTGCTTAAGCCCACGATTAGCTGCTGTTTGCACACGCAAAGCAGAGTGAGGCTGGAGGCTCCTTCCTCTTTCAGTCCTGCTGCTGACGGCCCCTTCTCTTAACCTCTTTAAAGTAAACTTTTATATAGAACTTGTATGTATTTCCATACTGTTAAGATTTTGTTTTACGCAACCCACCAAACTTTCTGCAATCCAAATCAGATGAGAAGGTGACTTGGGCAAAGTAATACAGTTGTGAGAAATGAAATATTGTATTTTCCTGTGCATATAGCATCCCATGGGCCACTAAATTCATGTCAATTGAGTATATAGCCTTAGGAAGATTATTTACAATTTTGGTCTGTCAGAGTAACAAAGGCAGCCTTGAGGTGCTGTTCACTTCTTCATTTCCACATGTTCTTCATCTCCTCAAGGCTATTGCTTTTGTTTACTGTCACAGATCCAAATCAGCATTTTTACATCATTATCCTAGGCTAGGAGCATTCCTTTAATTCTTGTTTAGTTCCAGACTTCAAATAACACTAACTGCTCCTGGAACTGAGTCTTACAGATCTCTACCCTGAGGGCTGCTCAGGACTTGAAAATATCCCTGGTTTGACAGTCTGTACAGACTAGCAGTCTAATATAGATCCCCGTGCTGGTTGGAAATGGGAAATCAGACCAGTCGAAGCTGCAGCCTGCCAGAGGAGGAGCAGTGAGGAGCACTCTGCAGACAACAGGATACTGGAAGTAATTGCCAGGCCATTTTCACTATATAGATCTCATTCTGGATCCCTCCACTTGATCCCCAGTCAGTATGATGGGAAAATAAAGGCAGGTGCCCCTGTACCTTTCAAGCGTGTTGAAGATGCAGATGTTTCAGCCCATATGACACCCAGGAGGGCCGTAAGAAATGAATTAGTGATCCGTGGGGTATGTAGCCAGCTATGATGCATATCTGTTTGATGGCTTCTAAGAAGTTAATATTTTAGATGAGGGAGGTAACAATGAGATTTGCTGCAATGTGCAAGGGCCTACAGCCTATGAAGCTCTTAGGGGTCTGTACTTCAGCCAGAAGCTGATACTGTCCCAAGCAGAGCCGTGTAGGACTGTTGAAGCTGTTGTTGGAACCACAATGAACTGGAACATATTGGAACTGTATTTTTAATATTGCTTGAGCTCCTTGGGATAAGTGACTTGTGCTGATCCTGCAGGTCAGCAAAGACTCTCCAGAAGAGAGTCTTTGGCCCCGTAATTAGGTCGTGCTTTCTGTGCACACGGCTGCTCCGTGTCGGCAGCTCGCTGAGGTGCTGGCTGCAATGTGCAAATAAAGCAGTGAATTTGTGCTCATTAAAGGAGGCATTGGAAATCTCATAAGGCCACCATCTGCTGTCGAGTTTGATCATTAGTCAATGAATGGTTCTACTGAAATTCGGTGATTAATCCCCAGGAAATGATGATTCTGTTCGCCATCGTGGAGGAGGGCAAAATATAGCTCATTATTATGACATTGTACTACTCTGAACATCCTCAGTAAAGGAGACTGGGTTTTGTAATGCAATAGGTACAAAAATGTCATTTTACAACTATAAGCTCCTGGATAATGGCTTGGAATATGTCTTGGAGACATAGTTCCTAAAACAGCAGTATGGTTCTGCTTGAAGAGGGTCTTCTCATAGACATGTAATGTCTACAGGTGACTCTAATGACCATCATTCTGCAACAATTTCATTATGAGGCTTTTTTTTTTCCAGAGAGAAAGAATATTTCAGACATTATTTTCGGTATACAGGCTTCCTTCCTCTCTTAGAAAGATTTTTTCTTTTTATAAACTGAATGTTGGATTCTTTTTTCCAAGCAACAAAGCATTAACTGTTGTCACGGATCTATTCTACCTTTTTATGTGAACTGAATTGGTGATAAGTGATACCGACAGGGAATTTAAATAATCTAAAGTCTGGCAGTGTGCATAGAATCAAAATATGTGCTGCTTTACAGCCCATGAAATTTCTGTGGATTCAGAGAGGCTGTGGATCAGGGCAGGGTTTGGGGTTTGCACTGGTATCTTCTGCTGCTTTCTGCCTTCTTGGTATTTTCTGTTGCTTTCACAGGGCGTTCTTTGAATTTACCTCTGTCTACGAAACAAATAGCAAAGCTGCAGGGTTTTTTTTTGCTGTGAGTTAGGAAATCATGGCTGCTGTTCAAAGGGCTATTCGGTATTTTCTTTCCTGCCTTTATAAAGTATATTCAGTGTAACCAGTTAGGTTCACTCCTATAAGGAAAACTGCTTACACAGAGATTTATTTTGGCTCACAGTCTTTTTGAATACAAAATAAAGTTGAGAAACTCCTGAAATAACAATTCTACTCCTATAATTTCTTGTATTTTGTACTGCTTTGTTACTGGTTACTTTGAAACTGAATGTTTCTGGTAACTGATGTGTAACACACAGCTCATGCAGATGAAACTTGCCTGCAAATTTGTCCCATTAAATATTAAAAAATGACTGGAACAAGGAGCTCATGTGAGGCAGAACAGTTCTGAACTGCTGAGCCTGCATGTTTGCTCACATGTGGGTTTTAAGGAGAGCAAGCTTGATTTCACGTGGGGCTGCTGGCTGTGCCAGACCTTGGGGTAGTCGAAGAGCTGACGGCTGAGTTTGCTCCTGCATGCGCTGGATCCGTTGATCTGTTGATTAAAATGACTCTGTAGCTCCAAACAGGAGACTTTATTTGACTGATGAAAACACAAAATATGCAGGCCGATTTCCAGAGAAACACCATTTGTATTTTTATTTTTATGAGAGAAAAAAGAGAGATGTGAAAGAATGTAATTAAAACTTTTTTTTTTTTTTTTTAAGAGGGATAAATGTATCAGAGCTTCAAATTTCAGGTCTAAGCTAAACTAGCTGGAGTCTGTGGGACACTTTTATTTATTTTGGTGAGTGTTCAAACAGGCAGCTAAAGTAAAGCTGTTATTCCCCCTCTACAATCCATACATTTATGAGATTAGAAGGAGGCTTTCCTCATCAGTCAGGAACCAATGTCCCTGCAAAGCTTCAGGTGAATCCTGCCTCTTCTCATCAGAATTCCCTGTGAGATTTTTGTCGCATCCCCAGCTGCATTAATGGAGTCTCCTCATCAGGACTGTCTTGAACTACTCTTCTCTCTTTGGATGGTGACAGTCCCTGAGCAGAAACATGAAATAAATAAATAAAAAAGGTAGCTGTGGTATGATAGCTACTCTGGCTTTTATAAACAGAAAAACATTTAAGGATTTACGGTTATGGCAGACATAAATACTATAGCTCTGTGGGTGTCTCAGGAGATGTATGTAGGAAAAGGATAACAGCTGATATATATCCTAATTTTATATATAGCAGTCTGCCAATTTTATCTGAAGAGAAACTTCAAGTGTGCGAGCTGTGCTCAATGTTTGTAGGCAGAACAGCATTTCTGTCCCTCAGCTTTCCTTTCATTATTCTTTCCTTCAGGGATCAGATGTAGCCAGAAAAAAAAAAAAAAGTACAAGTAGAAAAGGAAGAAGAAAAAAAAATAGCAAATTAATAATAATATATATTTTTTATTAATAAATAAATGGACTTCTCCAGTAAGAGTGTGTGGTTTGCTATGTGCCATTAGAAAGGACATTTGCTCCTGGTGGCAATAAAATGATGTATTAATCTTTATCTCTTTAGTAGCATCTCAGACTTCAACAACTTTCTAGCCATGCAAGATACAAGCACAATAAAATGCAATTGTACAAACACCAAATTTAACACAAAACCTTAAAAATTTTGCAAGTTCAAACTTCTTTTAAATAACATTCACAATTTTAATCTCAATTTCAATCTTGTACTTTGAGTAAGTTTGGACCAAAATGAAGTAAAACTGACAGTATTATTTTTACACGGAATACAGTATTTCTTGAAGAATAAACAGTAGGTGAAAAACGTTCCATTTGAATAAACCTTTAGAAATCATTTTAAAACCAGGCTCTAATTTTGGACCTTTTCCCCAGATTTCACTCTGTAAAACAGTTAAAAATCAGACCTGAACTGCATCCAACACCCGGACGTTTTAATATTCTGATCAGAAACGAGCAAGTCACTAAATAAATAAATCACTGTAATTATACAGCTATTTTGTGAGAGAGCATGTGCTTTATCTTAATCAGAGCCAGGGCCCTGTCCAGCAACTGTCCGTGCTCAGTCAGCTCGCAGGGTCTGCGTTTTTCTGTGGAATTGCCATTTTGTGGATATTTCCAACTATTGTAAGGAATAACACGGATGGGTGCCAGCCCTTTCTTTCACCTACAGCCAAACAGGTGCCTAAAGAGGAACAGATTCAGCTGTTCCACTTCTGCACATGAAACAACCACAAAAACAACAACAAAAAAGACTTTTTGGGTGTTCTTCTAAATATTTCAGTAGAAATCCCTCGTGAGGGATTCTATCTTTTGTCAGAGCTCCTCAGAACTGCTGCCTGTAGTAATAGTTGCTGTGGGATCACATCAACGTGGCCTAGATTCCAGTTCTGCAGTGACGCCAGGCTTTTCTTTGAGCCCCTTCTCCTTTTGGAGAGGTTTATGGTAATGTAGAAACCTCTCTGCTCGTTATTAATTTTTACATCATTAACATGCCATTAATAAAAGATGATCTCGAGCCCCGTTATGTAAGATGAACTTGTCTCACTTGCTAAACATCTAGCTTGGAGTTGGGCAAGGAGTGAGTCACATCACCCAGGACTTGGGCTATTTGCCCAATCTGAAGTCCTATCTTCTGAAATCAAGAAGAACTTTCTCCTGGGTGTAAAGGGTTTTAGATCTGACCATAAACTCTTAAAGTTTAGTCTTGTTTCATAGGCTTTACTGAAATGGAGGCTGCATCGACTTACAGATGCATTTGTATGTCCCAGAACTTCACTATCATCTTGCAGAAGCAGCAGCAGCAATTTCTGACAGCTGTGGTTATGTCACTATTACCACAGTCTACACTGTGGATTTTCTTTTTATGCTTTTTATACTTACATCAAAAAGTCCTTTATTTTGTAGGAAAAGCTTCTAAGGAGATAAAAGAGACATTATTAAATGACAAATCCTGAAGCTGAAACGATAAATCACTGTTTTGACAAAAATCTCAGTAGTTAAACATGTAAGTACAATGTAAGAACAGAATATTTTGGGGCTGGCATTTATTTTTCAGAACTGACAAAAACAAAGGAATAAGAGCCTTTCTCCTGAACGATCATTATAGTTTCATGCCTTTCTTCAGCCATGCTGTAAAAGGTATCTAAGAGCAGCATTTAGGCTACAAGTGCAACCATAAAAGCAGTTACTACTTAGCTGCAGGCAGTAAAATGCTCATTCTATAGCCTTTCATAAAGATCTGATGTATGCGATGTCTTGTTTCGTTATACATGCATATATTAGAGATATATATATATGTATATTTATATGTGTATTTTCCCCCGAAGCACTTTTAAATATGGATGAGTTCTACAGCTAAGGAAAATAAAGTGAGGGTGGCCATAGCGTGTGCAAAAAAACATGTCTAAATGCAGATGCTGACGGGCAAAAGTTGGTTAACTGCTGCTCGGATCAATACTTAGAGGCTCCCTCTGCAAGCGTGTGACCTTGAGGGAGACACTTGCATTTAACTTGTGATCTTTGGGGATTACGTGAGTGGTGTGATTTGTGGGCAGATAGGGATTTATTTCGGCTATGCTGTCTGCATTCCTGCTTTCAACAGGCAACCGAACTAACCACCCCATGACTGACTCTCCACATCGTTGTTTTCAATGGTATCTAAATATTTATTTTCTTTGAGCAACAAATGAAACAGTATCTGGAGCAGCAATTAACAATGGAGAGGCTGACCCAATTTCCCACCTCATGTTTAAGAAGGATCCCACCTCTAACAAGGAGCACTTGCAGCTTTTAATTCCAGTGAAAAATGGTTTTATTTCCTTTCCCGAAAAGATAGCACTGAACTGACTGCTTTTCATAGGTAAAAATAATGATGTTTTTATCCTACACATCAGTGTTTACAAGTCCCAAACCTTTTTGCCTCTACCTATATTGCCTGCCTATGTGGAGCAATATTAGGAAGAGTAGATAAGAAAAGTTAACTTATCTCGGGAGCACAGCTGCATCTGGGTGTGCAGTAAAAACTCTCTTTTAAGGTGCATTTTGGTTGTTGAACATCGGAGCCCTTAAGGAGATCGATGAGACGAAGAAGCCTGACTTTGCTCAACTCCCTGACAAATTCTTCAGGGAAGAGATGGAGGAGAGGAGCTCGGAAAATCCGAGGCTTCCTACCCTGGCAGGATATAAGGGGACCTTCATTATATTCTCATTACTCCAGCTCTCAGCACAGAAAGGCAGAAAATAAAGGTCACTAGCTTTTACCATCTGTGCTAAAATGAGATGAAGGTAATAGCGAGCTCCAAGATTTATTGCTCAGCTGCTGATCCGAGGCTTCAAGTCAGGAGTAAGACATATAATCCTATTTGAACAACTCCTTACTTTGTAAGGGCATGTTCCACAACCCCTGAATTTGATTGGAAAATGGGAATTTCTGTCATCAGCCCCGATCAGGCTTTACAGATTAATTGAAAGAATTAGTCTGAAATACCGACTTCTGAATCTGTTTATGGTCCAAGAAAGCAAGAAGTTTAATTTGTGATCTTTAAAGAATACTACATTCAGGAGCATGAGAGAAAAATGAGTTTTGGAAATTGCACCAGCTGATTTCTGCCAAAGTCTGGTGGTTAATAAGATGGGAGACTTTCCCTCAGTTCATTTGGGAAATAATTATAACCTTCCTTCCACTCTCCCTGGGCAAGAGGCTGTCTCAGCACCCATGAAGAATAATTCTGTCCTCAGTTACAGTCAAAGCCCAGCCACCTCGTTTCCCTGACCCACGTTAAAACGTCTAAGTGGCTGCTAATGGCTTAATTGCTCATTAAAAAGAAATTGGCCATGAAACAGAACAAAGAAGGAAATGTTTTGAAAGCAAACGCAGTGCTATAAAGGAAGACGGGCAAAGAAGATCAATGACTTTCACTCTACATATCTTTACACGGTCCTACCGAACACCAAAACAGAGTCCTAATAAAATGTCAGTAATATCAGAGTGCACTTAAAATAGATATTTGCAATCTGGGTGTCTTTCTGGCTCAGTCCCATTTAGTATTCAAGTAAAACTGGCCCTGGGCAAAATTTCTCTAACTGCTTAATCCAATTCATAAAAGAGGCTGATTTGTGCCTTCATTTAGTGTATCTGCATCCTTGATGGGACTTTTTCTGGTGATTTGCAAGTTATTTTACAGTTTCCCCCTGTTCTTTGGAACAACCTGCTATCAAAACATTACAGCCAACAATCTGATTATGCCATGTGCATGATATGCAGAATTAATAACTAGGCACATTATAACATTCAATTGATGATGGTTATCTACAAGCAGCAGCTTTTCAAAGGTCAGCATCCTGTGTTCTTCTGAGATACCATCAGCCTTCAGTGAGAAGGGTAGCTAATAGCTCGATAATAGCTCAATAGCTAAATTCATGGAAAGAAATGAGGAGAAAGAGCCTAATTGGGTTAGATGTTTTGCAGCTGATTCAGCAAGGCCAACTCTGAAATTTTTAAATTAAATTCTTTGAAGATCTGTTAATTCTTACATAAGCTCTTTCTCCTTTTAATCAGAGGTCTGTTACAATCTGACCAAGGCATTTCTTGCTAAGGATTTTATCAGCCAGTCCAGCCTTTCTCTCTCTCCCAAGTTCTCATTGGTTTCCCTGTAAAAGGCCAGGTGGTTTTCATATACTGTGATTATGATACAGATAATTCCAGTGTTCCTTAGCTCTCCTGTTAATTGAGCTTTAACTCTCCCAAATTCATCCTGACCAAGAAAAGAGTAAGTCTTACATTTCTGCATTTCTGTGAGTTGTTTTAAATAATACTGGGTGAAGGAGAAAGCCACAAAATCAGTGTGGGCAGGGCAACTTTAATAGCAATTACACTTCATGTTGTGTTGTATGTAAATATCATCAACTTCTTAAGCATATTAGCCACTGCTATTAGTAAATCTGCTTTTCTTAAGAGGACTTGTTTCCTTGATAAACAGTCTACAGAGGAAAAAAAAACTTGTATATATTTTTTTTGCCATATTACTTGAATTTATGTCTGTGAATTTATCATGGGCAGAGTCTTATCATGGTCATAAATTGCTGTGTCAGTGTCTTATGTCCTCAGGTCTCTTTGTTGAAGAACAGCAGAGCTCTCCTGCAACCTCTTCTAAACTGAGATGCTCTCAGGTGTCACAGTAACAGCTCAGAGAATCTTGTTTAATTCTCAGTTATGAACTGGTACTGATTGACTTAGCAGCAGGGACATATGCATGTTAAGAAAATTCTCGTCCTTAATCCAGGGCTATAGCAATCTCTGCAGATCCGCCTGCCTGTGTGTATGTAAATACGTGTTGCAGGGTAAACCTGCTCAGTCATGCAGACCATTGCTGACATTTTAATAATCTTGTTTCACGAGAGGATAATCTGAATTTTTTATGAGTCCTTAATGGCAGTAAAGAAGCAAAACAAATTGGGGGAAAAAAAAAAAAAAGAAAAAAGAAAAAGCCAGTCTGGTTTCTTTCTCAAGAGAGCAGGGAGTTTATTCATCCGTAGAAAAAAAATAAGCAGTTCTGCTTGCCCCTGTCCTGGCTGGGGTAAGGGCAGCATGTGCTTTCCATTTGGGGATCATTTCAGAGCCTCTTTAAGTAGGAAGGAAATCAAATGTGACAAATAGGGATATAAATACTAGAAACACCTAATTTTCCAGAGATTTCTCTCTTGAGATCGACTGAGTTTGACTTCAGTGCCCAGCTTCCTAGTTTGGCCCTTCAGATAGAGCCAGGTGGCTCTGGCTGAAGATGTTCCTAGAGCCGGGGCACTTCTCAAGGGCTGCCCCCACTGCTCCCTTCTAGGCACTGGATTCACTTTGCAGGGCAGCTCTTCCTATCCATCATCTGCTCCAGCCATTCAGGGAATTATATTCCATGGGAATTAAGTTATCTTGGAGATCCTAACTCCTCCTTGGGACACAGAGGCTGTGAGACAGAGATAGGCACAAGACAGTCCTCTTGAATGAATAAACCTTGTTGCTCTAATTGAGAGAGATAAAGAGAAAATTAATGAAAACTGCTTTGCATCAGAGGTGGAAGCAGAAAAATCGGTGGTTCTCTGTGACTGGCAAGGTTGAAGTCGGCCTCTTTATTTTTCCCTCTTCCAACAGGCTGATTTCTGACACTGAATCTTGCTAAATTCGTAACTCATTTTGATGTGGAATTCACTGTTTTGTAGCCCTGAAGGCTCTGTTTGATGAGAAGAGTTTGTTCCCAAAAGAAATTTCCAGCCATGAACTAAAAGCAAGACAACTTGGTGAGCAAATGTGCAGTGAAGGCAGGAGAAAAACAAAGAAGCAGCAGGCAAAGCTGAAAGAAATCCTTCTTTTCTTAGGAATATTTGTACAAAGGTGTGTACAAAGAATGCTATAGGCTGAAACTGCCTTTGCTATGTGATATAACTCTTTATCAAGCATTTTTATCAAAATTGAGAGGAGCCAGAGCCAGATTTGATTTACACTAAGTAATTTGGGTCCCATCAAGTTTTGTCAGCTCTTCACCCTCTCCCAAAGGTAAAATTTTCTATACGAATTTCCTGTTATAACCCTAAAAAGAGAAATACATAAGCTTTAAGCCAGAGAAAAATCTGAAATTTATAATTCCTTCCTTACTAAGCATATGCTGCCCTCAGGGCTTGATACACATTAATTCATATTAAATGCGTGTTGACCCCAAATTTCATCTCATGTTTCTACCCAACTTTCCTTGCACAAGTGCATGCAAATGGCAGAGACTGGTGCTTGATGGGGTATTTGGTGGGGTTTAAACATTAATCATGGTAATCCCGGCTCTTTTTCCCTTTGGATTAGAACATGAAATATTTCTTGTTTCTTCCGGCAAAGGAAACGCTGATATTTTGAGCCTGTTGTACTCCCACTTTCTTTCAGAATCCAAACTGCAAGAAATGTCTGTAGACAACCTAATTTCCAAAGTTTTCTAGCTTAATACCAGTGCTGGATGAAATTTAGGGAGGTGATTGACTATCCAAGTGCTCAAGGAAATGTTTTAAGATACAATTCCCATAAAAATTCAGGTTTTAATTCTTCCTCCTTTGGGAGCTTTGCTGTTCCCTAAGGTACAAGGTCAGACTGTAGGAAGAAAGTAACTAGCTCAGACGCAGCTTTTGTTCGGGAGATGCTGTTCTTTGCAGTGTGTAATTGAAAGATTGTCTTGTTCATTTACAAGTAACTCCATCCATGGTTTCTAGCAACGTTTTAACAAACACTTAAACCTCAGAGCTATTCTACTACAAAGCAGGTATCATTTCTGCATGAAAATTGTTTTCACTAGAAAATGGACTTTATTCAAACTAATCTACATATCTTACTAAGTGATTTTTAGTATTTTGGCACATTCTCAAGTGGAAGTCAACATGCAAAATTGTTGAATAATTTGCTAGTGTGATTTTTTTTTTTTTTTTGAAGCCTTATCCTGTGACGTTTTAACACATTGGTTTCAGTGGATTCAGTAGGTCTCTTTAGGGTTTATATGCGCATTTAAAGAATAAATCTCATGTGTCTACTGGTTTAAAAAGTCAAATCTTGTTGTTCTTTTTTTTTTCCTCCAGTATCATATAAAAACTCCAAAATGAATACACTCATCTCTTTTAAGAACACAGTCACGCCATAACGGGTTATATCAAAGATGTGTTTCATTAATTCAGAGCTGTTTTATCACCTCAGTGGCACAACTATAAAAAGAGTGGACAATTTCATGAAATAATCCAAGCTGAGGAGAGTTATATATTAAGGTAAAGACCGAAAGATAAAAAGTGCAACATTTAATGCTAGAGCTGTATCATCTCTCTTGCTTTCTTTATATTTATATACATATATATATAATTTTTTTAGAACTGTTCTGTGATATTGTCCTTATGGTTTTAGGACTTCAATTACACACCTATTAGGTATTTGATACTTTCCAAGACAGAAAAAATATCCTTGCTTTGAGAAACTCTGAGTCTAGATTAACTAAGTGGAATAGAGATCATAGAGTCCTTAAGGTTGGAAGGGCCCTTTAGAGATCATTCAGTCCCACCCTCTGCACACGCAGGGTCACCTAGAGCACGGGGCACAGGCTGTGTCCAAGCGGGTTGTGAAGATCTCCAGAGAAGGAGCCTCCACAACCCCTCTGGGCAGCCTGTGCCAGGGCTCTGACACCCTCATTGTCAAGGAATTTTTCCTTAAGTTCCTGTGGAACTTCTGGTGCTTCAGTTCAGTGGCCACCACAGAAAAGAGGCCACCCCATCCTCCTCACTGCCTCCCTTGAGGTATTTATAAATCAGGTCCCCCCTCGGCCTTCTCTTCTCCAGGCCGAACAGGCCCAGCTCTCTCGGCCTTTCCCCAATCCGAATTGTTTATAAGGAGGTAGACCTTGCAAGCCGTGTGGTAAAGTTTGAAAGGGAATTCAACGCAGAGTAGGAGGAGGCCGGACTGGCCTTGGATAACTGCTGTAATCCTTCAAGGGTGTGAAGGGAAAGGCACAGGAATGACCATATGAAGGGTGGCAAAGATGCCTGCAGACACGGTGGGAGCAGGGGTGCTCCCCCTTTTGACTGCTTGATGGCTATGCAAAATACTTTCTTTTTCCTATCAGTAAAACTTAATTTCAAACCTGAAGAGTTTCAAATAGAGGCCAATTTTTAAAAAATCGATTTGTTGTAGTGAAGCTCTTCCTTGCCGCTCAGAAATGGAAAGCGGTTGCTGCATTTCTACCACATCAAAACCGTGCAGGTCAGAGGTGCAAATGAGTAGCAGTTCTGCTGCTCCAGTGCCAGCTCTTAGGTTTGATTATTTCTCCAACATTATGGCTTGAAGTGAAATCTTTATAGTCTTGGACAAAGAAGATTCCTGCCTTCCCAGCAAGATGTCCAACACTCGCTTCTAATCCTAAAAGAACACAGTGCCTTGGACTTCAAACTAGCGTCTCCTCTACCAACAGAGAAGCTGTTTTGCTCAGTCTCACCAGTTTCTAAAACCTTGTGCCATTCTCCTCTTTTCGAGCTCAGGCAAGCCCATATTGATAAGAATATAAAAAGGGACAAGGAATGTCTGTCCACAATTTTTGCTACACAAACAACACCCATCTAGTATGGACTGGAAAACATGTCACCGAGTTCAAATGCAGTTGTGATGATTTGAGCAAGCCACAATAGCTTTATCCCAAACTCATGGAGATTAAGAAATTTCTAGCCTTTCTAGTGTGCATTTCCAGTGCTTTTAGTGTCAAAATGCTTCTCTGCTTTAGACTGGATCGCTCTTAGGCTGTTTTGGTCATGTCTAGCTGTGTAACTAAAGGCAGATTAGGGAAACAAAGATGCATTTGGGTAAACAAATGTGATAAATGCCCTTCTGTGTTAGAACAGAACTGGGATCACCTTCTGAAGGAATCTTGTTTTCTCATTAAATGCAAACGTCGTTCCTGCTATTAATTTCTTACAGAAAATGAGGCAGCTCCCTTTGGGAAAGGCAGCCTTTTGTAATGAAGTTGGTGGCCACCCCTTGCAGGTTTGGGTACCTTAATCACGTTGTTTTCAATGACAAGCTTGGATGTGGCCTTAGTGTTTATTTTTCCAAAGGCAAACCCACCAAAATTAATGTAGCCCTGAATAGCTCGACAGCTGGGATATTGTTTTCCAGGTAACCATACGTGCTAATCCTCTAAATGGCTTTTGGGAACAGTTTATGTATTAGAGATGGTTATTCACATGAGACAGCTAATGTATTAGTGACAGCTATTAACACAAAAAGCTAAATAATTGAAATTGGGGGTAGTATTATCATTGCCTAAATCCCTGTTACTTCTACTTAAGTTTCAGCAGTAGAGCAGAGCAGGAAGTGTACTCCTAATCCTTGTATTCCCTGAAGACCAGTAAATTTGCTATTGATCTCAACAAAAGCTGTTTTGGAAAAATGGACTGAATTAAATATGTATTTATCTCTGTAACTTGAGATGTCAGGGCATTGGTCCAAAGCCATTACAGTAAAGGGGAAGAGTCCTATTGGTTTTATTCCTTTTCAGATTATACCTTTAGGAGAGCACAGGGGATAAACAGAATGAAGGGCTTGGTACCAGCTTCTCGGAAGAGCTGAAGTGAGATGCTTTTAAAATCCTGCCTTCAGTTCCCTAATGTGATTCCAGGTTATACATTAATGCATTACAGACATTCTATTGCTTGGTTTGTGCTGGTCCAGTGAAAAAAACCAGGATTCCCATATAAGAAAATAAATATGCTGTGGCAGTTCTTTAAACAGACAGAAAGGACGTGTGGGTGTTTGTGATCCTTTTGAGGTGTTCTTCAAAGTGACAGTTATCTGAAGCTAGCATTTCTAAAGGAAAGTTTTACTTGGGCTTCTAACTTCCAATCAAAAAAAAAAAAAAAAATTCTTATTCCTCAAATGCCAGTTAAGAATTCTGCCAATATCTTTAGTCATCTGGACTTAAAAATTCTGGAGGAGCATGCTATGTAATTGAAAATCCAGGCTGATATTTTCAGTAAGAACCAAGCACTCCTTGCAATAGAGTACAGGCTTGGCATTCTTGTGTACATAACATACTGATATGAGATCTGTGTACCGAGTATTTGTTGCTCAACTCGGGGAAACGGGTCTATCATTGACCTTGATTCTCAGAAGGCAAGAAAGTTTTAAAACAATTTGGCATGTGTTAGAGAGTGGAGAATTGAAAGGAATATGATATCTTAAGCCAGAAAATACTTGTAAGAAAGCCAAAACTTATGACTCTTATCTGTCAGTTATATGTTTTTTTGTACACACAAGTGATTGTGAGGCTAAATCTGTAACATCCGTTGAGGTACATAGACTTATTTTAAGGGCTGATGCACACGAAGTCCTGTTACAGATCAGAAATAACACCCTCTAAAGTTGTTTTTCTCTGGATATACCTTTTATGTATGAGCTAAACACAGTAACCAGTAAAACTCCAGTAAAGCAGTATTGTGTTATCTAATTGTCTCAGACAAGGATGGTACTTGGAAGAGGCTTAAAGTGAGCGTTGGAA